>JAJJWX010002689.1:600000-998927 GCA_023529315.1 Papaver bracteatum | reverse complement strand
AAATGTTTACAAGAAATAGGAGGAATCAAGAATACAACCGTTTTCTTTAATTTTCTCTCTCCTCAAGACTTTCTCAACACTAAAAAAAAACATCCTCTCCTCTCTGAACCTACTGGTTCTCTTTATATAGGGTAGTTACATAGTGGGTGACAACTAAGCTATCCTTTAATTTCGGATCTAACTTGCGATATTATCGCAGTAGTTACAATTTCAATTCTCACAAGCGTTGTAACCACCGCAGGACAATCATGCTCTTATTGTGTTTCTTCATTCGTCAGCTATTACGTCATTTTTTAAATTATTCTGCAACGTTCGCAATGTGTTGTTGGAAAGCTCACAGAACTGTCGCTGTAAATATCGCAACAATATTGTTGTGGCGATATTCTGGTCATACAATCATGATTACGAGTGGAATCCCACCGTTATTGAAGTCGTTATTCCTTGGGCTTATGGTTTGGTACCTGGTCAGCATGGATGGATCCTTGTCGCTGGTATCCAACCTCGTGCTAGCGCTCCATCTTGTTATGGTGATTTTTTCCCTTGGAAGTTGAACTTCGCTAGTATGAATTTTGAATATGGATAATGTTGATGCGGACGAAGAGGAAAGTTCTGAATCTACTCTTCTTCCGAAGAGTATGAAGGTACCATCCCTTATATGTTCCCCTTTTTCTTCTTGGTTTGAGATTAGTCGGAGTATGAAGAAAAATATCTTCGTATTGAGTTATATAATAAACATCGTGGATTTAGGTACCGAAGAAGAAGATTAATCCTGTTCAATCTTCTAATGTTGACGTTGGAGAAACAGAAATCCATAAATAAGTCACCAGTCCTTTGACCGATGAGGCTATGGGAGAAGAGGAAATTTATGATGACGAGGAACGCACAGAGACTTCTACTCCTAGTCACGAGGAAGGTGCAAAAACCGGTGGCGGATCTATTGAAGAGGAGTTTGTCCCTGGTGGTCAAGGAGGTATTCCCGCTAATGACTCCTCATTCTCACTTTTCCCGAACCAGGGGAATAAATATGTTGAAGCTCAATCTTGGATCCCTACCGGGTCCGGCCAGGAATTTTCTTTTGGTAAGATTTATTCCTCTGGTGGGCAAGTCGATATTGGCGCTGCTATGGGGATAGCTTTGGACTTCTCTTTGCTTTCTCCAAACGATAAATGGGATTCCCTTGGGGGGTCCGCTAGTGAGAAAATAGCTGAGGAGGAAGATAGTTCTGATGGTGAGGTTTCTGAAGCTCATGCTAATAGGGATAAGAGAGACGTTGATACTGGGAATAGAGCTGCCGGTGGTGAGGCTTCCTATGAGGCATCTTCGGAGATATTTGAGAGTACTCTGATGTTCGATGATGATGATGCCACACTTGAGTAGCTAATGAAGAAAAACTTAATGTTCGTGCCTAAACCTTCTCCCGTGATCCCTGGTGAGAAGCATTCTGATGATTTTACTCGTCAGAGAATGCATCTGGCGTCCCTTGATGAGGTTGCAAAGGCCTGAGAGAAAAATTTAGGAGCCAGTTCCCCTAGTCTTTTAGTTGATCCCCCATCTTCCGTTTCTGGTATGATGGCTATTGCCGATGGGTATCAATATGGTTACCCTCAGCAGCGGATTCTTGAGGTAAGTCTTCGAAATATTTCTGAGGTGAATGATTCAATGTCGCAGGTTTCGTAATTATTATTTTTTTGTTATCAATGCAAATGATGAGAAATGAACATTACAACCATACCCTTTACCAGTTTTTTAAGTCGAATGCCCTTAAGCTGGTATCCAAGCTTCGTCATAGAGAAGGTGAGCTCTCCGTCGCCGAATCACTTATCGCCTCTAGGGATCGAGAAATATCGAAGTTGAAGAATCGATTGAAAGACAAGGAGCAGCTTGGTGCTTAGGAAGAGAAACTTTGTCTTGAGATGGAGGTAGCTCGTAGTGAGTTGGATAAGGATCATAACGATGCTTCTTCTTCCCAAGGTTCGTTTATTCTCTATTTTTTATTCTTTCCTTCGTCTCTCCCTTCCGTCTTCTTATTGTGTTGTTTGAGTCTCCCCACCCTATATTCAGAGGGTGACCCTAGAGAGTTAGCATGGCTCTGAAGTGAGAGGGCCTGTCAAGCTTCTCGGATTAGAGAATTGGTGCAGCAGATCCAGGATAAAGCCGATAAGTGGAATTCTCGGGCCGATGAGCATAATGCCTTGATGGCTAAATGGGGAGAAAGGCATATCCAAATGGTTGATATGCAGAATACTTATAATTCTGACCGTCACCAGTTCAACGATGCCCTGTTATGGACTCGCAAAAATCTTCACATGGAGCATGAATCTGTGGCCCGCTTATAAGATAATGTAACGGATTTGGATGAGGAGTTGCGCCAAGATCGAACCTTTCATGGCCCCGAAGCCCAGAACTATCTGCAGCGGTTGGTTCGAGAGAGGCATGATGCTAGATATGAGGCTCATGCTTTGAGTAATACTTTAACCCCTTCGTGCCGACGTGGCTTGTTTAGTTGACTCTGAGAAAGATCTCGAAGTTAATATGTACAAGCTTACTAAAGGCATTGAGAAAATGAATGACGAAGTCAATAATCTTCGTCACTTAGACTCCATGAAGCAGGTAGTGTAGTACCAGAATATCTCCACAACGATATTCTCGTGATAAGAACGACATTTCCACGAGAAGGTTGAATACTCCCACTACAAGAATGACATCTTTCACGAGAGTGTCGTAAGGATTCTTCAGCAACATTTGGCGAGCGTCACAGGGAAGCTTCATAATAACTGACGATTGAAGAGACATGTTATGAGAGTGTTGTTTCATGAGGATTAAAAAAGTTGGCGAACATTAACATTGCAAATACCACGATGAGATCGCTAAATAGGTCCGAAAGAAGGGGAAAACTTAGCTGTCACCCACTATGTAATTTCCTATATAAAGGGTTCAAGTAAGTCCAGAGAGGAGGATGTATTTTTTAGAGTTGAGAAAATCTTGAGGAGAGAGAAACTCCAGAAAAGAAAGTTGTAATTCTGAGTTTGAATATTTTCTGTAAACATTTCTGAGATCTAAATAATAAAAGTGTCGTTTAATTCTTCAATCTTCAACTAGTTTCACTTAGATTTTTATAGGATCTTAATAGGGGTGTAGTGTGGGAAATCCTGCTACTACATTTTGGCGCCGACTAAGGGGATGTTGAATTAGAAAAATCGAAGAAAAGATAAAAAAGAAGACAGGGATTATTCAAGATCAAGGAAACTTTGAAGAAGATTGGTGAAATATTCAGAAGAAAAATGATTAGAATTAAAGAAAATTGTAGGAAATTGAAGTATGAATTAGTGTCAAGAGAAATGATCGATAAATTTCATGAAAATATTAAGGGGAGGATACATAAACGTGATTTTGAAGGGAGAAAAATTATGATGGTAGAGAAAACGCCATTATTAAAGAATTGGGAAAAGCAGGAAATTACGTTTACATCAACAGAAGTTTTAGAAGAAAATCTAGATCATACATCTCCTTTGGTGATTACGTTACCCATGATACCAATAAGGAAGGAAAAGTCAATAAAATCTGTAGAAAAATGGGCTATAAATATGTAGGAGCGGAATATCACAGCAAATGATAACTTACGAAATTATGGAGAGAAAATACATTTTGCGAGTATAGAATATTTTTCGAAGATAAAGAAATCACGAAGAACGTTTTACGAGTAAAGTAAGTTCGTGAAGTAAATTTACGAAGGTTCGTATGATGATTCTTTGATCCGAAATTAAGGGAAAGATTAGTTGTTATCCAATGTGTAAAATCATATAAATAGCCATTTAGGCATGAGAGGAAAGGGGAGACACATTTTGAGAGAGAGGATAATTTTAGGAGGAGAGAGAAAATGTTAGGAGAGATTTATTTTCTTTATCATCTTCTTCCCCAAAAAACTAGAGCTCCAAATATTCATTAATGGAGTCTCAATTGTAAAATCAGGTAATTACATACAATCACTAGTGAAGCACCGTGGATGTAGATCACATTGATCGAACCACGTAAAAATCTTTGTGTCTCTTTTTATAATTTTAGTACTTTAATCCTTAGTTTCATATCAAATTAATTAAGTTTAGGAATCATTTTAATGGATTCTTATGAGGGTGTAGTTGTGAGATAATCCGCAACTACATAATTGGCGCTAGAAACAGGGAAACAGTAATGGATCTATCCTTCCTGTAACTTGTTGAATCAAGAATTTCTATGAAGATTAGTTAATTTCCATACTTTCTATTTAGATCTACAAATTTTAGGTTCAAAATGGAAAATTCTATGGAAGAAACCACATTTTCAGGGGATAACATCATCAACAATTCAAAGACATGAAGAGAATGAGAGAAAAGATTAATTGTTGTGGTGAAATTCAAGGGAAAAATGGAAGTTTTTAGTTGAGGAATTCTGTGCTCAGAAGAAGAAGATGATCGCAGAAATTGTTGATTGAAGAAATTTCTATAGAGGATCGCAGAAATCTGATAACAACAAAAGAGCAGATAACAATTTATGAAGAAATAAAAGAAAGATGAGATTAAAGAAAAAACGCTGCAATTTTAGTCACCAACTGAGATTTGCAAAGATGGCTCGAGAAATGAATGAACAAAAGAGAGGTCGCAAGTTCGGATCATATGAACAAAATTTTCTTTTTGATGAATTTTTGGTATACAAAGAATAAGAATAAGCAAAATTAAAAATCTAGGTCAAAACCTTCGAAACGGGAAGGAAGTAAAGATGGTTCAAGAATGAAGATAGTAACTTTGACATCGCAAGTTCAATTCCCATTCACCTCATTTTTTATGCGAGTGTTTAGTTACGAAAGTAAAATGTTGCAGAAAGATTCATTATCCCCTTCACCTCATTTATCAACAATAAATTTTGAAGAAGAAAACGATGGGAGAAGGTTACCAATACTTTTGATGTTTCCTATTGACAAAGTCACGGCAACTCCAGTGATAAGCCATACAAAATAGGATTTCGTCCATCAATTTTACGAAGAAAAATCAATTAAAAGCATTCCTATCAAGAGAAGAAGATACAACTTCAGATGAGTAAGTTGCGAACATTCGCAGCGAAAATATATACTTCATATGAAGAGTTCCATGAAGTTATCCAAGTTAAAGAAGCAAGGCAAGCGTTAGTGAAGGTGACTTAGTTAATTTTGAGAAACTCCAGTAAGTTATCAATAATCAACTCAGTTGACAGAAAAAACTCCAACCGATAGTTTGATAGAGCAGCTATCATCTACTGTAATGCAAACATGAAACCTTGGCTTGAGTTTGGCAAAAATTCAATCGCAGACGGAATACATCAATAAATGAAGAAGAAGAAACATACATTAATGAAATAGGCAATGTCAGTAGCTTCAGATGACGAGTAAGGAAGAAGAAGTCCTGAAAGGTTCACGTGAAGAAAGAAAACAATAGTAAAATATCAAAATTAATAGCTGCAGACAACCATCAGTAGCTGCGAGTTTCTTAGTATCACTTGCAAAATTAACCTCAGATCCAATGAAACAAAGGGAGGAGGTTTTACGTAAAGTTTAAACTTTGAATGATATACTTCGTGAAATAATAGATAGTCAGGGGAATAGATACTTCGTGAAAGAAGAGGACCTAGGAAGAAACGTTGTGAAGCATAAGAAGTCAGGAAGTTATTAAGCTACGGACTACCAAGAAAGAAGAATATCAAACAGCCAAAGATGAAATCAACAGGGAAACGTACATCAGCAAGGCAAAATGCAGTAGCTCAAAGGATGATGGTGCTATATGTTCATTGATTAAAGAAAATTTCATGAGACTGGAACTTCTGGTTCAAGTATTGTTGGTTCAAGTACTGTGTGTTTCTAGTTATCGGAGTGGAAGTTACAACAAAAGAGTTTTATCCGCATACAAAAACCTCATTAGTGTTTGTGCGAAAAAAAGAAAGGTAGAGAGACGGAAGAATGAAAATAGAGTTGAAGAGAAGAAAATAGACTTATGAAGAAGAGATAATGTAGCTTTGTCAACTGGCAACAAGAGAAGAGGAAGCAATGAAGACCATTTCGTCATCAACATTGGCAAAGTCATGATGATTTGAGGAAGATTAATATTCAAATCGAAGTTAGAGGAGTCAGAGGGAGGAAAGATACGAGATTCTACTCCAGCAATAATATCAATAGTATTAAGGGATATTCAAAATACAAGATTACGAGATTCATTACTCCGTCATCAATTCCAACGAAGAGTTAAATCGAAATAATATCAATAACGAGTTTATGAAGCTCAGGGATATTCATTAAACCGAAATAATATCAATAAGATTAAGCTCAAAGGGAAGTTCGCAAATATCTTACTTCGTGGGCAGTTAATTGAGAAATTGCAAAGTTAAACTGTAGCAGTAAGGGAAGCAAATGTAGTAAAGAAAAGAAGTTTCATTAACAGGTCCAGGCATATTTCAGAACCAAAGAAATGGGTTGGAGACATTATCCAAGGAAAGGTTAAACAAAGCGATTCACCTCAATGGTCACGAATAGAAAACAAGCTCTGCGAATTATCAACACAAGTCACGAATAACAAACAAATTCTGCGAATAATCAACACAAGTTGCTAACAATACAAGTTTTGCGAATGGCAGGAGCAGCAAGTTTAAGCAATTGCATTCACTTAACAAAGTTATAGGAGGCTACAGATTACCAAGATGATGCCAGTTCGTATAGCACAATCAAAAGACGCATAAAAGCAAGCGAAAAAAGAAGAATTTGAGCTAATATCAGAGATCACCATGAACATCAACTAAGGAGAAGTCACATTTACAAATATTTTTCTTTGCAAATACTTCCTTCGCAAACATTTTTACTTCGCAAATATTTTTCTTAGCAAATAATTCCTTCGCAAACATTTTTACTTCGCAAATATTTCTCTTAGCAAATACTTCCTTCGTAAACATGCTTCTCTTAGCAAATATTTTCTTTGCAGACAATAAACATCAAAGGAGATATGGAAGAACAACAAACAAAGAGCTCAGGAAAGAGAGCATCAATAATCGCTTCTAGAAGAGGCAACGAGCTGACGATAAAGGAAGAGAAAATTAATTTTGTGAATGTTCGCAGCATGAACACTTCGCAGATGTTCTTTTACTTCACAACATCTTTGGTTATTTCGCAAAAAGAAAAAGGGAGATTATTTCACAGATCAAGGGCTAGTTTTGCAAGGCTTTGTTTCTCATTTCTTCTCAATTTTCAACCAAGTCATATACTTCGTAAGAGACGACAACAAGCCGTAAAAAGGTAAGTACCATTTCCCTGAATATTTTATTTACAAAAGACAAAAGATTTTTTGATTTTATTCCCCAAAAGTGATATACTTGCAAGATTTCTACAATTTCTAAGATTTCAAAACATTTCAAAGATTTTTTAGATTGGTGAAAAGTGATACAATCGCAAGATTCAAAAATGAGTTTATCGCAAAAATTTAACGATCTCAAAATTTTTCAAAGACTTCAAAATTACAAAAAATAGAGAAAATTAAATTCCTAGATTTTTATAGAACAATTTTGATTAATACTTCTCATACTTTTCATACTTCTTATACTAAACATTTCATGAAAACATTCAACATTTTATATACATGAAAAATTTACGATGAATTTTTAAAAGGCGAAAAAATACCGCCATTTACGATTAACTTGCGAATAAAAGACCGCAATCTGTGATCAGCCTCCAAAAAAGAAAGAGAGCCGCAGAAAATTTTATACAGGCAAACCTTTGTGGCGTACACCCTAGTTCGCGAAGATATATTTCGTAAGAGGCAAAGTCCTAAAGTACGTCATTTAAGGGGGTACCTATAAACGTGGCTAAGGGTAACCTAACACCACCAAGGGCCCTTAGTACATGGTAAAAATTTAGGGGTACAACCCAATAATGGGGTACCTATCCGGGTTAGACACCTTGGATTCTCACCTAATCTAACGACATTACGCAATATAAAATGCGGTGTAAGAGGATTTAGGTTGGGCGACTAAGGCATACTGTCTTTCCTAAGAAGTGAAGAAAACGATCAAGGCGCCGAGGTACACGGTTGAGTCAAGAGTGTCGGGTGAGGTTGAACCACATCTGCCATTTTTGACAAGTCTTGGCAAATGATGCACTTGGCCCAAAGATACCCCATAGGGTGCAACCTCGTAACTATAAGCCCTATAGGCAAAAAGGATAAGAGGTTGCGATCAAAAGTGGTTGTTGGCAGAACCGGATGGGAAGAGCTAACCTTGTATGGTCGATGTACGCTTCCTTGAAGGGGCAACCAGGGGGAAGATAAAGGGCAGCACCCTCCATTAGGGAGCTGATACGTGCTATAAGACACAAATGTCACGAGGCTTCTTGTTTGCGAAAACATAAAGGCTTGTCATATTTGTGGAACAAATGAAGTTCTGCGAGCATTCTAAAAAAAAAAAAGAAAAAAAAAGAAGGAAGACATACAAAAAGAACTCGCAGAACATAGTAAAGAAGTTAAGATGAGATCAATGGGTCACTACATGAAAGTGTAGAGACGTCCTGCGATTTCATCGCAAGACAGCAATGTCACGGGGCTTTATGTTCGCAAGAATATTTAGGCCTATCATATTGTCGCAACACTTCCTGAAGAGGCTAAAATACTATACAAAAAAGATAAGGCAAGATCAATGGGTTTTTGCATGAAAGTGTAAGAACGTCCTGCGATTTTGTCGCTACAAAAGAGGTGGAAAAATAAGACCTTTACTTAGGAAGGCATGATAAGACCACAACAATTAATGAAATTTATTCAATCAATATCATTGAAGAATTTTTACAAGAAGATATATCATCAAGTTCTGACAAAGAAGACAATCCCATCAAGATCATTGAAGAATTTTTACAAGAAGATATATCATGAAGTCCTAACAAAGAAGACAATCCCATCAAGATCATTGAAGAATTCTTACAAGAATATATATCATGAAGTCATACCAGAAGAGGCGATTTCATTCGCGAAAATACACAAGTAAACTTGCGAAGATGATTATATAAATAGAGGCAACTCAAGGATATATCAATTTTACTGCAGCAAAATGAGCTAAGTAACACAAACATTAGCTATGCATTATAATAGATAAGTATTCACATCATACAAGCATCATATTTGCATCATACAAGCATCATACTCGCATCATTCAAGCATCATATTTGCATCATAAATTCATTGCATAAACATTTCATGGCATAAGCATCGCATAAACATTTCATAACATAATCATTACATAAATATTATATTCGCACAAGTATTTTACAAAATTTTACAGGAAAACACCGCGAAAGTTCGCAGAAAAATTCATAATTCGCAGGACTATTCATAGTTCGTAACACTATATTCGCAACACTATGTTCGCAACACTATATTCGTAACACTATATTCGCAACACTATGTTCGCAACATTATATTCGCAACACTATGATCACAACACTATATTCGCAGCACTATTTAGAAGTTCAGAAATTCGCAGAAAATCCCAAAAATTCACAGAAAAATTCAGAAATTTGCAGAAAAATTCAGAAGTTAGCAGGGTTACCACTTGAGGCAAAGGCAAGATAAGTATAGAGATGCAATTTAATTATTCAACATTTTCTCAAGGATTCTCCTTCATAGATAAAGAACAGAGGCAACCATGGATACCCAAGAAAATATTTGATGTTCTTTATCTTCTCAGCAAGAATCCTCACCAAAAGTGGAATAATAATTTCACATGAACAGAGGCAATATTTATCACTCTCATCAAGGATATTTTATACTTCTTATATAATTCGAGGATTAACTGCTTCTTATACTTCTTAAGGATACTTCATACTTCATATATAATTCGAGGATTAAATAATTCTTATACTTCTTAAGGATACTTCATACTTCTTATATATTCCGAGGATTAAGTACTTCTTATACTTCTTCAAGGATATTTTATATTTCTTATACTTCATACTTCTTCAAGATACTTCGCATACTTCATACTTCGCAAGATGATACTTCTAATTACTTCTTAAAGCTTCAGAACTTCGCAAAAGAATAGAGGCAAGTATATAATTTTTGAGTTTGATATTCTTTCGCTCGTTCCTTCATCAACAAAGATCAAAGATTACTACAACAACGGATTTTTTCTTAAAGATCGCTCTTCAAGCAATATTCAAGAAAAAAGAGGCAAGATGTAGGAGCGGAATATCACAGCAAATGATAACTTACGAAATTATGGAGAGAAAATACATTTTGCGAGTATAGAATATTTTGCGAAGATAAAGAAATCACGAAGAACGTTTTACGAGTAAAGGAAGTTCGTGAAGTAAATTTACGAAGGTTCGTATGATGATTCTTTGATCCGAAATTAAGGGAAAGATTAGTTGTTATCCAATGTGTAAAATCATATAAATAGCCATTTAGGCATGAGAGGAAAGGGGAGACACATTTTGAGAGAGAGGATAATTTTAGGAGGAGAGAGAAAATGTTAGGAGAGATTTATTTTCTTTATCATCTTCTTCCCCAAAAAACTAGAGCTCCAAATATTCATTAATGGAGTCTCAATTGTAAAAATCAGGTAATTACATACAATCACTAGTGAAGCACCGTGGATGTAGATCACATTGATCGAACCACGTAAAAATCTTTGTGTCTCTTTTTATAATTTTAGTACTTTAATCCTTAGTTTCATATCAAATTAATTAAGTTTAGGAATCATTTTAATGGATTCTTATGAGGGTGTAGTTGTGAGATAATCCGCAACTACAAAATAGAACTCTAGTTGACACAGGAAGTTCTGTGGATATAATGTTCTATCATGCTTTTAAGAAAATGGGGTATAAGGATGAAGAAATGTCTATTTCAGCATATCATATTCATGGTTTCGGAAAATCTATAACAAAACCAAGAGGAGAAATAATAGTACGATTACCACTTGGAGAAATTGAAACACAAGTAAACACTATGTGTGGTGGATATGGAATCACCATACAACATGATATTGGGAAGACCGTGGATACACGCGATTAAAGCTGTAGCGTCAACCTTACATCAACGCATCAAATTCCCTATGCCTAGCGGAATTGGGGAAATTAAAGGAGATACAGATCTTGCGAAGACATGCTATCAAATTGAAGTAAAAAATTGTGAAGAACGTCCTAAGCAGCGAAAAGCTCGCAGAAAATTGATGAGATAAACAAGAAAAGAAGAAGAATTTAAAATTTACATGATAAGAGCAAAAGAGGGAAAAGGGATACCCGATGAATTTTCGCGAGAAGGAGATGAACGTGCGAGAGTCATAAAAACACCAGCACCAGAAGCTAGTTACACTGCAGCTGAACCAACAAAAGAAGTAAATGTTGGAAGTGAAGAAGAACCTAAAATACTGAAAATTGGGACTAGAATGGAGATATACGAGGAAGAAAGAACTATAAATCTTTTGCGAGAATACAAAGACATTTTCGCGTGGAGCATGGATGAAATGCCAGGGATAGATCCATCGGTAGCATGTCATAAATTAGAAATCAACAAAAATGTAAGGTCGTTCAAGCAAAGAATAAGAAAAATCGCAACAACATACCATTCTCAGATAGAAGAAGAATTACAGAAGATGCTTGATGCAGGAATAATAAGGCAAGCCAAGTATCCAGAGTGGATTGCAAATATGGTGGTGGTCCCAAAGAAGAATAAAGGAATAAGAATTTGCATAGATTTTACCGATTTAAATAAAGCTTGTCCTAAAGATAGTTTTCCACTACCAGATATTCCTCAAATGGTTGAGTCAGCAGCGGGAAATGCAAGAATATCTTCGTTAGATGGATATAAAGGATACAACCAAATCCTTCTCGCTGAAGAAGATCAAGAACATACTGCATTTTTTACTCCAAGAGGGTTATATTGTTATACAAAAATGCCCTTTGGATTACGAAATGCTGGTGCAACATACCAAAGAATGGTGGAGAAGGTATTTGCAAAGTGGATCCACAAAACACTGGAGGTATATGTATATGATATGTTAGTCAAGAGCAAGGAAGCTGAAGATCATGTACAATACTTGAAGGAGATTTTTGAACAAATGCGGCAATTTAATATCAAAGTAAATCCTGACAAGTGTACTTTTGGAGTGACTTCAGGAAAGTTTCTGGGGTATATTGTATCAAAGGAAGGAATACAAGTTGATCCATAAAAAGTGAAAGCGATTCGCGATATGCCCACACCATCTACAGTAAAATATGTGCAAAAATTGAATGGGCTGTTAGCCTCGTTAGGAAGATTCATCTCGCGATCCTCTGATAAATGCAAGCATTTTTTCGATATACTCAAAAAGGGAACAAAATTCAGATGGACAGATGAATGTGAGAAGGCCTTTCAGGGAATAAAAGAGCATTTAATGGATATAACCATTTTGACAAAGTCTGAACCAGGAGAAGAGTTATTAATTTATCTCGCGACAACGACATATGCGCTAAGTGCGGTATTGCTGCGAGTAGATCTTTGGGATAGAGAAACCAATTTACTATATTAGTAAAACATTCAATTTAGCAGAGAAAAATTATTCAAAGATTGAGAAATTAATCCTAACATTGGTACATGCAACTTTCAAGCTTCGCATTTACTTTCAAGCACATAAGTTCAAGGTGTTAACAAAAGTGCCAATTGAATCGGTAATGAATAATTCAAAAAGATCAGGAAGAGTAGAAAGATGGAATGCACAAGTGGGACATTTCGATATCAAATATGAAATTCTATCTTCGCCAAAATCTCAAGTCATCGCAAATTTCTTAGCTGAATTTCCTTTGGAAAATGACGAATCTGTGGAAGAAATGATGGAGGCAGAAGAAGAACATGGAGATCCAAAAGAATTATTGATAGAACCCAATAGATGGGAGATATTAGTGGATGGATCATCTAATGGAGAAGGAAATGGGATTGGAGTTGTTTTTATTTCACCAGAAGGAGAAAAAACAACTTTCTCATTCAAAGTTAGAATTTACATCCACTAATAATGAGACAGAATATGAGGTCATATTATCCACGCTTTGAAATTTGCAATAGAAATGAAGTTGGAGAATGCTAGAATCACAAGCGATTCTCAATTGGTTATTCGTCAAATAACTGGAGAATATATAACAAATGAACCTTCTTTAAAGAAATACAAGAGACTCGTGGAAGAATTATCTGCGATAATTCCAAAGATAAAATGGAGGCACATATCAAGGAAAGATAACCGGCTTGTGGACGCTTTTGCCTTCATATCTAGTATGATGACAAACCCACTTGCGAGATGCATAAAAATTCAAACACTCTTATTACCTTCAGTAAATAAAGAAGACGAAGATGTGGATGGGAATTCCGTCGAAATTGACGAAGAAGGAGAGAAAGATGTGATGATTGTAGAAAATGGCGAGATAGAAGCAAAAGAGAGAAACAAAGATTGGCGAGCGGAACTTCTTGCTTATTTGGCGAAAGGAGAAACTCCAAGAAATAGACTGGAGGCACACAAGCTAAGAAGCATGGAAACTAATTATGAGTTAAGAGACGGAGTGTTATATCGCAGATATTTTAATGGACCATCGCTAAGATGTTTGACAAGGGAGGAAGGAGAAAAGGTGTTAAAAATGCTTCACAGTGGAGATGCTGGTAATCATAGCGGAGGTAGATCTTTAGCATATAGAACAAAGATGCAAGGGTATTATTGGCCTTACATGCAAGAAGATGCGAAACAACATTCAAGGCGTTGTGAAGAATGTCAGCGATTTGGAAAAAAAATACATGCACCAGGAGCACCACTATCATCCTCAACAAGTGTATGGCCCTTCGGAAAATGGGGATTAGATATAGTGGGACCATTTGTGCCTGGATCTGGACAAAGGAGATACCTCATTGTGGCTACAGATTATTTCACAAAATGGGGAGAAGTAAAATCAGTACAACATATTCGTGATAAAGATATTTTCACATTCATATTCGAGAATATCATCTGCAGATTTGGAATACCAGCACAGTTGATGTCTGATAATGGAAAGCAGTTTGAAGGACAAAACATAAAATTACTACTCAATGCATTTAAGATAAAGTGTGGAAAATCTACTCCTTTATACCCACAAGCAAATGGTCAAGCTGAGGCAACTAATAAAACGATCGCAGATATTCTGAAAAAGAAATTAGAAGGGTATCACAAATCATGGTGTGAGCAAGTACATAATGCAACATGGGCCTACAACACCACTAGAAGAGAGGCTACTGGAATGTCACCCTTTTGTTTAACATATGGGGTTGAAGTCAGTATTACCAACGAGAAGTTGATATTCCTACAACAAAAAGAGAAGCGTGGGAAAGGAATTTAAGTGCTGGTATGATTTTACATAAACTAGATGAATTAGAAGAAAAAAGGGAGAAGACTCTACAAAGATATGGAAAACTACCAATGAAGGTTAGCTCGCGAATACAACAAACGTGTCAAAAAACGAGAATTCCAAATTGGTGATTTAGTTCTGCGAGAGACACCGAGATATCAGCGAGAGAATGGTGGAAAATTGGCGAAAAAATGGGATGGACCTTACTTAATTAAAGAAATAATTGGAAATGGGGCATACAAATTAATGGATCCTGAAGGAAGAGATGTTGGCCAACGACTTGATAGACCATGGAATAGACTATTTTTGAAAAGGTATTATCAGTGACAAATACTGTAAGGTAAGAAATATTGGCATAACTAAAGGTTATTATCAGTGACTATTTTTATTTTAAAGATTACGCGAGCAATATCGCGAGAAACACGAATGAAATTTCGCAGAGATTAAGAGAATGGGACAAACCTTTATGGAGTGCAACTTAGTTCGCGAGTACAATTTCGTAAGAGGCAAATGTAAGACCTACAAGCACGTTATAAAGGGGGTATCTCTTTATATGATTCAGGGATAAGGTTATACCACTACTGGAACCTGAGTCATACATATGTAGGGGTTAAAGAAAACCTATCCGGGAGAGAGATCTTGGGTTTCCAGCTTTATAAGGTTATACCATGGTTGGACGACTGAGAGTCTCTTCCAAGAAGTGCAGAGTATGATCAAGGCGCCGAGGTACACGGTTTAGCCAAGGATGCCCGGGAAGGACGAACCTACCCTGGCCATCTTTGGTAAGTCTTGGCTACAATGCACTTGGCCTGAATAAAACCCCACCTAGGGTGCAGTCTTGTAACTATAAGCCATATAGGCATAAAGGACAAGAGGCTGCGAAAACAACTGGTTGTTGGTAAATATAGATGGGAGGAGCTAGTCTTGTATGTCCGATGTTCCCTCCTTGAAGGGGCAACCAGGGGGAAGATAAGGGCGGCACCCTCCATTAGGGAGATGATAAGTGTCTTAAGACGGAAATGTCATGGGGCTCTAAGATCGCAAGATCATTTAGGCCTGTCATATTGTCGCGTAAATTATACAGAGGCAAAAATCCATAAGAGAAAAAAGTTAAGATGAGGTCAATGGGTTTTTACATGCAAATGTTAAGATGTCCTGCGATTTCATCGCAAGACGGCAATGTCACGAGGCTTTGTTTTCACGAGAAAACTTAGGCTCGTCATATTGTCGCAATATAATAAAGAAATATAGATAAGGCAAGATCAATGGGTCAATACATGAAAGTGTAAAGACGTCCTGCGATTTTGTCGCAAAAAGAAAAAATTGGCAAAATAAGACCTTTAATTAGGAAGGCAAAATAAGACCAATAGAATAATCTCAAAAATTAATTCTTCTTTGTTAAGCATGCATGGAAGATTTCTTTATCACAAGAAACAAGTTGAATTCAACAAGTCTCAAGAAATTTAATGAGGAGGCAAGCAAGGGAATAAATATGTAGGATTTCATTAAGTTTCTTGAGAATATTATAGTTCAAAAAAGGTTATATCATTTGCGAGAAAGAAGAAGAAAAAAAGAAATTAAAAATAGAACTCAAGCTTCAAGCGGTAGTCTCACCAGATTTAGAATTGTCAGGATTGTTATCATCACCAATATTTCTTTTATCGCGAACATCATCGCCAGAGTTCTTTTTGTTACGATCTTCTCCTTCTTTTGGAGGGTTTTCTTCTTTTCCTTGATCATCTTCTTCTTCAGCGTCTTCTTCAACATCTCCTTCAGAAGATGGATATTCTAAATCTTTATCCATAGGAAGAGGTACTTCATCATCGTCAACTTTCAAAGGTAGAACGGATACAGGAGAAAGAGAGTTGGAGATCAAAATTTCGTTCACGAGAACTTCAGCACTAAGATGAACTTGGCGAAGGAAACCTTTGTCATGATTTCTGATCTCTATATTCTTGAAATACTCAAGATAATCAAGTCTTCTTTCTGCTTTATCACGAATTTCTAAAAGGTTGAGAAGAAGAGTCTTGTTTTCTTTGCGAACACTGTCTAGCTCCTTAGTAAGATTGGTGATAGTAGAATGAAGGCTTTTTTCAGATTCTGCGAGCAACAAAATAATGAAAGGTTATAGAAATAAATATATCGTGAGAATATCAACAAGTGAAATATAACATAAATTGTGACAAGGTAAATCAACAAGTGAGGCAGTCATAATTGACTACCTTCTTTTTGCGAAGTTAAGTTTTGGATTAATGAAAAGAGACAGTTCTCCCATTGGTTCATAGCATCATCAAATTTGTCGCCAACTATGCCTTTTACACGAGATTTCATGTTCTCTTCTTTGGTGCGTAAATATGAATTTTCTTTTGACAATGAGGAATGAGACTCCTTTAGTTGGGAATATTCATCTCGAAGATTGCTGACATTCAAACTAAGAGTTAGTCTACCCTTGATAAGTTTGTCTATTTCAGCGGCAGATGATTCAGTTACTTCATCAAGTTTATTTTTAAGAGAGCGGAGAGACTGCTTTTGGTCATCACATATCCCTTGAATATTGTTTACTTTCTGCGAGGAGATCGCCAACAAGCTTGATAATTTGTGTTTCTCTTGAGATAAAGTTCTATTCTTGTCTAACAAAGATTCTATAGACAAATTAGTCTTGGATAACGAATATGAGAGGTGAGTAACCTCGTTGTTTAGAAAACTGTGATTTTGCAATAATTGATTATTCTCATTTGTGAGATTTCTTATTTGATCAACTGAATACGTATAAAGATTATCTAATCTACTATGCTGGTCCATCCAAGAATCTCTTTCAGTGCGAGCTTCATCATCTATGGTTTCAGATTTAAGTTTTTCTATGAAACGATTTCGGTTGGAAACTAATATACAAACCAAGAATTTAAAGAGAGGATTAAGTACGAAGAATATGGAAATAGAATAAAAAGATAAAAGGACAGAGGCAAAAAGAATCTTACTTTTTAGCTCATCAATCTTTCTAGCGAGATTCTCGCAATCCAGTACAGAGTTATTGAGCTTGTGGTTTAGAGTTTCACATTCAGAAATTTTATCTTGAAGACTTTTTCTCAAAGCAGCATTTTCATTCTCTAGAGAAGCTCGTGAAATAGAATTTTCTGAGCCAAAGTATTTGAGAAGAGTTTCGCAAACTCCGCTTTGGAGAGAATCGGTAGAAGAATCTCTAGCATTATTTAGAATGTTAGATAAAATTTTGAAAGAAACATCAATTCCTGCGATGGTCTCATTTGATGAAGGAAGGGATGTAAAAGGTGAAATAGAGGAAGTGAGGACAAGATGATGATTTGAGTCATTAGCAATGGTTGTATCATCAGAAGGAGGAGTTTTCTGGAAAGTAACATTGGGAGGAAGTAAAGGGCTAGAGGGAGTTTCAGTTGTGACGGGTTCTGCAATTTGAATTGGTTAAGGACTAGTAGAGGTAGTGGTAGTGAAAGCGAGCTTCTCGCCAGAAGAAGGAGGAAGATCAGATTGCACAGGTGTAGGTGAAGCTTTCGCAGATATTAAGGGAGGAATGACGAAATTACTTCCAAAGGTCTTATTTAATTGGCGAGATCTTTTAGGAGGATTAGCATTACCCTCGTCATTCTGCAAACAATAATCCAGATAAGAAACAGAGGCAACAATATTGTTATTAAGAAATAGAATGTGTTTCTTACTACCTTATTGCTCGCAGAATTTTCTTTCCTTTTTCCAGTCGGCCTCTTGTGAATAATAGGTTTTTGAGTCGAGGATTGGGAAATAGATGCAGCTCACCAAGAGTACATAATATGGGGTTATAAAGAATTAAGTAAGAGAAGATCGAAGAATATAAATAAAAAGTTTGATCTAAGAAAATACCATGATCAAAAATATACCTCGAGGACTCCATTAATACAGTAACAGAAGAATGAGAAGGAGAAGAAGTTGCAGAACAAAAAGCAAAGAAACTAGGTAAAGAAGAAAGAGAGTTAAGAGAAGAAAACTAGAAATGAAATTCGACTCTTCCTTTTATAGGCAAAGAAGGGAGTAAATTATGTGAGACGTGTCAATTCAAAAGGGCCGATTTACAACACGTGTTAACAAGGAAAGCAAAATTAGCGGAATATTGTCGGATATTCTTGCGATAGTTAAGGATTCTCATGATCGTTTCTTCTTCGCAGAAAAGACATGATAAGAGGAAAGATGTAGAACCAGAATATCGCCACAACGATATTCTCGTGATAAGAACGACATTTCCACGAGAAGGTTGAATACTCCCACTACAAGAATGACATCTTTCACGAGAGTGTCGTAAGGATTCTTCAGCAACATTTGGCGAGAGTCACAGGGAAGCTTCATAATAACTGACGATTGAAGAGACATGTTATGAGAGTGTTGTTTCACGAGGATTAAAAAAGTTAGCGAACATTAACATTGCAAATACCACGATGAGATCGCTAAATAGGTCCGAAAGAAGGGGAAAACTTAGCTGTCACCCACTATGTAATTTCCTATATAAAGGGTTCAAGTAAGTCCAGAGAGGAGGATGTATTTTTTAGAGTTGAGAAAATCTTGAGGAGAGAGAAACTCCAGAAAAAAAAGTTGTAATTCTGAGTTTGAATATTTTCTGTAAACATTTCTGAGACCTAAATAATAAAATTGTCGTTTAATTCTTCAATCTTCAACTAGTTTCACTTAGATTTTTATAGGATCTTAATAGGGGTGTAGTGTGGGAAATCCTGCTACTACAGGTAGAGTTAGATGAATGTCAGTTTTACCTTAATACCCTTCGATTGGATTATAAGAAAATTTCATATGAGTATGGTTTTCTTGACGAAGCCAGGGATGCCGTAGTTAATGAGTATGAGATAGCTTCGGCTAAAGTCGAAGGTATATATTTGTTTAGTCGTGGGAAATTCTATAATCCCCATTTTCTTATATCTTTGTATTTTCCTTTCCAGAGCTCCAGAGACAGCTTAACCTTGCAAATGAAGATCTTAAAAATGCTCAATCTTCCTTAGTGTACCAGGAGGGTCAGACTAAGTACTATGAAGGATTAGCAGGGTCCCGTGATGAAGCGGCAAAGGAGGCATCCAAAGAACCAACCCTATTGAAGTCTACCTTGGCGTAATATGAGCTTAATTCTATTATCATCGCACATAAGGCTCGTTGTCAGCTTTCCGAAGAGATTAATAAGACTTTGACTAGGATCGAGCAGGGTCTTTTAGAGGAATTTAACATTGTTAAGCAGTATCCACTTCGACCTGTTCTCGAGCCCTTGACTTGTATCTCTGATCCTTCCTCGGGGGGCAGCATCCCTTCATCCCATAAGAAGGATAGTTGATCCCTTCATCCCGCTGTACACATCGGTGCTTTCCAGGAGAAATAAGATTCAAGTCTTGTCGTAGAAAGTTGATATATGTTGACTATTTGGTTTTAGTTCCCCTTTGGATTGTCTTAGACAGTTATTCCCCTTTTATTTTATTTTTGCTATTGCTCAGTTTCTGTTTAGTTTCCCGAGCTTGTAATCAACTCCTATGGAATGGATCATCATTTTTCTTAGGTATGTACGACTCTGTTTTACCTGTACTATTAGTTTATTTACTTTTTCAGATAATGAGCAAATCTATGTGAAAAAATTAAACTAGTAAATTAGGTAATAGAAAGTGTTTAATAGCAATAACTAGGACAAGCACCTTTGCTATTGACTTTGGACATGTCTCCCCGCTGGCTAATCCTTGGAAAGAGGATCACCGAACGGTGGGGGTTGATGCAGCGTCCCCCGATATGTAATGCTTTATTAAAATATTTACATGCATTCATTCCGCTGAACCACTACCTTGTTGATTGGTTGGGTATCTCTTTCTGTTGGAATCCTTCCCCATGGTCCTACACTTATAGACACTGATAGGGGAGTCCCGAGAGATTGTAAATGATTACTTTCCCCAATAAATATTGTGCAAAAAAGCTTTTTGATTGATATGGTGAGGTTTGCTATTCCTCATCCAGAGATAAAGACATGTTGAGCGGATACGCTGTCCTCTTCTTCCGTTGTTCTTTACGCAGATGTACGTCTGCGTTATTTTTATGGGTAGTACGGCTTGAGATATTTCGCATTCCACGGATGCTTGAGGACTTCTCCTTTTAGATTATGTAGGTAGTAAGATCCATTTCCTGCGATATCATGTATTAAAAATGGTCCTCCCCACGTTGGTTCCAATTTGCCCTACTTTTTATCTCGTTGGTATTGTGGTATGGTTCTCAGCATGTACTATCCTTATACAAAATTTCTAAGCTTAACCTTCTTATTATATTCTCTTGCTAGCCTTCGTTGTTAGTTTTCCATCCTTTGTAACGTTGTCTCCCTTCTTTATTCTAGATTATCTAGTCTTTCGAGAATCATGTCAGTTGTGAGGTTTTTCTCCCAGGCCTCAGACTTTGTGGTTGGCATGATAATCTCTGTTAGGATGAAGGCTTCTGCTCCGTAAGTGAGGAGGAAAGGTGATTCTCCGGTAGCGGACCTTCGTGTTGTTATTTATTTTTATTTTGCTACAAAAGAAAATTTTATTTGATCAAGCAATGTCATACAGAATAGAGTTTGACAGGAAAGAAGGAAATTACCCTTCCCAACTATTACAGATACCCTCTTTACGGGCATGTTTTGCAAGATTGTATGCACATTTATTAGCCAATCTATTTATGTGCTCACAAGAATAACTATCAAATTGTTTTAACAGAATACTATCAATAATGCCTCGCATTTCCCATAGAATATCAGACTCCTCCCCTTTTATAGCTTGAATGAGGCTCTTGTAGTCAGACTTGATGGTGATCTTCTTAATTCCTAACTGTAGCCCCAATTTCACACCCTCCAGAACAGCTAAACTCTACAGGTAATGAGCGTCTAATTCTCTTCTAAAACTACTGCATTTCGGTATTCCCATAACACATTGTGCAATTGTTCGCACCATCGTCCCTTAAGTTCATCCAGTTGTTTCTTAAGGATAAGAGCAAGAGTCTTATTTGTATCCTCAGCTTAGCCATTACTTTGAGGGTAGGTGGGGGTTGATTTGTTCTTACTGATCTAGAAGGTGTCGAAGGGCATGTCTATGTTTTTCCCTTGTAGTTTCTTACCGTTATCAGATACAATCTCTGTGGGAATGCTGAATCTGCATATGATGTTTTGGAAGATGAATGTGAACACGTCCATGTCTTGGATTCTAGCAAGAGCTTTGGCTTTTACCCATTTGCTAAAGTAGTCTGTAGCCACGTTCAAGAATATCCTTTTCCCCGACCCTTCGATCTGGGGGACGAGAATGTCTATTCCCTACTTAGCAAATGGCCAGGGGCTATCTAATAAGTTTAGCTTCGTTGCGAGGGCATGTATCCTCTTGGAAAAACGGTGACACTCCTTGCATCTCCTTGACATTTTGGCAGCATCTCGTATCATCTGTGGCCAGTAATATCCTTGTATCTTATCTTTGTCGGCTAGTGATCTCATCCCGCTGTGATTTCCAGCGTCTCCGTAGTGTATGTCTTTCAGAACCTAATTTCCTTCTTCTCTTGATAGGCAGTGAAGCAGTGGTCCAATAAAACACTTTTTGTATAATATCTCGTCCCGAAGATCATACCTTCCTGCTTTTGATTGTACTTTTCTAGCTTGCTTCAAATCCGTTGGCAGCATTTTTTCTTTAAGAGATAGATGAACTTTAGTTCTCCAATCTTCTTTGTTTGTGAAGTATTCATCCTCGTTAGCTCTTGTCATAATATCATCTTCGAGAAAATCGTCAGCAATATCTTCCCCTACATCATCATCAGTGATGTCTTCGCTGAAATTGTCCTTACGACTGGTAGTGAAGGATTCCCGAGGGGAAACTGAAGGTTCGTATACTCTTGTCACCTTAATTGCCTTGACGTTTTTATTTTTCAACATGGATGATATGTATGCTAAGGCGTTAACATGCCTGAGTTCTTTTCTGCATAAGTGCCGGAACTTGATGATTGGTATCTGAGATGCTAGAGTCTGGACCAAAGCTATGTATGATGATAGGGTCTTATCGTAGATGTTATATTCTAGTCCTATTTTTCGTATAACTAGTTGTGAATTGCTTGTAAAACGTACATCGGTTATTCCCATTTCTATTATCAAGCGAAGAGCATGTATTACATCTTCGTATTCCACGATGTTATTGGTATGCCCCTTGAATTCTAATCTCGGCGCATGTATGATCATGTCCCCGGTGGGTGTACTGATTACGATACCTATTCCTTCCCTATTTCTTGACCCGTCGACGAAGACCTCCCATCGTACTTGGTTGGATGGTTTCAGAACATCGACCGGATCTTTCTCGTCTTCCATTTTTGGTGTTCCTTTTACCTCCTCGTCATCGACCAGGGGTAAGTCAAATAGAAAATCTGCCAGAACTTGTGACTTTTGGGCATGCTGGATCTCATGGATGATGTTGAACTGGTCAAGATGAGTATTCCATTTTGTTATCCTTCCTACTTTCCCATCGCTTTTGAGAACAGCTTCTAGCGGTGCCTTGCATGGAACGTGAATGTAGTGAGTCAGGAAATAGGTTCTCAGTTTTTGAGTTTCCCATACTAGTGCTAAGATGATTTGTTCAATCTTCGTATAATTATTTTCCGCCATATTGAGGGTCTTACTGACATAATATATTGGTTTCTCTATCTTCGTGTTTGTTTTGACCAAAACTGCGCTGACAACATCCTTCGTTGCTTCTATGTAGAGAGATAGTACTTTATCGGGATCGGGCTTTTATAGGATCGGGATTGAGGCCAGATACTGTTTGATTTTTTGGAAAGCTTCTTCATACTCAGCCGTCCATTCGAATTTGATTCATTTTTTGAGGATGTTGAAGAAATGCCTGCATTTGTCCGATGACATGGAAATGAACCTTCCCAGAGCTGCTAAAGAACCGTTGAGTTTTTAGACTTCTTTTAGATTCTTTGGAGACGACATTCCTATAATGACTTATATCTTTGCAGGATCTACTTCGATACCCCTCTTTGTCACCAGATATCCGAGAAACTTCCCTGAGGTGACGCCGAATGTGCATTTCTCTGGATTTACCTTCATGCTGTGTTTTCTCATTTCTTGAAAAATATCCCTTAGATATTGATGGTGGTCCTTGCGTAGCTTACTTTTGACGAGCATATCATCAACGTAGACTTCTAGGATGTTCCCAATCCAAGGTTTGAAGATTGCATCAACCATCCTCTGGTATGTCACCCCTGCATTTCTAAGTCCAAATGGCATCCTTGTGAAGCAGTAGAGTCCATGCGGGGTATAGAATGAAGTATGTTGTTGATCTTTTTCTGCCAGAGCTACTTGATTGTAACCAGAATATCCATCCATGAATGATAGTTCCTCATATCCTTCGACCGCTTCCACCAGTTGATCGATGCTTGGGAGTGGGTAACTATCCTTTGGACATGCCTTGTTGAGGTTGGTCAAATCGATGCATATTCTTACTCCTCCGCTCTTCTTTGGCACGATAACCATGTTAGATATCCATGTTGGATATTTGACTTCCTTGATGAATCCTGCTTCAAACAGTTTGCATAGATCCTTTTCAATTGCTTTGTGATACTCTGGTGCCACCTTTCATACTTTCTTCCTGAATGGTGCGGTACCTGGCTTTATGCGAAGCTCATGCTGTATTACCTTCGGATCAATCCCTGGCATGTCTCCTAACTCCCATGCGAAGATGTATGCGTACTCCTTGAGTAATTTGATTAAAGTTAGCTCTCTTTTTTCGTCCATCAAGGTCCCAATTTTGATCATCTTCTTGCTTTCTTCCGTTCCTATGTTGATTTCCTTGGCGGGTTCTAAAGATGTTAACGTGGTCTTCGGTTCCACCAGGTGATGAACATTCTTTAATTGTTATTTGGTAGGCTCTTGGGCATTCCCAGCCATAGAGGTGCCTACCTCAGTACTTAGAACAATGATTTCCTTTGTCAGGATTTTTTCAGAGATTTCTTCGAGGTAAAGATCAATTGCCTTTTCCTTTGCAACTTCTTTGTTTCGGCTTCTTCAGGATTTCCGTTGCTCATCTTGGTTGTTTTTGAGATGATTCTGTAATGCTTGGCATTCACGGGCAGTGACCTGATCTCTCTTTATTTCCATTACCCATTCGGGTGTCGGAAATATGAGGTATTGGTGATAGGTTGCTGCCACCCCTTTGAGATAGTGCACCCATCTACGTCCGATGATGGCATTGTAGGGTGAGGGAGCGTCCACCATGCTGAATCGTGTATCAACCTTCATTGGTCCCGCGTCCACTTGTAAAATAATGTCCCCTAAGGGCTTCGTTAGCGCTCCATTAAATCCGTAGATGGTATAGTATGAAGACCTCAGCTGTTCCTCATTAAGTTCCATTCGCTTGAATGTGTCGAAGAATAGAACATTAACCGAACTTCTTCCATCGATGAGGATCTTCTTGATATTTCATCCTGCCACCGGCAGTGTGAGGACCAAAGGATCGTTGTATTCTTTCATGTCTTCTTCGATATCCTTGGTATCGAAAACTAAAGGTGCGTCCATCCACTGTTCATGCTCGTCCACTTCTACTCCATCTATCTTGTATAGCTCGCAGTAGTCATCGAATTGCTTCCTCAGCCTTTTTCCTATCTGAGTTGTTAGTGATGGTCCACTGGCTTCAGAACATGAGATGGCGTTAAGCGTTTGATTACCCTCGGGGAGTTGGACTTGCTTACTTCGCTTTGTCCTGTCTTTGGTTTCTCCCTTATGGATGTATTGCTTGATATCTCATGCATCAATCATCTTTTGGATCAATATCTTAAGATTCTTGCACTTCTTTGTCTTATGTCCATTGAAACATTGATAGTCGCAGTAATCTCTTGATTTTTCGGTTCGTGGGGGCTGCTTTCCTTTGGACCATAGCCATTCCAGGTTTTCCCTTCCCTTGATCTCTTTCAGGATGCAGCTATAATTAGCGTTTAGCTCGGTGTACACTTGATCTTCAAATTTCCGATCATCACCCCGACTATTGCTCCGTCGTCCTCTGCCATCTTCTCTTGGACGCTCGGTTAAAAAGCCCCTTTTTGACCCGCTGACTTGTTCTGCAGAAATATTCCAATGAGACATTTGTGTTTGGTCCCTGGGATTTTCCCGTTGGATCTCCTCCATTTTGGCGTGCTTTTCGATGATCACTCGAAGATCTCCTTCGGTAGTGGGGATGCTACCATGAATCTCGATGAAAAGTGGGCTCATCCTGTCTAATCCCCACTTTTAACAGTTGATAATGACCACCGGATCGACATTACCTATTGCCTGGAAGATCTTGTGTCATATATCAGTATACTCCCTGATCGTCTCCTTATAGATGATCTCCAATGAGAAGAGTTTTTCCATTCCGGTGATGACGACCTTATTGTACATGTAGGTTTCTAAGAATTTCTCGGTGAGCTGACCGTAAGAATCGATGGAGTTAGCTGGAAAATTATCAAACCAGTATAACTCTGATCCTTTCATACTTGAAGAAAAATATCTGCAGAGTATCGCATCATCATAATCCCATCGGTCCAAGATTCGGTTATAATATCGAAGATAAGCCGTGGGATCACTTGACCCATCATAACATTCAAACACTGGGACTGAACACTTCTGCAGGATAAGTTCCTTGGCTAAACAATGGGTTAGGGGAGTAGTATTGGCTTACTTAATTACTTGCTCCAATCTACCACCCCCTTGCCGAGATTTTAGATGCTTTATTTCAGCCATCATCTCGGCACGAAGACATTCCATTGCTAGATGGTGGTCCTCGTGGATGGTGGGTCTCCCTGATCTCTGAATCTCACTATCGAAGTAGTTTGAATTTTCTGGGTTGTAATCCGGGTCGTACCGTTGATCTCCTCTGACATTCCTTCGATTTAGTGGCTCTGGATTATTGACGTTGGATACTATCATCCTTCGGTATTGGTTTAGCAGTGGTGCCATTGAGTTAGCCTCGTCATGCAGATTTTCTACTTCTGCGCTGTGAGTGATCCTATCTTTGAGTTGTTGACTTTCTTGTTCAAGAAGGGACACCGCATATGCATACACCCTCTGGTTCTTCCTTAACTCTTCAAGTTCAGCCATCATCTTGATGAAATGGTTCGATCCTTAGTTCGGTGTTGCCACCCCGCAATTTTCCTCCGACTGCTACAGTGTGATCTTCATCAACAATCTGTATTAATGGGACCGGTGGGTCAATATGCAGGCTTGGATCTCCAGCAGTTGTTGTGCGGATTGATTTGTTATCAGGGGAGGTTGGTTAATCTGAAGTGGTCAGTTTTGTTCATTGGTGAGCGGCATCCCGTAGAGTGGCTGTTGTACCACTGATTCTTCCATTCCTTCACGCTTCTCGGTTGGTCGGGTGGTTGTTGTAACTTTGGAAGCTCCTGCTCGGGAAGCTCCGGTTTTGGACGCATTGGCTTTGGCAGCTGTGGCTTTCAATGCTTCTGCTGCTATTGCGCTGGCATCCAAGGGCATTGTGCTTTCCGGTCCATCTTGTCTCTTGTCTGCTGTCTTAGGATTTTTTCCATTCTGCATGTTGCGGGTCATGACCGGGGTTTTTCTTCGAGCATCATTTGATGATACCTTGGCCTTTCCCACATATTTCGTTCTTTCCATCTTCGATTATTTCTGATGCATAAATAAACCATCATCGGAGAAATGACATCCACGTAGGCTTGGTTAGCAATGTCAGTTTGGATTGGGTACCACGGAAGATGGAGAAAATCCCTAAACGTAAGTTAGAAGCTTTGAAATCATGAAAACTCAACCCGATGTTTAAAAACGTGGATCCCTTCATGGATTCGAAGACGTCGAGATAAAAGTAACCAAAACTTGAAAACGTAGACCCCTCAATAACTAACGTGGATCTACTCATATATTTTTGATTTTCGAAGGTATACATTTGAAAACATGGGTCCAACGATAAAAACTGTAGATCTACTCACAATTTTTTTTGGGTTTCTAAATAAACACACCTGAAAGTGTAGATCTGATAATGAAAATCGCAGATCTACGGATAGACTTTTGGGTTTTTAAATAAAAACATATGAAAGCGCAGATCCAATAATCAAAATCGCAGATCTACTTATAAACTTTTGGGGTTTTAAATAAAAACATCTGAAAGGTCACCATAAGGAGGAGTTTGTTGAATGCTAAAGAGTTTGTTAGGGTTTCACCCAGCGCTATCATTTCAAAGAACGGCGTTGGGGATAACAAAGTTGAGCAAGGTCACAGGATAAGATAAATCTTTTACCAAGACAAAATCCATGTTTCTAGCGCCAGATTGTGAACACATAAATTACGAAGGCCTTTACATGTTCACAAACAATATCCGCATTCGTAAATAAAACTTTGAGTGGAATAAGAAAGACATAAAATGGTACAAACACGATGACCCATTGACTCAGAGTCTTTGGACTCATCATAGTCTAGTCAGGAGGGACTGATTCTACCAAATTCATCTTTACGATGGATAATATCATAAAGCATAATAACAAAAGCATAAGGTAAAGTGCTGAAACATAAATGAGAGGATGATTTACGTGGTTCAACACTAAGGCTTACATCCACGGGGAGGTGTTTCACTATATTTTGAGGGATTACATAGATAGTCGAATGACTTTCGAGTGAATAACGTTGCTTAGGGAAATAGAATTCATACATATTTTTCCTATTTCTCTTTCCTACACTTTTTTCTAGTTACTTGAAACTGGTCGACCCCTTCTCTCTTAGTGGAGATGGGTATTTATAGGGATAAGTTATGGGTCCCGCTCTTGTAGACCGTTGCAACCTTATCTTCTCGATTCCTGTGCATATCCTGCTGATATCTTCGTTCTTGTCCGATGGATCCAGCGGTTATCTTTGATAAAGATGGGTCATCACACCCTCCTCCAAAGGCTGCTTGACACGTATCCTTTGTTCGGTGCACTTAATACGGGTGGTTGGGGCGGTCTGCATGTGTTGGGAAGATGTCGGAAGCCCCTGTCACATCCGTGTCAGCGAGTTCCACCCCTGCCGTTGATCTTGAGTCTTCCTCGGGATAGAGTAAAGCAGGCCCGAGGGTGCTCTTCAGTACTTTTCAGTGTCTGGATGCTTTTGTGCCCCTAGATTCTGCATCGTTGGATTAGTATGATGATGGATACGTGTAGATGATGGATTCCCCTTGGGTGTTGAGGCGCGACATCATGTCTTGATGTCTCAAGCTGTATGTCCTCCACGTGTGGTTCTTCCAACACGTGGCAAGTGACGGATTTATGTGTATACATTAATGTAGCACCAGGAGTATCACTCTTTTTCTTCAAAAGCATAGGAGACAATTTCTCCTTAAGACCAAATGTAAATCGAGAATCAACTAAAGGATTCCCATACAAAGATCCACCAAAAATAGAACCAGACTTATCTCCCATATAAACACCGGCTACCACCTGAGAGGAAGTAGGTAGTGGTGGAAACAGCGGCTGAAGGGACACCACCACCACCACCAAGAAAAGATACAAAAATTCCTCACCAATTAATTATTGCACCACCAATTAAAAATCGCCCATAGTTTCCTCTCCTCGCGTGTTTTTTTCCCTCCAAATATCTGTTGGTTATTTGGTGCTCCAGTAATAATAAATTTTGCAAGTATTCGTTATCGCAATGTATTACCAATTGGAGGATGTTATTACGGGGTGATGTAAATGTCCGTATTTGGGGTTTTTAATTTTTTGATCATCCTTGTGAATACTTTTTATTTATAGCATGTTTGGTTCAAAGAATTGAAGGCTAGGTAATCCAATTCCCATAAATTCATCGAGCAAGTTAACTCTGTGTAATTAAGATTTTTGATTCCTGAAAATCCAATCCCTCTACAATAAGAAGTAATAGATTTCCATTGCATCGGTCTAGCAGTGCAATGGAGTTTTGGATTCCCGAATAAAAGAAAAAAAGTAATTGAATTAAACATTTTTAGATTCGAATTCTACGGTTTATAAAAGGGGATACCAGTATTACTCTCCGTTTCGAGGGCTCACGGAAATACAGCGAATAGTGCCACATATAAAAGAGGATACCAGTATTACTCTCCGTTTCGAGGGCTTACGGAAATACCGTGGATGGTGCCACAATCTGTTCTCCTGGAGTGATACCATTAAATATAGGACAAATAAATATCAACATATCCTGACCATCGGATCGCTCAATTGTATACCCCGCTAATGGTGGTATCCCCTTTATAAATCATGCCCAATTCATTCCGAGAGTTAGATTGATATAAAAAAGCAATCGTCATCAAAATCCAGAGGTTTGGTTTTTCCAACCGGTCCAGATAACTTTTGGTTCAAACTATACAGAAAGACGAGCGAGTTTGTCCGTCTGTGTTTGGTAAGTTTGAAAAAGAATTCCCAAGTTTACCCCTCCAGAAAAGTTAGTAGTCATACCATAGTTAGGTTATTTTGGTTATGAGAAAATGGTGGGTTTAAGAAAATGATTGGGAAGAGATGGGTTTTCTCTCTATCAGAAGTACTTCACCTAGGTTAAACACCCTCCGGAGCAGAAATTGATGGAGAAGTTATAATTCAATTATTTGTTCCTGACCCTAATTATGCAGCACATGTATGGATATGTTAATGTTTTTGAAACCAGAATTCATGATTCTGTTTGTATATTGTAAATTAAGGTATGAGAGACCGAAAAATGTATGATAGACTGAAGACACTTAATGATTAATGGCTAAAACCCAATTAGATTATAAATTCATGTAGTATTTGTATTTGATTTTGAGAACTGAATAATTAAATGTATAAGTTAATTAAGATGTCCAATTAAGATAAGATGCCCGGTCTTCCGATGATTATTGGTTTGGTATGTAATGATGTTCTATATGGTCGTTTTCAATGTCTGTTTCATTGGAAAAAGTTAGTATATCGAATGTTTTTTTTTATAAATGTGATTACTCGGGTCACTGCGGTTTTGAAAATTGCAATAGGAATATGTTGCATGAGGTTGTTTATGCAATTCCAAAGCGATACCTAATAAATTTTCCCGATAAATTTGACAAGGAAATTTTTTGTTGCACTATGGTTTCTATCCAAGCAGGTACCCACTATCTATGTTAATTTTCTTGGCCAATTTTAAGAAATTTGCATATCTTGTGCCGAATTTCTTTCGCAATTGGTATTAGTGAATGGAAAGCACATTCCATGGTATTTCTTCCGCTTGCTACAGATTGGTGAAACTCTATTATTTATCTTCTCTACAGGAAGCATGTTTAGTGGATATAACTGATGAAGGTTGTGGCCTCTTTATCCCTTCTGAGGTAAGCTCATGAGATTCTTTTGTGGGTAAAGTTGTGTTTAGAGTAGTTAACACATGTTGCTTTTGGTTTGTCTAAGACTGAGTGTTTAAATGTTCTATTGCAAATGAGATATAGTCTTCTATTGCTTAAACCTGGTTATTTAAAATCGTAATCCTTGTTTGCAAATGGATATATACAATTTTGCAACATGAAGGTATACCTGGAAGTGGTGGCAACCTAGTTATCGAATATGTAACTTATGTTAGCAGGAAACTATCCTAAAGGATCGAGAATAAAATTATCTAACTCTTGTCAGTAATATAAGATTATCGAGATAAAGACTATGTGATTCTTAATGGTGTACATGGTGTTGCTGAGTACGTAGAAGGACCACCTTGGATTCCCCAAGTTCCTCGTCCGTCGCTCATATCGCCGGTAATCGGCCAAAGTAGATTATGCAGGTCTGTTCGATTTGTGCAAGAATAATTGGGTACCTCTTTAAAGAGGTCGCATGTTATTAATTGGGTACTTGTAAAACAAATATGTATAATATAAATTGGGTATCTTGTTAACACTTTCACATAATATTAATTGGGAACCTCTTTAAAGAGGTCGTATATTATTAATTGGGTACCTATAAAAGCATGTTAATGTCACCATCTAAAGCTATTATCACACCTGGGAGTTCTTCTTCTAACCTGTTATCTGTTGATGGTTCTTATGCTGCTCAAGACTTTACTTCTTCGGGACATAAATTACTTCTGGATGAATCTAAGAAAAATAACACCTCACATTTGAGGCATACAGGAAATGGATATAACAGCATGCCTGCTACAAGTTTAGCTTCAGTTCCTTCCTAGTCAACTCAGATGGCCCAGAAAATATTGTAGCAGCTTGATAAGTTAGTCCCTTCGCCTAAAGAAAAATCATTTGAGCTTAGGATAGCCTCCGCCAGGGGCAAGTCACCTGCTAAGTTAACACTTGGTATGTTATAAGAGCAGGCTCTTAGAAGTGTCGAGGATGTAGATTCATCAAGGTTTTTGGTTAGTGCACAAAGCTCGGATACTCTGGATGGGGCAGGTCATAACTCTGCTTCAGGTGCCGAGGCATCAACTTCTCCAAAGAAAGACAAGGTTAAGGACAATGGCCCTGCGGGAGTTTTTACAAGATGAAAAGTTTCCTAAAGAAAACGATGTAGAAACTAAATCTTCTACTGAAGATATTGTTCCTAGTGGCAAGGCCTCAGAGATTCCTCCCCAAAAACGTGCCTTCCAAATGAGTGCTCATGAGGTATGTGCCCGCCCTGGGTCTCATCTTCTTTTAATTGGTCTATTTTTATTTGTATTTAGAGTACTCTTTTTTTACCTGATTTAAGTATATAAATTGCATTTTTGAAAAAAAAAGAAAGCTAAAGTCAGCTGGGACTTTAGATTCCTTTACTTGTGACAGAGCATGTGCCTAAAGATGCGGAGTTGGGTAAAAGTAACGAAAGTACTCGTAAGGCTGACGAGTTGTCCAAGCAGTCAGAAAATGTCATCTCCTCACCCCTATTCTCATTTGGAGCGCCTACCAATTCAATCTCAAACTTGTCATATGCTTAGACTACTTATTTGTCATGTGCCCCTACTACTGTAGCTCCAGATACTTCCAAAGGTCTAGATACAAGTATAGATACCACTGGCACAACCACTGTTGTTGCTGCCAATGGAATCACCAACCCATCCAATGTTGATAGTACTAACAACAGTATATCTACCTTACCATCAACCCCTGCAGCACCATTCCAGTTCGGTTTAAGCTCTACCCCAGTTGTTGTTACTTCTATCTCCAGTACACTGCCATTGCCATCGTCTGGATCAGAGGACAAGCATTTAAAACAACCATAAGTCCACTTTACTTACTTTTAGAAATATGGGTAGGAGATTCACCATGGGAATGGCTAGAGCTCTTAAAGTTCAGATTGCTTCATCGCTAGGTAAGTACTTAGGCATTCCATTACAATGGGTAAGGGTGTCCGATTTTTATTTTTTGCTGATTTATTAGAAAAACTAAGCAATAGAATGGATGGGTGGAAGTATAAGTCTTTGAACATTGTTGGTAGGTCAGTTCTCATTAAGTCAGTCCTAGACCATGTATCAAATCATGTTATGTCAATCCCAAAATTACCTAAAGGTTTAGTCGATAAGATTGGCAAATTTGTTCTTCAATTGCTCTGCAGTTTATCCTATTTGGAAGAAATTACATGACATGACAGGTTTAAAATTTGATTTGGATATGATGTCACCTACTTACTTAAAAAAACTTATGTCTTTGAATGGATATGTTAGTAGTATTAGTTGGTATTACATTGTTCCTCAGGTGCTATGGTGATTTGAAACAGTATAAACAGGTTAATTTATGAAAATTGAAGATTTGTTGCTCTTAAAACACTAGCTCTGGCTATTAGGAAAGCAAGAGAATATTATTTTACTGTCATACATAAAAATGAAATATCTATGTGTAGGCATGAAATATTAGTCAAATGGAATTTTCCAAGTTTGGATATCATAAATTAAATACAGCAGGAGCATCTACTAACTCTATTTATGCAGTAATTGGAGTGATTAGAGATGATGCTGGATCTTTTGTGGTAGGCTATGCAAAATATATTTATCAGAATGGGAGTAATGTGGCTGAAGTTTGGGCGGTTAGATATGGTTTGCAAATTACTATACAATTGGGAATCAAGAAACTTGAAGTTGCGACTCAACCTATATCATCCAACTATGTAAAGGCGAAGTATCTCCTCCGTGGTATCTCAAGGGTCTTGTCCAGGACATCACAAAATTGAGGGAGTTCAAAGACCTTGTATTTGTTCATGAATACAGAGAATCCAATTTTAATTTGTTGCTGACACTTTGTGTGAGAGACTTGTAGCGGACATTCTCAGTGTGTCTTACCCGAGAATGGCCAAAGTTGTTTAGTTTTTGTTTTTTTTTCACACCTTATAGAAAGAAAAAAAGGTTATATAAGCTGGATACCTTGTTAAGACTAACACATAATATTAATTGGGCACCTGTATAACAAGGTCGCATAAATTACAATGACATCTTATTTTTCAGTGTACCATAATTAATCTGTACTGATTGTGAAACTACAAACTCAAGCACGGGTACTGTAAGCACAATCCTAGTTTCAATCACCTGCTGCATCTATTAATTTGGAGTACATATATATTACAGATTCTTAGAACAAATTTAATGTAACAGCTTTTTAGAACAAATTTACCAATTATTTAATTGAATGGAACTGTTACAGGCTTGGTTGAATCATTCACCACCATGTAAGCAGCAATTAACTATTCAGAAAGAATCAATGAGTTAAGATGAAATGGTAAACCGTAATAGGATACACTCAGATAAATGAGAAAATGTCACACTACAGTAAAGACTGGATATGTCCAGAGATAAAATGTAGCAAATACAAAGAGAAAAATGATTTCATAAAGGAGGGTTATATAATCAGTCGAACCGTGCTATTTTATGACGACATCATATGTTGTTTGCTTGTCCGTCCAAGGAATACCATCTGCGAATGGCACTTAGAATGACGCAGAAGTCGTGATGCATTCCATAGACAATTTTAGCTCAACAAAAGAATTAACCTATTTGTCTTCAGAGTAAGACTACACTTCGATAATATTCCTCCAGTAGAAGCTACAAATCCACGTCTAATTTTTTCAGAAGGTTGCACAGAAAGCTGAAAAATGACAAGGACATGTTTGTGTACCCAAAATTAGGATAGAACATATTCAAGTTTGTTTGAAACATGAAAGCTTGAATATACATGGGCATAATGAATTACTAGTGAAGATCCATACATGAGGAGAAGCTGCAGATAATAATTTATCCACATGAAGCAATGTTTGCTCAATCCAGTGTTTTGAGCGGCTAACACACAAAGACTGTACGTCTCTGCAAGAATCAAAGCTACACTTATCTAAAATTGTGGAGAGAACGGTACAAGTTATCTGGAGACTATATTTGCTTCTTATGTTGTATTAGGAAGATGACGAAGTGTCTCCAGAAACACTAGGCTGGATTTATCTTCGCTTGGTTATGGAGGTCTGGAAAATGTCATTTTCAGGTAAACCAAGACCGGGAAGATATGCATCGTCTTTGAGGTCTATCATGAAAAATTCTACCAAACCTTTTATCGTTGGATCAATTGCTTTTGTACTTGCAGCCGCACCACTTATCATTGCCTTCGACATATACAAAACTTTTGCAAATCGGCTAACAACACCAGGTGAAAAGAAAGCTAGTGCATTTGTCCCAACCTGCAAGTACATTATTTGGTTACAAAACACAAAAAAATATGTCATTTTTCTGTATGACAGTATCCAAAAGGGAGACAAACTTGTAATCATGCTTGAAATAAGAATTTATCGAAGTGGAAAGAAAAAATGAAATAGAAGAAAGGGGTTGGTAAGGACATAGCAGCGTATCTACAGTATTTCCAGTTTGGTGTAGGTGTTTCAGGTGGTGATGAGGCAATCCTACATGCTGTGAATAGGTTTGTCAGTAAACATCATGTAGACGCTAGCCTCTCTATGATAATGGTTGACTTTACCAATGCTTTTAACCTAGTCGACCGAACGGCTATGCTTTCTGAGGTACGTAAGCTTTGTCCATCTATATCGCCTTGGGTAGAATACTTGTATAGTCTACCTGCACGGCTCTATATGGGGGACTCATTTATCTACTCATCCACAGAAGTACAACAAGGTAACCCTTTAGGGCCTTTGTTATTTGCTCTGGTACTTCATCAGCTTATAGCTAAGATAAATGAGCACTGCATATTATCCCTACATGCCTGGTATCTTGATGATGGCACTGTTATTGGCGACACCGAAGAAGTGGCAAAAGCACTCATTATTATCAAAACAGAAGGGCTGCTTACTGGGGCTTATCTTGAATATTAAGAAAACTGAAATATTTTGGCCCTCTTGTGATGGACGAAGGATAAGTGATGGGATGTTTCTATCGAAATCTCAAGACCAGATAAGGGAGTCAAACTATTAGGTGGTGCGATTAGCCTCGACGATGGTTTTGTGAAGGGCCTTGCCATTAAGAGGGCTGAAAAAGCATGGATTTGATGCGATTTTATCCAAGCTCCATGATCCTCAAAGTGAATTGCTTGCTTTTACGAACGTGTATGGGTATCTCCAAGCTGCTTTTTGGCCTTCGTATTTGTCACCCAGACTATATTATGGAGGCGGTAGATATATTTGATAGAGGCTTGCGAGAAGTGGTGGAAGGCATCGTGGTGTGTGGGGGACCGTTCTTTGGAGAGCTACAGTAGAGACTATCTACTCTACCTATCAGATATGGAGGTCTTGGACTTTACACTGCTAGGGAGGCGTCTGAGTATGTTTTTGTGGCTTCACGTGTGCAATCTTGGGGATTACAGGATCACATATTGAGGAGTAGTGGTGTGGACGGTATGGATGATAATTTTAATAAGGCTTTGGAAACGTTACAAGTGACTCTTCCTGATTTTGATCTTAACAACTTCACCAATAAAGACAACGCCCCCCCTAAAGCACAAAGCATCCTATCGAGTGCTCTTTTTGGTAAAGTGGTTAAGGACATTTATAGAGTTTACATGCTAACGGAGAGACAAAAAGAGGTTTTTGGTTGTTTGCAAGCAGGACATGCCCAAGATTTTCTTTTGGCTATTCCGATTGAGGGGCTGGGGCAGAAGATGTCTCCTTTGGAGTACCGGTCTATCCTCAAATACAGGTTAATGATCCCGATTTATCCCTCTGACTCTCGCTTCCCTGCTTGCATCACAGGTTGCTTGGATTCATATGGTGAACATGCAGTTCATTGTAAAGTAGACCCTGATTATAAATATAGACATGATCATGTGAGGGGTATCTTGTATGATGTACTGTGGAGGTCTGGCATTTCGGCAAAGAAAGAAGCACCTGTGCATTTCCTGACAGACCCACTTGAAGGAAGATCGACACTAAGACCAGCTGATGTTCTTATTTTTGGATGGGCTAATGGGAAACACACATGTGTTGACCTCACCGGGGTATCTCCTTTGGTAGGCATTGGACATGGCACCTTTACAGTCGGGCGAGCAGCGCTAAAGGATGCCTCAGGTAAGATATCGAAGCATGAGAAAGCATGTGTTGACAATGGGCATGCTTTCGTCCCCTTTGCTTTTGATACTTTTGGCTATTTGGCTCCGAAGCGGTTGGACTACTCAAGAGGGTCCGAGAAAGTCATGCGCACAATGTAATGACCCCTGGCTCACGAGATTTTATTTTTAATAGGATAGGTTTTGCTATTCAAAAAGGGCTAGCGGCACAGCTTGTCGCTCGCTTGCCTAGTATGTAATTTTTAACTTTGTAAGAATTTGTAAACTTAATATTCAAAAAATAGAAGATAAAATCTTCACAAAAAATATACGAAATCCTGCAAATTACCTTAGCAACAAGCACTCTAAGAGTTAAAAAGGCCTCAATATGAAGTGGTGGGCTTTTAAAGATGTTTATATTTTATGCCCACAGTGATACTGCAAGTGCACAGTGTCATGTTGTAGTGTGTGGGCAAATACAGGTCGATCCACAGAGACTTGTGGTGCAAAGCCTGAGCTAAGGCTAAACTTATCTGATTTTCTAGAAAGGGTGTAACCAAAAGATTGTTTGCCAATATGGCGAGAGATTGTGCAAGTAACCGATAAATGTAAAAGTAAAGAAAGCAATATAGAAGGTTTTTCTAGGGTGATTGATTCCACCTGATCAACCTATACTAAAGTTTTACAAAGTCAGTTATGCTCTTACTTTTTCCTGAGAAACTACCATGACAAGTTTATCAGTTAATGCTCCTAATTCACTCCTAGTATGGGCTGTCTGATTAAGGTACAACCCATCACAAGATCCTTTGTTTCATTAACTAAACACCCATTCTACGTCAGTTGGAGAACAGTTCTCTAATTGATGATTTGCCACCTAGTTTTCCTAATTCATTCCTAGTATGGACTGTCTGCTTAAGGTACAATACATCACAAACTTCTTAGTGAACTAGCTAATCATCATTCATACAAATTATCAGTACAATAAAAGAATAAACAAGAAATTGCATAACTTTAGATAGAATTACAGGCTTCATCGTCTACCCTAGCATTCAAAGTTTAGAACATGATGAAATTAAGAACAACAGAAAGTGAAACTTCAAGTGAAGTGCACCGGCTACTCCCGGGCATTCCTTTCAATTATAATTTCTCCCCCATTTTATACAAAATTCTCCCCTCTTCTCAACACTAATTTCAGCCAAAAATTAGTATTCTTTAATTGTCCCACGCCTCTGCCCATCACGCTCCTTTCTCCACGTGATTGTTGTCAGCTGCCCGTTAGATGTTGTCTCGCCCATGCTCTGCTGTTTTCTTTCTTTATTTTGTCTCCACCTCGAGCTTCAAACAAACATAAACAGACAACGCACTCCTTCATTTGCTCACCATCATTGCTCGAGACTGATTTTCCTCTTCAACAGCATGCCATATCCCATGCTCTTCATCACGTTTTTCACCAGCTCATGCTGTCTCGACAACTCGTGCATTAACAGCTCGAAAACCCGTGCTATTTTTCACGTTCTCAGTTCTCCTCCATGTCCATTAACTCCCTTGCTTCGTCATTTCAATGCTCGAGCTTCACAGACAGCATGTGTTCCAACGAAAGTAAGTTGTCCATACTTCCATGTTCATATTCTTCTCGAACACCGTCATCAGCCATCCATCATCACCTGACTCACATTTTCCATCTCGAGTTTGTTGTCTGCCATGCCTTCATGTTCTCGTGTTCCGACCATGCATGTTTGCCTCACGTTCTTCACTGCCAACACTGCTCGGGTTTCACTTCTCGTGTTCCGACCATGAAATGGACTTCTCTGTCAAAGTCCACTGCATAAAAGATTGGACTGCCTTTAGCAGTTGCTATGAAACAGTCTGCCCCTTAACGTATGATGGGGTGCCTCTTAACATGAGATGCCCCTTAGCGAACAGTAAAGGTGCTCCATTGTAAAATGACCATTTTGCCCTTTTTTTTTGTTTTTCTCATAACTTCTTCATACGAACTCCGAATGACTCTGTTCTTTCGCCGTTGGCTTCGCCTTTATGTCCTCAATTCATCCAAGCTAAAAACACAAAATTAATTAATACAAATATTTATTCTTGAAAACAGAGAAAATACAGAATTTGGGATAATATCTGATTTTAAAGCGCAAAAGATGAGTTAAATGCCAATAAAAAGGTGTAGAAATATGCACTATTTGGCACTCATCAAATACCCCCAAACCTGAATTTCACTTGTCCTCAAGTGAAACAGAAATTAAGAAATCCTAACTATACCATTGTCGCTGGTCTCTCGAATGCATTTAGCGTATGCACTAAGCCTTTAAACCCATAGGTGTCCCTAGTGGACGAGTTGTAGTCTCGTGAGGGCCTATCAGAGATGTACCCACAAAACCTTCTCCAACTTCAGAGCGTAAAAGAGTCCCAAGCATCCAAAGAGCTATGAGGACATAGAGTTTCTGCATGCTAGTAACATGAAGTTAGAACTACCAAAGAACGCATTCTCATCCTTAAGAGTTGAGCGAGAAATAATCATACCATATGAAAGAATTCGGGTTCGAGAATAATCACAAGCCTCGACTTCTGCCTCACCTAATAGGGTTTTATGATAATTGCACTCAAAAAGACCGCTTTTTTTTAGTCTCTCATGTGTGCAGACATGAATAAAGAGAGAAATCATGCACACGTTGATGGTGGGAAGGAGAACCTTCCGAGATAATTTCTGGAGACTCCACAGAATTGTGGACAAAAGAATCTTTTCTGATGATCTCTAAGAAAGGAAATCAACCATTAGCAAGGATGGGAGTACTCACTTACCTTCACATCCGATCAGCAATCAACACCACTCTCACAACATCCATAGAAATGTCTTCAATCTTCGGTCTTCAACTGTTGATGGTGAACTTCTTGAACTACAAAAAAAAAACTTGACAATTTGTAACTTTTCTCCTCAATTTCCTTATTGCTTGGAATTTTCTTCTTGAATTCTTCTTCTTTACCATGGTGGTATCAAAACTAAACTAAGAAAATAAACTATTTTTTTTTTATTTTTTTGAATTACACAGTAAAAACATGAAATGAAAATAACAACAAAAACAATGAAATTACTAACTCCATGGATGAAGGATTTCATCACTCTATTCTTCACAACTTGTATTGTCTTGATTTCATAAACTTCACTAATTCTCATCTTATTTTCTTTTCTTTGCTTTTGTAAAATACCTCTTCAAATGTGTATAGTATTCTTCTCTTTGTACTGTATTGTTGAATGTAAACCTTGGACTAATTTTGATGTTGCTCTACTCATTGATGATGTGTTTCTATGGATCTGTTGACGTTGTTGAGAGAGAGAGTGATGCTAATTGCTCATCGAACTACAAGAAGGAGTTTTCATCTTTAAACGTCACCCTCATGATTGACAAAATTAGCACTCAAGAGATCAAAAATAGTGCTGAAAGTGGTGCAAAGTTGGGTAGCTCACCATTCCTACCCGGAATTGACGTACGGTGACACACACTCTAAAAGATTTTTTTAGAAAGTCACAAATTGAAGGTCGGTGCCTCGCTTGATATAAAAATGGGTAGTCTCCACTATGGGTGATCACAATTATACTACCGAATATCTTTGCAGCACCTAATTCGCCCTTCGGCATGGCTAAATCCAACTTTAACGCTCTAATAACCTAAGAAACCCGATTGTGTTCTCCAGTACTTCCAAGTTCAGCTATTTCGGTCAGACTCTCTATGTAAACATATCTAGAAGCATACTAGTGACTCTAAGATCTCTAAAAGTTGGAGTTTTTATGCAAATATTTGCAAAAGATTTTTGAAAATTTTGAATTTTTTTTGATTTTTTAATAAAAGATTAAAAACTCTATATGCAAAACACACCCCCAAACCTAAATCTAACATTGTCCTCAATGTTTCAAAAGGTGATAAGAACACATATCAAGAGAACAAGGCAGAGCAGATTTAAAGGAAAGAGATTACCAGATGCAAAAAGGGGTGGTGCTAACCATAGAAGGATGAATGCTTTGAAAGTAAACAATAAGAGTGATAAGACAAAAATTTGGTTAGCACATTATATACAACATACAACTTAACCGGTTCATGAAACAAGATTTAACAATATCTACTGGATTATATACAAAAATTCACCATACACTAGCAATATAAAGAGTTGAGGATCAACCCAAAATAAGATATGCAGAAACATCAACAACCTTACACAATTATAACAGGACAGCAATGCAAGTAAGGATGCATGTGTGAAAGAGTTACCCCCAAACCAGAAGTAGGCAACCAAAGCAGTTTTTAGCACAAAATCTTGCAATTTCAGAGGCATGTCATGTACAAGATCAAGCTCAAAATGGACACTCTTAGAAACAAGTATAGAAATGTATTCTAACTGTGGCTTATCAAAGTTATTGTATTTTGCAGCAAATAGTCCAAGAGGACTTGAGAGGCACATAGTTCCAATCCTAGATTAGGTACTCTTTGAAAAGTAGGTTTAACAATAACTTTACAAACCAAATCTAGGTTGGGTACAAGATTACCAGTTTGTGACATGGGCAGGGAGGTAGGCACATCATTATTAGCCACATCTATAACTCCTAAATCATTTGCCAGTGTCGCAGCATGCTCACATTCATAGAACAATTCATCAAGACCCAAATCAGTATCATGCTCATCCAAAGTTTTATTCTCATGCATAGACAAATCCAAAGAGACATCACAATGTGACACAGGCAGAGAATCAGACACGTCAATTATATTTTCATGCATAAGATCATTAGTGTCGACAGGAGATTCAATATTACCTATGTCAGACACAAGTATAACATCATGCTCATGCTCATAAAACAAATCAATAAGCCCCAGTTCACAATCTACAACTTCAGTTTCATGCATAGAAATATCACAAGAAACATCACACTGTGACTTAGGCAGAGAATCAGACACATCAAATTTATTTTCATGCATAGTATCATTGGTGTCTACAGAAGATTCAGCATTTTCCAAGTCACTATCAAGTTATGTAGCATGCTCACATTCATAAAACAATTGTACAACCCCAAACTCAGTATCAACATCACAAGTATATGGAATATCAGAAGAACTATCATTCATTAAGGTCAAGGCAGAGAAGCCTAATGTCTCTGAACCCAAAGGTTCGACAATATTTTCAGTAAAAACACGTTCTTCTAACATAACATCATCATCATCACAGAAATGCATTTCCCTATTCAAAATTGTAGTATTTCTAGTCCCTTCATTTAAAATAGGTTCATATACAATATCAGTTGCACGAGTAAGACTAGGCATACTATTTTCACAATGCAATTCATTAGGACTAACATTCATTTCACCCTGAATTCCTCCCTCTCCTCATTTAGTGCATCACAGATTTGACTCAATTTGAGTTCTAAACTCGCAAACCTTTGGTCAGTTGACTTTTGATATTGCTCAATATTTTGATTCAATTCTAGAATTGCATTAAGTTGCTCAACGAAAGGAGAGTCATTATCAGTAGGTATCTCATTTTCATATGAATATTCAATATATGGTTGTTCATGAGATTCACAATTGAAGGAAAATTCAGGTTTATTGCTATATGGATGCTTTTGCAATGCATTCAATTTAAATATAGCATTATTTTGTTCTATCAATTTAAGATTGTCCATCACAGATTGCATTTTAGAGTTCATTGGGGTACAAAATTGTTCAACCTCCCCTGGCGGTGGATGATACATGTGTGAATAATAATTAGGGTATGGATATTCAAAATCAGGACCTTGACAAGGTTCATAATAATCCCTAAAATTATCAACATTATGGTATGTGGGGGGTTCAAAATGTGAGGTATGGCTGTAAGCTAGGTCTCGGATGAATTTGTTTTTATCCCCAAGTGTAGACCAAAAACTAGACATGCTATGGCTATCAGAAAACCAAGCAAAGCAACAAAAAAAAATTTAACAACTCTAATGAACAGTGACTTTATAAAAAAAATTGAAAAATTAAATGACCGATTCAACTCGGTAAATCGTTGAGTTAGGATTGACTCAACGATTCAATCGAGTCAACTCAGCTGGCTTACTCAGAATCCACCCATCTTACTCACTCTCAGTCAGAATCAACTGAGGCAGTTGACCTCAACAATTCTCAACCAAATCTAGCCAATTTCTCTCAAAATCTCACACAAAAACACAGCAAACTCAAAGCAAATTCAAATTTTCAAATTTTTCACTCAGCAAACTCTCAAACTGATCTCACTCAAAGTTTCAGCAATCTCACAAACTCAACTGGTACTCACAACAACTCTCAGTGAACTAACAACTTAACTGAGTCTTAATAGAGTTCGGCAAAAACACAGCAAAAACTCAAATTTCAGAGATTGCTAACAAAGTTGCAGGGCAATAACAAAGTTGATTGAATCAGAGCATGCAAGATTGAGCTGTTACACAGTTTAGTTTTTAGGTGAAGCAAGATTCAAGTGACAACAAAAATTGCAGGGAAGATCTTAATCAGGTTGACAGCACAGTTTACACAATATGTCAGCTGGCAGATTTCAGTTGGTGGTGATCTAGCCTAGTTGCAGGGAAGATAGAGCAAACATTCATTGCAGGTGAAGTTATTACTGATGTGATAAGCTTAGCATTTTCAAGATTACTCATAGTGAAGGCCACACATTCATTCAACTGAAAATAAGGCAGATCTACCAACCTGGTCAGCCAAGATGGCTGTGCAAAGCTGCAGCTGTCCTGTCATGCTGCTGATGTTGTTGATGTTGCTTTGGCCAAGGTTTAGACTTAGTACATGTTGCTCAACTGAGAGTTGTGAGTTCTTAGAAGTTGCAAGGAAAGCAAGCAGAAAGAGTATGAACTGGTTTTATTCAACTAAAGCAAACAAAAATTTGGATTGAAATGAGGTTTTTGGATTAATGGGATTGAAAATTTAGATTATCTGGGGTTTGGTGATGCTCAAAATCCAACCACCAAAGCAAGGGTAGAGTCTCAGCAGTTACAAACAATCTACACAGTTAAACTGAGCAAACTGCAAAAATGCTAGCAAAGGCAGGTAACAAAGCAAGTTAAACAATTTATGATAATGCAAATATGATATGCAAGATGCAATGCAGGACAGATGAAAATGAAACTAAAAAATTAAAGTTACAACTGCTACTAAAGTGAAAAGGCAAACTAGCAGAGTAAAAAGGTGATAAAACTCAGCAAAATACAGAGAAAAAACAGGTGAACTCAACAAACTTGCTGAGCAAAAAGATGGAAAAACAAAGATGTTAGCAAATGGAAAAATAGGATGATTACAAGCAAAAATATGCAAAAGTAAGATGATGTATGCAAGATGAGACTAAAAACTCAGAAAAATTCAAACCAAAAGCTCAGTTGCACAGCCAAGTCCCCGGAAACGACGCCAAAAACTTGGTGGGCTTTTAAAGATGTTTATATTTTATGCCCACAGTGATACTGCAAGTGCACAGTGTCATGTTGTAGTGTGTGTGAAAATACAGGTCGATCCACAGAGACTTGTGGTGCAAAGCCTGAGCTAAGGCTAAACTTATCTGATTTTCTAGCAAGGGTGTAACCAAAAGATTGTTTGCCAATATGGCCAGAGATTGTGCAAGTAACCGATAAATGTAAAAGTAAAGAAAGCAATATAGAAGGTTTTGCTAGGGTGATTGATTCCACCTAATCAACCTATACTAAAGTTTTACAAAGTTAGTTATGCTCTTACTTTTTCCTGAGAAACTACCATGACAAGTTTATCAGTTAATGATCCTAATTCACTCCTAGTATGGGTTGTCTGATTAAGGTACAACCCATCACAAGATCCTTTGTTTCATTAACTAAACACCCATTCTACGTCAGTTGGAGAACAGTTCTCTAATTGATGATTTTCCACCTAGTTTTCCTAATTCATTCCTAGTATGGACTGTCTGCTTAAGGTACAATCTATCACAAACTTCTTAGTGAACTATCTAATCATCATTCATACAAATTATCAGTACAGTAAAAGAATAAACAAGAAATTACATAACTTTAGATAGAATTACAGGCTTCATCTTCTACCCTAGCATTCAAAGTTTAGAACATGATGAAATTAAGAACAACAGAAAGTAAAACTACAAGTGAAGTGCATCGGCTACTCCCGGGCATTCCTTTCAATTACAATTGCTCCCCCTTTTATACAAAATTCTCCCCTCTTCTCAACACTAATTTCAGCCGAAAATTAGTATTCTTTAATTTCCCCACGCCTCTGCCCATCACGCTCCTTTCTCCACGTGATTGTTGTCAGCTGCCCGTTAGATGTTGTCTCGCCCATGCTCTGCTGTTTTATTTCTTTATTCTGTTTCCACCTCGAGCTTCAAACAAACATAAACAGACAACGCACTCCTTCACGTGCTCACCATCATTGATCGAGACTGCTTTTCCTCTTCAACAGCATGCCATATCCCATGCTCTTCATCACGTTTTTCACCAGCTCATGCTGTCTCGACAACTCGTGCATCAACAGCTCGACAACCCGTGCTATTTTTCAAGTTCTCAGTTCTCTTCCATGTCCATTAACTCCCTTGCTTCATCATTGCAATGCTCTAGATTCACATACAGCATGTGTTCCAACGAAAGTAAGCTGCCCATACTCCCATGTTCATATTCTTCTCGAACACCGTCATCATCCATCCATCATCACCTGACTCACATTTTCCATCTCGAGTTTGTTGTCTACCATGCCTTCACGTTCTCGTGTTCCGACCATGCATGTTTGCCTCACGTTCTTCACTGCCAACACTGCTCGGGTTTCACTTCTCGTGTTCCGACCATGCAATGGACTTCTCTGTCAAAGTCCACTGCATAAAAGATTGGACTTCCTTTAGCAGTTGCTATGAAAAAGTCTTCCCCTTAACATATGATGGGGTGCCTCTTAACATGATATGCCCTTAGCGAACAGTAAAGGTGCTCCATTGTAAAATGACCATTTTGCCCCTTTTTTTTGTTTTGCTCATAACTTCTTCATACGAACTCCGAATGACTCCGTTCTTTCGCCGTTGGCTTCGCCTTCATGTCCTCAATTCATCCAAGCTAAAAACACAAAATTAATTAATACAAATATTTATTCTTGAAAACAGAGAAAATACAGAATTTGGGATAATATCTGATTTTAAAGCGCAAAAGATGAGTTAAATGCCAATAAAAAGGTGTAGAAATATGCACTATTTGGCACTCATCATGAAGCCTTGCACATGATGCACTCACTTAGCCTCAGTGTCCGCAATCTATTAATTTATACATTAAAATCAAGAAAACAGTTTTAGCCAGAAAAGACAAAAAATACACCCAAAACCTTTAAAACAAATAGTAGAGCTACAACTTATAATTACCACATACTTTGAGAGGACGTAAGAGCCAATATCCAACAACAGTAGAAGCATCCTGTGACTGAAGAAATGCAACCAAGCATTCATCTAGCTCTGAATTATTAAGTAATGGTGTTGGAATATGCTAGAAATCTGTGTGCATATGGAAACATATTTGATCTGGAGTGGATCCTAAGAAGCAGAGCTCTAAAGCACCTAATTATCCCTTCTCGCAATTTTTCAGAACTTTCAGATGGCGTAAGCAAAACCCCATAAGTTAACTTTTTCAGCACTATGATCATCTAATAAAAAAAAATACATAGGTCATGCATCTACCTAACAAACAGAAACAAAAATAAAAGGTGTACATATGTACCAACAACTACATAGACTTACTAAAGAACAAAGAATCTCAAAATACATATTGTAATACAATATTTCCAACGTCTGCATTTCATGTCACTTTCTAGCATTAGTGGCATTATAAGTAATTTCCAAGTTCCGACAGATGCCGAAATTAAAAATTTTACCAAATTTTAAACTATGAATTGGTATTATGTCATTTCCTTTTAAAAAAAATCAAAACTAGATACATAATTACTAATCATTTATCACATTGTATCTTATAACCAACATGTAACAGCCTAATTTCATGTGCGGCTGCTAACTCTCATCCTTAAAGGTTACCCACTCTTATTGAAAAATGAAATGATTACTCTAGATTTCCCTCCTAACAAGTTACATTGGTACATCGCAACAAAATGGCGTCATTCTCTAAAATATTGTAACTCAAACTAGTTGTGTCGGATCATCTCCCTATAACTTGTCGTGAATGCTTCTATCTTCTCGAGCCTTATATAACTTCACCTTCACCATTAATGGTACTCAACAACATATTATATGGAAAAACAAATGAAAGGCTATACCTACACATAATTCCCCCAAATTCATTTGTTACGAGTCAGAAAGACGTAGCAATTCTTTTATACATATATATAGAGAGAGATAATACTTACTCTTTGAGTAGGCTGAAGATCATTGGCCATGAAGGAAATATTTCCATCATTTTCGTTGTCAAAAAGCTGCAAGAAAATGAATTGCAATCAATTTTTCTAGTCAAAGTAGATGTTAAGAAAATTGAAGTACAAATCTACTGCCATAATCTTGGTCCTTGTGTCGTGTATAAGCATTATTAAGAAAATTTTAAGAAAATTATACCAACATTGGAAAACATTCATAGAATATATAATCAATACCGTGCCCATAAGCGAATCCATCAAAACTAGAACAACAGGATATTCAGATGACACTACAAAGTAAAAGAACAAACTCTTCCCACTTTTCTTAACTACAGTCACATATGTGAAAGACCCAATTCACCAAAACAACCAAAATTTTAGTAAAAATATAAAAACACGAGCTTTTCTCAAATCATTATGAAATCATGAAATTTACTAAAAACTTGTAGAATGGTTCCGACAAATTACCTGGATTTGAATCCCCTTATGTCGCCCTGTAAACTCTGGTTATTGACTCAAGGGAGGAGAAAAGAAAATTAAAGGGGTAACGAAGGAGAAAAGTCGCAAATAAACCTTTTGTCAAGTTAAATTGGGTACCAGATTCAGATAAACAGTATAGGCATGTTAACTTAGGTTAAGCGATGAAGTGATAATAATGTACTTTAGACGCGAATCGGTTTCAACCAGAACGGACATATTTAACTATGTCCGTCAAAATGGGTTGACTGAAACCTTGTTCATGTATAAGGTTTCACTCAAACCTTAGGATTTCTATAACGAATGAAATAAAATTGGTAAATATTTATCAGAATGTTGTGTAATGATGTGATACTACTTATATTAATTTACAGTATTAGTATATAGTAAGAGAATGATAAAAGATAGTAAAAGAGTAGTAGACCACTAATATGAAAATGGAGATTTATTTCTTCTGTTTTCATTCAAGGTAGGTCATATTACAAATGACCGGCAACACCTATATATAGCTCTCGACTAAGAGCAAGTCGGTTGAAAGAAGTTTCATGAACCTCCCACATGGAAGCACATTAACATAAATTAAGTTTATGTTATTTATCTTAAACACAATGATTACCTCCTACAATGTTTGTCCAAACTTTGACTAAGTTAAGTGGTGGATTATCCACCTTTCACATGACACTACCCCTTGGATGATCCACCATTAAAAATTTTTGTCTCGTTGAAACCTTCCCAGAAAAATACAACTAGGACAAAAACTGGTCGAAGAAAAAGGAGTAAAACTCTTGGAGCTTTAAAATGATGATGGTTGTCACGAATTTTCTCCCATCTCCGAAACCGTTTCAGGAAAACCATTTAGGAAAAACCTGAACTTGGAGCGAGATTGGTCATTGCCATGACTTCCTTCAAAATTTGCATCAGGAAAACCATTTTAGGACAAATCCTGAGTGCCTGCGCCAGGAAAACCACTTGGGACAAAAACCTGAGCGCCAGGAAATACTTCCTCTGACAAATTGCGTTAGGAAAACCACTTGGGACAAAACCTACACGCTTGCGTCAGGAAAACCGCTTGGGACAAACCTGAATGCCTGCTCCTGGAAAACCGCTTGGGACAAAACCAGATCGCTTGCGTCTGGAAAATCACTTGGGACAAAACCAGAGCGCCTAAAGTTCATGATAATGTTGACGTCGATGCTAATGTTGCCTCATTAAAAACCTCGTCTAAAAACCACGTGGGACAAAACCAGACCAAAGGAAAAGAGTACAACGGACATCGCCCGATAATGGTGTTGGACACACATATGTTGCCTCGTTAAAACCTTGACAAGGAAAACCCAACGGGACAAAACCTTGGTGAAGGAAAAAGAGTACATCGCGTTTAAGTCCAGCCAATGATTCTACGATTTTGCTCCCCCTGAAGCATGACATCTTAAAGCGGTTGGTGGTCCAACGACTATATGGCCTTCAGAAAACTGCTTTACTATTTGTAGTTTATGGAGGATTGACTGCATGTCTTGCGCCGAGTGCACCTATAACAATGTACACCTCGCATTTAGATCCTCCATCCGTTGCACACCAAATTTAGTTTGCCGCTTTAACTTCAGGTATAACAATGAAAAGGCCTTTTGTAAACTCATAAATACCGTAGAATCAATTTCATCCTCTTAAAGTGTAATCTGCAAAAGTTAGAAAAACAAGATAATGCATGCATTAAATCCATGTATGGTACTTCTGGACCATAAATTCAACGTACGTGTCAGATTGATCGACCACTTCCCTCTTTTCGGGAATCACATAGTAATAGTGCTAATTTAGTAGCACAACAAGTATCATGAGTATCAATATTGGATACTCTAGTCTATACAGATAGGCTATGCTAGCATGATCTCGAACTTCAGGTCGAGCAATTGTTTCACTTTTCAATGAGATCTCATAGTTTAGTTTATGCGTGGATTTTAGCGCTACTAAGGGCTCTTTAAGAAGCCAAAAATGATATCATCAATCCATTCGGATTTTAACCTTTTACCAAGAACATAAAACACATATAAGGATTTTTCACGAATTTCTCCTATGTGGTGATAATGATTTATTTCAAGCCCGACATAGTTCACAAGGTCAGGTAGCTTCCTGATTCAGAAACTCGAATCCTTCAGGGATTCATTACAATCACCAACAAAATGCAATATGAGTCCTTCAGGGTCTACCACACTGAAGTGCATATATATATTAGGAGAATACCTTTAGTTTTCAGAACAAATCCTGGGGTTCAGCAGGAAAAACCCTCAGTCGCGCTTAAAGAGATAATAGTACTCTCCCTGCGCTTTATCTCAAACACCAACCTGTCATATTCAGGCCTCATGATTTTACAGTGTGAGTCGGATCCGAACAATGCGCTTTTTTGAGAGATTTCATCATCTATCTCAGTTATAGAGGAACAAATTATATGCCTACCAATCACAATGTCGATGTTCCTCTGCAGAGGGGTACATAACCACCATTATAAATATATAATCGACAATTATATAGATCCCACATTTCTCTAGTGCATGCATACTCAACAAAATTTCCCAGACTGGTACCAGCGCCAATTCAGGGGCATTATCATCTCCTTATTTTCAATAAGGATTTTCAAACTTTGAGAATGTGGATCATGTCCTGATAGTCTCTACGAGAACTATCTGTAGTTTCTCTTTAAGAGAACTACATATTAGAAAAGTGATTGGATTCTATTTTAAGAGGAATATATGAGGCAGTTATTTAGGCCTCAAGCATGCTTTAACACGCGACTTGGTCATTGCGAGATGCATGATTTAACCTGCTTTGACAACTTCTTGTGCCTGCATCCTCAAGCAAGTGACAAACAATATTTTTCCGGAGCTATTGCAGTTATTTGTTTTAATCATGAATAATCTCTAACACCTCAATTGCATCCAATATCTTGGTGTGAGAAAACAAATGAGATGTTTCACGCCAATTCTAGTGGCAGTCATACTTTCTTTGATCAGGACAAAGCTTAACCAGATATCCTATTTGAATGTCGACATTGCTTACTGCAACCATTAGGTGGTGCCTGTCATCTCCATGACTTCAAAATAAAGTCTTTAAATTTGTCGACATAATACATGCCATCTTCAGATGGCAGTCTTTCTCCCCCTGATTAAGGTGGGAAAAACCTTTTTAGTTTATCATGATTTGCACCATCCTTTAATGGTGACTTTTCTCCCCCTGACTAAAGTGGGAGAACATTTAAGATTATCAACCTTACTCTTGCCAAACTTCTGGTGCCGAGTTGTCATGCTAACTTCTGGTAGCATTTTAGCTTTCCTGATCATGGCGGAAACATTACTATCTCATTTCTGGAAACTTCTGGTCCCATAATTGCCTGATTTTCAAAGACAATTCAACTCATGATAGTTTTTGGGTGTTAATTAAAACACAATAAGTATCCCAAAAACAGCTGCAGGATCGACAAGAGATGAGACATTTCACGATGTTCCTTGTAACGGCTTACTTCCTCCCCCTAACGACGGGAATACAGTCTCATCTTCAATAAGACATTACTACTAGGTTTTTTTTAATGTCTTATGAACTGATACCAACATATATAGTTCGGTGATGCCATGGACCAAATATGTAACCTTAAGTTGTAAGGTTGCTTCTCAAATTAAATATTGATGGTAAACAGTTGGTCGAGCAATCAACCAAAGATGCTTAAATAAAGGGCTCAACTAGACCGAGTTGAGTACGCACATGTGAAATTTAGTGCTCGACATGATACCAATTGAGGAAAAGCATCAGAAGCCTGTAAATTTGCCACCAAAATAAATGGACTTAATTGGAAAGTCCAAAACCGGATACGCAACCACAAGATTTGCACAAACGTTTTGGAAAAGTCTAACATTACGTGTTAATATAACAAGAGACCATCTAGTAGATGTGTCTATCAATACAGTAAAATATTGAAATATTATCTGTATTGCAGGAATGAATAAGTCCCACAAATGTCACCTTGAATCCTTTCTAGTAATTAATGTTGGTGATTCATCAATAGGTTACCATAATGCTAATGATAATGTAATTTAACAACCAATTGTCTCAGGGGCCAACAACACAATTTACATCCTCATATAACAGAAGCTTCAGGTTCTTTAAAGGATGTCCATGAGCATTTTAAATTTTCTACTCATCTTGGTAGAAATTTTGTGTCCATATTGACCATGCCTAAGCATGAAAAATCGAGGTCATTAAACTTCTGGCTAATGACATTGTGGAATTCGACTGTTCGAATTCTCCTATGGAACACCCCATAAAAGAGAGCCTTACGCTTTTTTACAACGTGTTTCTGGCACAAAAACAAATGAAGTAACAAAATACTCCATAAAAATGCTCATTTATCGTTTAAGGTGGTAACGCCAAATATTCTCAAACACTCAACAGATTCTTCAGGAATTATGAATAATATACGGCGTAGATTTGACACCACCAGATTGATATATGCTCTTCCGGAGCCGTCTATCATATTATTCGAACCCGAAATGGCATTTCATATTTTCCAAAACCTCTACAAGGTTACAAAGGTGGTTCGAAAATTTGTGTTTGTTGTTCCGCTGTCTTTGAGACAAATATCTCCATCATTCATATCTTTATAGGATAGATTACTTCTATAATCCATATCCTTTGGAAAAGTAGTAGGGTCATCAACAAAAACATTTGGTAGCCATGGGCTACTTCAGGAACCCAAAATTGTATGGCTATCCCTGAACCCAAAGATTAGCGTAGAATACTTCCGGAGTCTATTTTATGGATTACTACTGCAATCCATAATATTTTGGATCACCGCAGAGATACCATAATTTATATGTTGGACCGCTCAACAACATCTCATGGATTACTTATGGAATCCATTACTTATAAAAACAAGTAAAGAAAATAAACAAAACTTAAAACAAAGGGCAAACAGCAAAATACATATGGTACTAATACAATATCAACAAATCTTCGATTTCGTCACCTTCAGGGTCAAAGAAATATTGATTCACAGGTGTGTAAAAATGGATATGCTCTGGCAAAATTTCCTTAATATCAGTCGCAAGTCACTTCAGGGACCGCTGATAGAAACTGGCTAGCACTTGGTAACGGGTCACTTCTGGGACCGACTGGCTAGCGGAGCGCGCGCTTTGTATCCATATTATGCTACACGATATACCATTTTCTGGTGGAATTATTTCAAAATTTCTGGAGATTATCAAGGCCGAGAAAACCAAATTTACGCTGATAATTTCTCGCTTTACCGGTATTACACCATTAGTACCATAATAAAATGATAACTAAAGAAAATTATCAAATTTTTGGAATCACAATCCTTACCTTTGTGACGAATATATACTTACCAACGAGTATTTATATATATACCATTTTCATGGCATACCAATCGTTATCATGAATTTAATGTGGGTCATAATAATCACTAATGAGTTATCAAGTATTCTAACACGTAACCAATTCACCAAATTTAATGTGGGCCATAAAATTGGTGGTATCCAAAGCCATATATGGGTTATCATGAATTTATATTGTCCTTTGTACATGCATATGCCAGCTAGCAACAAATCAAACACTAAACGATGTTCACTACGGTGCCTTGGTGACATATTGACACATATATTTATTTCTAGTTGACCGAGCCCACCAAATCCCAATTAGTCATCCTCTAGAAATTCCATGACCAAGTCTTTTAACAGACACGTATATATCCCATTTAGACTTAGTCGTTTAAATTTAGTTGGTTAACAATCCTAATCCAACAGCTATTATCCCAAAATTCAACAGAGGGGAACAATCATTCTATGATTATATTTACTGGTGAGGTTCCTTTATATAACGAGTTCTTGCAATTTCACTGAACAAATCGTGAAATTTGGTCAGCATGTGAATTGAATTGTCTGTTCTTAAGTATCAGTTGGACTATCTCATGTCCTGACTAGCATAAATATAATCATCATGAAACAATCAGCAGTCATCACTTTAATGGAGGTTAGATACAACTACTAGATAAACCTCAACTAATACTTATGAGCAACCATGAAAATCCACCCAGATGCGATACCAACTGTTAGACTTTAATCATGCTATTAATTCAATTCTAACATGAAGGACAGGATTTAGGAGTATCATGATTACTACTTCATGCAAATTTTTCATAAAATAAGTGATGATGCATACCTGATGGGGATCTGATTGAGCTCAAACCTTTCAATCTCTTTTTAATCATCATTCACCTACAACCAAGAAATTCGTGCTGATAACATGTTGTGTAATGATGTGATACTACTTAGATTAATTTACAGTATTAGTATATAGTAAGAGAATGATAAAAGATAGTAAAAGAGTAGTAGACCACTAATATGAAAATGGAGATTTATTTCTTCTGTTTTCATTCAAGGTAGGTCATATTACAAATGACCGGCAACACCTATATATAGCTCTCGACTAAGAGCAAGTCGGTTGAAAGAAGTTTCATGAACCTCCCACATGGCAGCACATTAACATAAATTAAGTTTATGTTATTTATCTTAAACACAATGATTACCTCCTACAATGTTTGTCCAAACTTTGACTAAGTTAAGTGGTGGATTATCCACCTTTCACATGACACTCCCCCTTGGATGATCCACCATTACAAAATTTTGTCTCGTTGAAACCTTCCCAGAAAAATCCAACTAGGACAAAAACTGGTCGAAGAAAAAGGAGTAAAACTCTTGGAGCTTTAAAATGATGATGGTTGTCACGAATTTTCTCCCGTCTCCAAAACCGTTTCAGGAAAACCATTTAGGAAAAACCTGAACTTGGAGCGAGGTTGGTCATTGCCATGACTTCCGTCAAAATTTGCATCAGGAAAACCATTTTAGGACAAATCCTCAGTGCCTGCTCCAGGAAAACCACTTGGGACAAAAACCTGAGCGCCAGGAAATACTTCCTCTGACAAATTGCGTTAGGAAAACCACTTGGGACAAAACCTACACGCTTGCGTCAGGAAAACCTCTTGGGACAAACCTGAATGCCTGCTCCTAGAAAACCGCTTGGGACAAAACCAGATCGCTTGCGTCTGGAAAATCACTTGGGACAAAACCAGAGCGCCTAAAGTTCATGATAATGCTGACGTCGATGCTAATGTTGCATCGTTAAAAACCTCATCTGAAAACCATGTGGGACAAAACCAGACCAAGGGAAAAGAGTAAAACGGACGTCGCCCGATAATGGTGCTGGACACGCATATGCTGCCTCGTTAAAACCTTGACAAGGAAAACCCAACGGGACAAAACCTTGGTGAAGGAAAAAGAGTACAGCGCGTTTAAGTCCAGCCAATGATTCTACGATTTTACTCCCCCTGAAGCATGACATCTTAAAGCGGTTGGTGGTGCAACGACTATATGGCCTTCAGAAAACCGCTTTACTATTTGTAGTTTATGGAGGATTGACTGCAGGTCTTGCGCCGAGTGCACCTATAACAATGTACATCTCGCATTTAGATCCTCCATCCATTGCACACCAAATTTAGTTTGCCGCTTTAACTTCAGGTATAACAATGAAAAGGCCTTTTGTAAACTCATAAATACCGTAGAATCAATTTCAGCCTCTAAAAGTGTAATCTGCAAAAGTTAGAAAAACAAGATAATGCATGCATTAAATCCATGTATGGTACTTCTGGACCATAAATTCAACGTACGTGTCAGATAGATCGACCACTTCCCTCTTTTCGGGAATCACATAGTAATAGTGCTAATTTAGTAGCACAACAAGTATCATGAGTATCAAGATTGGATACTCTAGTCTATATTGATAGGCTATGCTAGCATGATCTCGAACTTCAGGTCGAGCAATTGTTTCACTTTTCAATGAGATCTCATAGTTTAGTTTATGCGTGGATTTTAGCGCTACTAAGGGCTCTTTAAGAAGCCAAAAATGATATCATCAATCCATTCGGATTTTAACCTTTTACCAAGAACATAAAACACATATAAGGATTGTTCACGAATTTCTCCTATGTGGTGATAATGATTTATTTCAAGCCCGACATAGTTCACAAGGTCAGGTAGCTTCCTGATTCAGAAACTCGAATCCTTCAGGGATTCATTACAATCACCAACAAAATGCAATATGAGTCCTTCAGGGACTACCACGCTAAAGTGCATATATATTAGGAGAATACCTTTAGTTTTCAGAACAAATCCTGGGGTTCAGCAGGAAAAACCCTCAATCATGCTTAAAGCGATAATAGTACTCTCCCTGCGCTTTATCTCAAACACCAATCTGTCATATTCAGGCCTCATGATTTTACAGTGTGAGTCGGATCCAAAAAATGCGCTTTTTTGAGAGATTTCATCATCTATCTCAGTTATAGAGGAACAGATTATATGCCTACCAATCACAATGTCGATGTTCCTCTGTAGAGGGGTACATAACCACCATTATAAAAATATAATCGACAATTATATAAATCCCACAGTTCTCTAGTGCATGCATACTCAACAAAATTTCCCAGACTGGTACCAGCGCCACTTCAGGGGCATTATCATCTCCTTATTTTCAATAAGGATTTTCAAACTTAGAGAATTTGGATCATGTCTTGATAGTCTCTACGAGCACTATCTGTAGTTTCTCTTTAAGAGAACTACATATTAGAAAAGTGATTGGATTCTATTTTAATAGGAATATATGAGGCAGTTATTTAGGCCTCAAGCGTGTTTTAACACACGACTTGGTCATTGCGAGATGCATGATTTAACCTGTTGTGACAACTTCTTGTGCCTGCATCCTCAAGCAAGTGACAAACAATATTTTTACGGAGCTATTGCAGTTATTTTTTTTAATCATGAGTAATCTCTAACACCTCAATTACATCCAATATATTGGTGTGAGAAAACAAATGAGATGTTTCACGCCAATTCTAGTGGCAGTCATACTTTCTTTGATCAGGACAAAGCTTAACCAGATATCCTATTTGAATGTCGACATTTCTTACTGCAACCATTAGGTGGTGCCTGTCATCTCCATGACTTCAAAATAAAGTCTTTAAATTTGTCGACATAATACATGCCATCTTCAGATGGCATTCTTTCTCCCCCTGATTAAGGTGGGAAAAACCTTTTTAGGTTATCATGATTTGCACCATCCTTTAATGGTGACTTTTCTCCCCCTGACTAAAGTGGGAGAACATTTAAGATTATCAACCTTACTCTTGCCAAACTTCTGGTGCCGGGTTGTCATGCTAACTTCTGGTAGCATTTTAGCTTTCCTGATCATGGCGGAAACATTACTATCTCATTTCTGAAAACTTCTGGTTCCATAATTGCCTGATTTTCAAAGACAATTCAACTCATGATAGTTTTTGGGTGTTAATTAAAACACAATAAGTATCCCAAAAATAGCTGCAGGCTCGACAAGAGATGAGATATTTCACGATGTTCCTTGTAACAGCTTACTTCCTCCCCCTAACGGCGGGAATACAGTCTCAACTTCAATAAGACATTACTACTAGGGGTTTTTAAATGTCTTATGAACTGATACCAACATATATAGTTCGGTGATGCCATGGACCAAACATGTAACCTTAAGATGTAAGGTTGCTTCTCAAATTAAATATTGATGGTAAACAGTTGGTCGAGCAATCAACCAAAGATGCTTAAATAAAGGGCTCAACTAGCCCGAGTTGAGTACGCACATGTGCAATTTAGTGCTCGACATGATACCAACTGAGGAAAAGCATAAGAAGCCTGTAAATTTACCACCAAAATAAATGGACTTAATTGGAAAGTCCAAAACCGGATACGCAACCACAAGATTTGCACAAACGGTTTGGAAAAGTCTAACATTACATGTTAATATAACAAGAGACCATCTAGTAGATGCGTCTATCAATACAGTAAAATATTGAAATATTGTCCGTACTGCAGGAATGAATAAGTCCCGCAAATGTCACCTTGAATCCTTTCTAGTAATTAATATTGGTGATTCAGCAACAGGTTACCATAATGCTAATGTTAATGTAATTTAACAACCAATTGTCTCAGGGGCCAACAACACAATTTACATCCTCGTATAACAGAAGCTTCAGGTTCTGTAAAGGATGTCCATGAGCATTTTAAATTTTCTACTCATCTTGGTAGAAATTTGGTGTCCATATTGACCATGCCTAATCATGAAAAATCGAGGTCATTAAACTTCTGGCTAATGACATTGTGGAATTCGAACAGTCGAATTCTCCTATGGCACACCCCATAAAAGAGAGCCTTACGCTTTTTTACAACGTGCTTCTGGCACAAAAACAAATGAAGTAACAAAATACTCCATAAAAATGCTCATTTATCGTTTAAGGTGGTAACGCCAAATATTCTCAAACACTCAACAAATTCTTCAGGAATTCTGAATAATATACGGCGTAGCTTTGACACCACCAGATTGATATATGCTCTTCCGGAGCCGTCTATCATATTATTCGAACCCGAAATGGCATTTTACATTTCCCAAAACCTCTACAAGGTTACAAAGGTGGTTCAAAAATTTGTGTTTGTTGTTCCGCTGTCTTTGAGACAAATATCTCCATCATTCATATCTTTATAGGATAGATTACTTCTAGAATCCATATCCTTTGGAAAAGATAGACGAGAGAAAAGTAGTAGGGTAATCAACAAAAACATTTGGTAACCATGGGCTACTTCAGGAACCCAAAATTATATGGCTATCCCTGAACCCAAAGATTAGCATAGACTACTTCCGGAGTCTATTTTATGGATTACTACTGCAATCCATAATATTTTGGATCACCGCAGAGATACCATAATTTATATGTTGGACCGCTTCTGGGGTCAACAACATCTCATGGATTACTTCTGGAATCCATTACTTATAAAAACAAGTAAAGAAAATAAACAAAACTTAAAACAAAGGGCAAACAACAAAATACATATGGTACTAATACAATATCAACAAATCTCCGATTTCGTCACCTTCAGGGTAAACGAAATATTGATTTACAAGTGTGTAAAAATGGATATGCTCTGGAAAAATTGCCTTAATATCAGCCGCAAGTCACTTCAGGGACCGCTGATAGAAACTGGCTAGCACTTTGTAACGGGTCACTTCTGGGACCGACTGGCTAGTGGAGCGCGCGCTTTGTATCCATATTATGCTACACGATATACCATCTTCTGGTGGAATTATTTCAAAATTTCTGGAGATTATCAAGACCGAGAAAACCAAATTTACGCTGATAATTTCTCGCTTTAACGGTATTAAACCATTAGTACCATAATAAAATGATAACTAAAGAAAATTATCAAATTTTTGGAATCACAATCCTTACCTTTGTGACGAATATATACTTACCAACGAGTATTTATATATATACCATTTTCATGGCATACCAATTGTTATCATGAATTTAATATGGGTCATAATAATCACTAATGAGTTATCAAGTATTCTAACACGTAACCAATTCACCAAATTTAATGTGGGCCATAAAATTGGTGGTATCCAAAGCCATATATGGGTTATCATGAATTTATATTGTCCTTTGTACAGGCATATGCCAGCTAGCAACAAATCAAACACTAAACGATGTCCACTACGGTGTCTTGGTGACATATTGACACATATATTTACTTGAAACTGGTCGACCCCTTCTCTCTTAGTGGAGATGGGTATTTATAGGGATAATTTATGGGTCCCGCTCTTGTAGACCGTTGCAACCTTATCTTCTCGATTCCTGTGCATATCCTGCTGATATCTTCGTTCTTTTCCGATGGATCCAGCGGTTATCTTTGATAAATATGGGTCATCACACCCTCCTCCAAAGGTTGCTTGACACGTATCCTTTGTTCGGTGCACTTAATACGGGTGGTTGGGGCGGTCTGCATGTGTTGGGAAGATGTCGGAAGCCCCTGTCACATCCGTGTCAGCGAGTTCCACCCCTGCCGTTGATCTTGAGTCTTCCTCGGGATAGAGTAAATCAGGCCCGAGGGTGCTCTTCAGTACTTTTCAGTGTCTGGATGCTTTTGTGCCCCTAGATTCTGCATCGTTGGATTAGTATGATGATGGATACGTGTAGATGATGGATTCCCCTTGGGTGTTGAGGCGCGACATCATGTCTTGATGTCTCAAGCTGTATGTCCTCCACGTGTGGTTCTTCCAACACGTGGCAAGTGACGGATTTATGTGTATACATTAATGTATCACCAGGAGTATCACTCTTTTTCTTCAAAAGCATAGGAGACAATTTCTCCTTAAGACCAAATGTAAATCGAGAATCAACTAAAGGATTCCCATACAAAGATCCACCAAAAATAGAACCAGACTTATCTCCCATATAAACACCGGCTACCACCTGAGAGGAAGTAGGTAGTGGTGGAAACAGCGGCTGAAGGGACACCACCACCACCACCAAGAAAAGATACAAAAATTCCTCACCAATTAATTATTGCACCACCAATTAAAAATCGCCCACAGTTTCCTCTCCTCGCGTGTTTTTTTTCCTCCAAATATCTGTTGGTTATTTGGTGCTCCAGTAATAATAAATTTTGCAAGTATTCGTTATCGCAATGTATTACCAATTGGAGGATGTTATTACGGGGTGATGTAAATGTCCGTATTTGGGGTTTTTAATTTTTTGATCATCCTTGTGAATACTTTTTATTTATAGCATGTTTGGTTCAAAGAATTGAAGGCTAGGTAATCCAATTCCCATAAATTCATCGAGCAAGTTAACTCTGTGTAATTAAGATTTTTGATTCCTGAAAATCCAATCCCTCTACAATAAGAAGTAATAGATTTCCATTACATCGGTCTAGCAGTGAAATGGAGTTTTGGATTCCCGAATAAAAGAAAAAAAGTAATTGAATTAAACATTTTTAGATTCGAATTATACGGTTTATAAAAGGGGATACCAGTATTACTCTCCGTTTCGAGGGCTCACGGAAATACAGCGAATAGTGCCACATATAAAAGAGGATACCAGTATTACTCTCCGTTTCGAGGGCTTACGGAAATACCGCGGATGGTGCCACAATCTGTTCTCCTGGAGTGATACCATTAAATATAGGACAAATAAATATCAACAGATCCTGACCATCGGATCGCTCAATTGTATACCCCGCTAATGGTGGTATCCCCTTTATAAATCATGCCCAATTCATTCCGAGAGTTAGATTGATATAAAAAAGCAATCGTCATCAAAATCCAGAGGTTTGGTTTTTCCAACCGGTCCAGATAACTTTTGGTTCAAACTATACAGAAAGACGAGCGAGTTTGTTCGTCTGTGTTTGGTAAGTTTGAAAAAGAATTCCCAAGTTTACCCCTCCAGCAAAGTTAGTAGTCATACCATAGTTAGGTTATTTTGGTTATGAGAAACTGGTGGGTTTAAGAAACTGATTGGGAAGAGATGGGTTTTCTCTCTCTATCAGAAGTACTTCACCTAGGTTAAACACCCTCCGGAGCAGAAATTGATGGAGAAGTTATAATTCAATTATTTGTTCCTGACCCTAATTATGCAGCACATGTATGGATATGTTAATGTTTTTGAAACCAGAATTCATGATTCTGTTTGTATATTGTAAATTAAGGTATGAGAGACCGAAAAATGTATGATAGACCGAAGACACTTAATGATTAATGGCTAAAACCCAATTAGATTATAAATTCATGTAGTATTTGTATTTGATTTTGAGAACTGAATAATTAAATGTATAAGTTAATTAAGATGTCCAATTAAGATAAGATGCCCGGTCTTCCGATGATTATTGGTTTGGTATGTAATGATGTTCTATATGGTCGTTTTCAATGTCTGTTTCATTGGAAAAAGTTAGTATATCGAATGTTTTTTTTTTATAAATGTGATTACTCGGGTCACTGCGGTTTTGAAAATTGCAATAGGAATATGTTGCATGAGGTTGTTTATGCAATTCCAAAGCGATACCTAATAAATTTTCCCGATAAATTTGACAAGGAAATTTTTTGTTGCACTATGGTTTCTATCCAAGCAGGTACCCACTATCTATGTTAATTTTCTTGGCCAATTTTAAGAAATTTGCATATCTTGTGCCTAATTTCTTTCGCAATTGGTATTAGTGAATGGAAAGCACATTCCATGGTATTTCTTCCGCTTGCTACAGATTGGTGAAACTCTATTATTTATCTTCTCTACAGGAAGCATGTTTAGTGGATATAACTGATGAAGGTTGTGGCCTCTTTATCCCTTCTGAGGTAAGCTCATGAGATTCTTTTGTGGGTAAAGTTGTGTTTAGAGTAGTTAACACATGTTGCTTTTGGTTCGTCTAAGACTGAGTGTTTAAATGTTCTATTGCAAATGAGATATAGTCTTCTATTGCTTAAACCTGGTTATTTAAAATCGTAATCCTTGTTTGCAAATGGATATATACAATTTTGCGACATGAAGGTATACCTGGCAGTGGTGGCAACCTAGTTATCGAATATGTAACTTATGTTAGCAGAAAACTATCCTAAAGGATCGAGAATAAAATTATCTAACTCTTGTCAGTAATATAAGATTATCGAGATAAAGACTATGTGATTCTTAATGGTGTACATGGTGTTTCTGAGTACGTAGAAGGACCACCTTGGATTCCCCAAGTTCCTCGTCCGTCGCTCATATCGCCGGTAATCGGCCAAAGTAGATTATGCAGGTCTGTTCGATTTGTGCAGTAAATAATTGGGTACCTCTTTAAAGAGGTCGCATGTTATTAATTGGGTACTTGTAAAACAAATATGTATAATATAAATTGGGTATCTTGTTAACACTTTCACATAATATTAATTGGGAACCTCTTTAAAGAGGTCGTATATTATTAATTGGGTACCTATAAAAGCATGTTAATGTCACCATCTAAAGCTATTATCACACCTGGGAGTTCTTCTTCTAACCTGTTATCTGTTTATGGTTCTTATGCTACTCAAGACTTTACTTCTTCGGGACATAAATTACTTCTGGATGAATCTAAGAAAAATAACACCTCACATTTGAGGCCTACAGGAAATGGATATAACAGCATGCCTGCTACAAGTTTAGCTTCAGTTCCTTCCTAGTCAACTCAGATGGCCCAGAAAATATTGTAGCAGCTTGATAAGTTAGTCCCTTCGCCTAAAGAAAAATCATATGAGCTTAGGATAGCCTCCGCCAGGGGAAAGTCACCTGCTAAGTTAACACTTGGTATGTTACAAGAGCAGGCTCTTAGAAGTGCCGAGGATGTAGATTCATCAAGGTTTTTGGTTAGTGCACAAAGCTCGGATGCTCTGGATGGGGCAGGTCATAACTCTGCTTCAGGTGCCGAGGCATCAACTTCTCCAAAGCAAGACAAGGTTAAGGACAATGTCCCTGCGGGAGTTTTTACAAGATGAAAATTTTCCTAAAGAAAACGATGTAGAAACTAAATCTTCTACTGAAGATATTGTTCCTAGTGGCAAGGCCTCAGAGATGCCTCCCCAAAAATGTTCCTTCCAAATGAGTGCTCATGAGGTATGTGCCCGCCCTGGGTCTCATCTTCTTTTAATTGGTCTATATTTATTTGTATTTAGAGTACTCTTTTTTTACCTGATTTAAGTATATAAATTGCATTTTTGAAAAAAAAGAAAGCTAAAGTCAGCTGGGACTTTAGATTCCTTTACCTGTGACAGAGCATGTGCCTAAAGATGCGGAGTTGGGTAAAAGTAACGAAAGTACTCGTAAGGCTGACGAGTTGTCCAAGCAGTCAGAAAATGTCATCTCCTCACCCCTATTCTCATTTGGAGCGCCTACCAATTCAAGCTCAAACTTTTCATATGCTTAGACTACTTATTTGTCATGTGCCCCTACTACTGTAGCTCCAGATACTTCCAAAGGTCTAGATACAAGTATAGATACCACTGGCACAACCACTGTTGTTGCTACCAATGGAATCACCAACCCATCCAATGTTGCTAGTACTAACAACAGTATATCTACCTTACCATCAACACCTGCAGCACCATTCCAGTTCGGTTTAAGCTCTACCCCAGTTGTTGTTACTTCTATCTCCAGTACACTGCCATTGCCATCGTCTGGATCAGAGGACAAGCATTTAAAACAACCATAAGTCCACTTTACTTACTTTTAGAAATCTGGGTAGGAGCTTCACCATGGGAATGACTAGAGATATTAAAGTTCAGATTGCTTCATCGCTAGGTAAGTACTTAGGCATTCCATTACAATGGGTAAGGGTGTCCGATTTTTATTTTTTGCTGATTTATTAGAAAAACTAAGCAATAGAATGGATGGGTGGAAGTCTAAGTCTTTGAACATTGTTGGTAGGTCAGTTCTCATTAAGTCTGTCCTATACCATGTATCAAATCATGTTATGTCAATCCCAAAATTACCTAAAGGTTTAGTCGATAAGATTGGCAAATTTGTTCTTCAATTGCTCTGCAGTTTATCCTATTTGGAAGAAATTACATGACATGACAGGTTTAAAATTTGATTTGGATATGATGTCACCTACTTACTTAAAAAAACTTATGTCTTTGAATGGCTATGTTAGTAGTATTAGTTGGTATTACATTGTTCCTCAGGTGCTATGGAGATTTGAAACAGTATAAATAGGTTAATTTATGAAAATTGAAGATTTGTTGCTCTTAAAACACTAGCTCTGGCTATTAGGAAAGCAAGAGAATATTATTTTACTGTCATACATAAAAATGAAATATCTATGTGTAGGCATGAAATATTAGTCAAATGGAATTTTCCAAGTTTGGATATCATAAATTAAATACAGCATGAGCATCTACTAACTCTATTTATGCAGTAATTGGAGTGATTAGAGATGATGCTGGATCTTTTGTGGTAGGCTATGCAAAATATATTTATCAGAATGGGAGTAATGTGGCTGAAGTTTGGGCGGTTAGATATGGTTTGCAAATTACTATACAATTGGGAATCAAGAAACTTGAAGTTGCGACTCAACCTATATCATCCAACTATGTAAAGGAGAAGTATCTCCTCCGTGGTACCTCAAGGGTCTTGTCCAGGACATCACAAAATTGAGGGAGTTCAAAGACCTTGTATTTGTTCATGAATACAGAGAATCCAATTTTAATTTGTTGCTGACACTTTGTGTGAGAGACTTGTAGCGGACATTCTCAGTGTGTCTTACCCGAGAATGGCCAAAGTTGTTTAGTTTTTGTTTTTTTTTTCACACCTTATAGAAAGAAAAAAAGGTTATATAAGTTGGATACCTTGTTAAGACTAACACATAATATTAATTGGGCACCTGTATAACAAGGTCGCATAAATTACAATGACATCTTATTTTTCAGTGTACCATAATTAATCTGTACTGATTGTGAAACTACAAACTCAAGCACGGGTACTGTAAGCACAATCCTAGTTTCAATCACCTGCTGCATCTATTAATTTGGAGTACATATATATTACAGATTCTTAGAACAAATTTAATGTAACAGCTTTTTAGAACAAATTTACCAATTATTTAATTGAATGGAACTGTTACAGGCTTGGTTGAATCATTCACCACCATGTAAGCAGCAATTAACTATTCAGAAAGAATCAATGAGTTAAGATGAAATGGTAAACCGTAATAGGATACACTCATATAAATGAGAAAATGTCACACTACAGTAAAGACTGGATATGTCCAGAGATAAAATGTAGCAAATACAAAGAGAAAAATGATTTCATAAAGGAGGGTTATATAATCAGTCGAACCATGCTATTTTATGACGACATCATATGTTGTTTGCTTGTCCGTCCAAGGAATACCATCTACAAATGGCACTTAGAATGACGCAGAAGTCGAGATGCATTCCATAGACAATTTTAGCTCAACAAAAGAATTAACCTATTTGTCTTCATAGTAAGACTACACTTCGATAATATTCCTCCAGTAGAAGCTACAAATCCACGTCTAATTTTTTCAGAAGGTTGCACAGAAAGCTGAAAAATGACAAGGACATGTTTGTGTACCCAAAATTAGGATAGAACATATGCAAGTTTGTTTGAAACATGAAAGCTTGAATATACATGGGCATAATGAATTACTAGTGAAGATCCATACATGAGGAGAAGCTGCAGATAATAATTTATCCACATGAAGCAATGTTTTCTCAATCCATTGTTTTGAGCGGCTAACACACAAAGACTGTACGTCTCTGCAAGAATCAAAGCTACACTTCTCTAAAATTGTGGATAGAACGGTACAAGTTATCTGGCGACTATATTTGCTTCTTATGTTGTATTAGGAAGATGACGAAGTGTCTCCAGAAACACTAGGCTGGATTTATCTTCGCTTGGTTATGGAGGACTGGAAAATGTCATTTTCAGGTACACCAAGACCGGGAAGATATGCATCGTCTTTGAGGTCTATCATGAAAAATTCTACCAAACCTTTTATCGTTGGATCAATTGCTTTTGTATTTGCAGCCGCACCACTTATCATTGCCTTCGACATATACAAAACTTTTGCAAATCGGCTAACAACACCAGGTGAAAAGAAAGCTAGTGCATCTGTCCCAACCTGCAAGTACATTATTTGGTTACAAAACACAAAAAAATATGTCATTTTTCTGTATGATAGTATCCAAAAGGGAGACAAACTTGTAATCATGCTTGAAATAAGAATTTATCGAATTGGAAAGAAAAAATGAAATAGAAGAAAGGGGTTGATAATGACATGGCAGCGTATCTACAGGATTTCCAGTTTGGTGTAGGTGTTTCAGGTGGTGCTGAGGCAATCCTACATGCTGTGAATAGGTTTGTCAGTAAACATCATGTAGACGCTAGCCTCTCTATGCTAATGGTTGACTTTACCAATGCTTTTAACCTAGTCGACCGAACGGCTATGCTTTTTGAGGTACGTAAGCTTTGTCCATCTATATCGCCTTGGGTATAATACTTGTATGGTCTACCTTCACGGCTCTATATGGGGGACTCCTTTATCTACTCATCCACAGGAGTACAACAAGGTGACCCTTTAGGGCCTTTGTTATTTGCTCTGGTACTTCATCAGCTTATAGCTAAGATAAATGAGCACTGCATATTATCCCTACATGCCTGGTAACTTGATGATGGCACTGTTATTGGCGACACCGAAAAAGTGGCAAAAGCACTCACTATTATCAAAACAGAAGGGCCTGCGCTGGGGCTTATACTTGAATATTAAGAAAAGCTGAAATATTTTGGCCCTCTTGTGATGGACGAAGGATAAGTGATGGGATGTTTCTGTCGAAATCTCAAGACCAGATAAGGGAGTCAAACTATTAGGTGGTGCGATTAGCCTCGACGATGGTTTTGTGAAGGGCCTTGCCATTAAGAGGGCTGAAAAAGCAAAGGATTTGATGCGATTTTATCCAAGCTCCATGATCCTCAAAGTGAATTGCTTGCTTTTACGAACGTGTATGGGTATCTCCAAGCCGCTTTTTGGCCTTCGTATTTGTCACCCAGACTATATTATGGAGGCGGTAGATATATTTGATAGAGGCTTGCGAGAAGTGGTGGAAGGCATCGTGGTGTGTGGGGGACCGTTCTTTGGAGAGCTACAGTAGAGACTATCTACTCTACCTATCAGATATGGAGGTCTTGGACTTTACACTGCTAGGGAGGAGTCTGAGTATGTTTTTGTGGCTTCACGTGTGCAATCTTGGGGATTACAGGATCACATATTGAGGAGTAGTGGTGTGGACGGTATGGATGATAATTTTAATAAGGCTTTGGAAACGTTACAAGTGACTCTTCCTGATTTTGATCTTAACAACTTCACCAATAAAGACAACGCCCCCCCTAAAGCACAAAGCATCCTATCGAGTGCTCTTTTTGGTAAAGTGGTTAAGGACATTTATAGAGTTTACATGCTAACGGAGAGACAGAAAGCGGTTTTTGGTTGTTTGCAAGCAGCACATGCCCAAGATTTTCTTTGGCTATTCCGATTGAGGGGCTGGGGCAGAAGATGTCTCCTTTGGAGTACCGGTTTATCCTTAAATACAGGTTAATGATCCCGATTTATCCCTCTGACTCTCGCTTCCCTGCTTGCATCACAGGTTGCTTGGATTCATATGGTGAACATGCAGTTCATTGTAAAGTAGACCCTGGTTATAAATATAGACATGATCATGTGAGGGATATCTTGTATGATGCACTGTGGAGGTCTAGCATTTCGGCAAAAAAAGAATCACCTGTGCATTTCCTGACAGACCCACTTGAAGGGAGATCGACACTAAGACCAGCTGATGTTCTTATTTTTGGATGGGCTAATGGGAAACACACATGTGTTGACCTCACCGGGGTATCTCCTTTGGTAGGCATTGGACATGGCACCTTTACATTCGGGCGAGCAGCGCTAAAGGATGCCTCAGGTAAGATATCGAAGCATGAGAAAGCATGTGTTGACAATGGGCATGCTTTCGTCCCTTTGCTTTTGATACTTTTGGCTATTTGGCTCCGAAGCGGTTGGACTACTCAAGAGGGTCCAGAAAGTCATGCGCAGCAATGTAATGACCCCTGGCTCACGAGATTTTATTTTTAATAGGATAGGTTTTGCTATTCAAAAAGGGCTAGCGGCACAGCTTGTCGCTCGCTTGCCTAGTATGTAATTTTTAACTTTGTAAGAATTTGTAAACTTAATATTCAAAAAATAGAAGATAAAATCTTCACAAAAAACATAAGAAATCCTGCAAATTACCTTAGCAACAAGCACTCTAAGAGTTAAAAAGGCCTCAATATGAAGTGGTGGGCTTTTAAATATGTTTATATTTTATGCCCAAAGTGATACTGCAAGTGCACAGTGTCATGTTGTAGTGTGTGTGAAAATACAGGTCGATCCACAGAGACTTGTGGTGCAAAGCCTGAGCTAAGGCTAAACTTATCTGATTTTCTAGCAAGGGTGTAACCAAAAGATTGTTTGCCAATATGGCCAGAGATTGTGCAAGTAACCGATAAATGTAAAAGTAAAGAAAGCAATATAGAAGGTTTTGCTAGGGTGATTGATTCCACCTGATCAACCTATACTAAAGTTTTACAAAGTCAGTTATGCTCTTACTTTTTCCTGAGAAACTACCATGACAAGTTTATCAGTTAATGCTCCTAATTCATTCCTAGTATGGGCTGCCTGATTAAGGTACAACCCATCACAAGATCCTTTGTTTTATTAACTAAACACCCATTCTACGTCAGTTGGAGAACAGTTCTCTAATTGATGATTTGCCACCTAGTTTTCCTAATTCATTCCTAGTATGGACTGTCTGCTTAAGGTACAATCCATCACAAACTTCTTAGTGAACTAGCTAATCATCAGTCATACAAATTATCAGTACAATAAAAGAATAAACAAGAAATTGCATAACTTTAGATAGAATTACAGGCTTCATCTTCTACCCTAGCATTCAAAGTTTAGAACATGATGAAATTAAGAACAACAGAAAGTGAAGTGCATCGGCTACTCCCGTGCATTCCTTTCAATTACAATTGCTCCCCCATTTTATACAAAATTCTCCCCTCTTCTCAACACTAATTTCAGCCGAAAATTAGTATTCTTTAATTGTCCCACGCCTCTGCCCATCACGCTCCTTTCTCCACGTGATTGTTGTCAGCTGCCCGTTAGATGTTGTCTCGCCCATGCTCTGCTGTTTTCTTTCTTTATTCTGTCTCCACCTCGAGCTTCAAACAAACATAAACAGCCAACGCACTCCTTCACGTGCTCACCATCATTGCTCGAGACTGATTTTCCTCTTCAACAGCATGCCATAGCCCATGCTCTTCATCACGTTTTTCACCAGCTCATGCTGTCTCGACAACTCGTGCATTAACAGCTCGAAAACCCGTGCTATTTTTCACGTTCTCAGTTCTCCTCTATGTCCATTAACTCCCTTGCTTCGTCATTTCAATGCTCGAGCTTCACAGACAGCATGTGTTCCAACGAAAGTAAGCTGCCCATACTCCCATGTTCATATTATTCTCGAACACCGTCATCAGCCATCCATCATCACCTGACTCACATTTTCCATCTCGAGTTTGTTGTCTGCCATGCCTTCATGTTCTCGTGTTCCGACCATGCATGTTTGCCTCACGTTCTTCACTGCCAACACTGCTATGGTTTCACTTCTCGTGTTCCGACCATGCAATGGACTTCTCTGTCAAAGTCCACTTTGCATAAAACGATTGGACTACCTTTAGCGGTTGCTTGTAAACAGTCTGCCCCTTAACGTATGATGGGGTGCCTCTTAACATGAGATGCCCCTTAGCGAACAGTAAAGGTGCTCCATTGTAAAATGACCATTTTGCCCCTTTTTTTGTTTTTCTCATAACTTCTTCATACGAACTCCGAATGACTCCGCTCTTTCGCCGTTGGCTTCGCCTTCATGTCCTCAATTCATCCAAGCTAAAAACACAAAATTAATTAATACAAATATTTATTTTTGAAAACAGAGAAAATACAGAATTTGGGATAATATCTGATTTTAAAGCGCAAAAGATGAGTTAAATGCCAATAAAAAGGTGTAGAAATATGCACTATTTGGCACTCATCAAATACCCCCAAACCTGAATTTCACTTGTCCTCAAGTGAAATAGAAATTAAGAAATCCTAACTATACCATTGCCGCTGGTCTCTCGAATGCATTTAGCGTATGCACTAAGCCTTTAAACCCCTAGGTGTCCCTAGTGGACGAGTTGTAGTCTCGTGAGGGCCTATCAGAGATGTACCCACAAAACCTTCTCCAACTTCAGAGCGTAAAAGAGTCCCAAGCATCCAAAGAACTATGAGGACATAGAGTTTCTGCATGCTAGTAACATGAAGTTAGAACTACCAAAGAACGCATTCTCATCCTTAAGAGTTTAGCGAGAAATAATCATACCATATGAAAGAATTCGGGTTCGAGAATAATCACAAGCCTCGACTTCTTCCTCACCTAATAGGGTTTTATGATAATTGCACTCAAAAAGACCACTTTTTTTTAGTCTCTCATGTGTGCAGACATGAATAAAGAGAGAAATCATGCACACGTTGATGGTGGGAAGGAGAACCTTCCGAGATAATTTCTGGAGACTCCACAGAATTGTGGACAAAAGAATCTTTTCTGATGATCTCTAAGAAAGGAAATCAACCATTAGCAAGGATGGGAGTACTCACTTACCTTCACATCCGATCAGCAATCAACACCACTCTCACAACATCCATAGAAATGTCTTCAATCTTCGGTCTTCAACTGTTGATGGTGAACTTCTTGAACTACAAAAAAAAAACTTGACAATTTGTAACTTTTCTCCTCAATTTCCTTATTGCTTGGAATTTTCTTCTTGAATTCTTCTTCTTTACCATGGTGGTATCAAAACTAAACTAAGAAAATAAACTATTTTTTTTTATTTTTTTTTGAATTACACAGTAAAAACATGAAATGAAAATAACAACAAAAACAATGAAATTACTAACTCCATGGATGAAGGATTTCATCACTCTATTCTTCACAACTTGTATTGTCTTGATTTCATAAACTTCACTAATTCTCATCTTATTTTCTTTTCTTTGCTTTTGTAAAATACCTCTTCAAATGTGTATAGTATTCTGCTCTTTGTACTGTATTGTTGAATGTAAACCTTGGACTAATTTTGATGTTGCTCTGCTCGTTGATGATGTGTTTCTATGGATCTGTTGATGTTGTTGAGAGAGAGAGTGATGCTAATTGATCATCGAACTACAAGAAGGAGTTTTCATCTTTAAACGTCACCCTCATGATTGACAAAATTAGCACTCAAGAGATCAAAAATAGTGCTGAAAGTGGTGCGAAGTTGGGTAGCTCACCATTCCTACCCGGAATTGACGTACGGTGACACACACTCTAAAATATTTTTTTAGAAAGTCACAAATTGAAGGTCGGTGCCTCGCTTGATGTAAAAATGGGTAGTCTCCACTATGGGTGATCACAATTCTACTACCGAATATCTTTGCAGCACCTAATTCGCCCTTCGGCATGGCTAAATCCAACTTTAACGCTCTAATAACCTAAGAAACCCGATTGTGTTCTCCAGTACTTCCAAGTTCAGCTATTTCGGTCAGACTCTCTATGTAAACATATCTAGAAGCATACTAGTGACTCTAAGATCTCTAAAAGTTGGAGGTTTTATGCAAATATTTGCAAAAGATTTTTGAAATTTTTCTGATTTTTTTGATTTTTTAATAAAAGATTAAAAACTCTATATGCAAAACACACCCCCAAACATAAATCTAACATTGTCCTCAATGTTTCAAAAGGTGATAAGAACACATATCAAGAGAACAAGGCAGAAAGAGATTTAAAGGAAAGAGATTACCAGATGCAAAAAGGGGTGGTGCTAACCATAGAAGGATGAATGCTTTGAAAGTAAACAATAAGAGTGATAAGACAAAAATTTGGTTAGCACATTATATACAACATACAACTTAACCGGTTCATGAAACAAGATTTAACAATATCTACTGGATTATATACAAAAATTCACCATACACTAGCAATATAAAGAGTTGAGGATCAACCCAAAAGAAGATATGCAGAAACATCAACAGCCTTACACAATTATAACAGGACAGCAATGCAAGTAAGGATGCATGTGTGAAAGAGTTACCCCCAAACCAGAAGTAGGCAACCAAAGCAGTTTTTAGCACAAAATCTTGCAATTTCAGAGGCATGTCATGTACAAGATCAAGCTCAAAATGGACACTCTTAGAAACAAGTATAGAAATGTATTCTAACTGTGGCTTATCAAAGTTATTGTATTTTGCAGCAAATAGTCCAATAGGACTTGAGAGGCACATAGTTCCAATCCTAGATTAGGTACTCTTTGAAAAGTAGGTTTAACAATAACTTTACAAACCAAATCTAGGTTGGGTACAAGATTACCAGTTTGTGACATGGGCAGGGAGGTAGGCACATCATTATTAGCCACATCTATAACTCCTAAATCATTTGCCAGTGTCGCAGCATGCTCACATTCATAGAACAATTCATCAAGACCCAAATCAGTATCATGCTCATCCAAAGTTTTATTCTCATGCATAGACAAATCCAAAGAGACATCACAATGTGACACAGGCAGAGAATCAGACACGTCAATTATATTTTCATGCATAAGATCATTAGTGTCGATAGGAGATTCAATATTACCTATGTCAGACACAAGTATAACATCATGCTCATGCTCATAAAACAAATCAATAAGCCCCAGTTCACAATCTACAACTTCAGTTTCATGCATAGAAATATCACAAGAAACATCACACTGTGACTTAGGCAGAGAATCAGACACATCAAATTTATTTTCATGCATAGTATCATTGGTGTCTACAGAAGATTCAGCATTTTCCAAGTCACTATCAAGTTATGTAGCATGCTCACATTCATAAAACAATTGTACAACCCCAAACTCAGTATCAACATCACAAGTATATGGAATATCAGAAGAACTATCATTCATTAAGGTCAAGGCAGAGAAGCCTAATGTCTCTGAACCCAAAGGTTCGACAATATTTTCAGTAAAAACACGTTCTTCTAACATAACATCATCATCATCACAGAAATGCATTTCCCTATTCAAAATTGTAGTATTTCTAGTCCCTTCATTTAAAATAGGTTCATATACAATATCAGTTGCACGAGTAAGACTAGGCATACTATTTTCACAATGCAATTCATTAGGACTAACATTCATTTCACCCTGAAATTCCTCCCTCTCCTCATTTAGTGCATCACAGATTTGACTCAATTTGAGTTCTAAACTCGCAAACCTTTGGTCAGTTGACTTTTGATATTGCTCAATATTTTGATTCAATTCTAGAATTGCATTAAGTTGCTCAACGAAAGGAGAGTCATTATCAGTAGGTATCTCATTTTCATATGAATATTCAATATATGGTTGTTCATGAGATTCACAATTGAAGGAAAATTCAGGTTTATTGCTATATGGATGATTTTGCAATGCATTCAATTTAAATATAGCATTATTTTGTTCTATCAATTTAAGATTGTCCATCACAGATTGCATTTTAGAGTTCATTGGGGTACAAAATTGTTCAACCTCCCCTGGCGGTAGATGATACATGTGTGAATAATAATTAGGGTATGGATATTCAAAATCAGGACCTTGACAAGGTTCATAATAATCCCTAAAATTATCAACATTATGGTATGTGGGGGGTTCAAAATGTGAGGTATGGATGTAAGCTAGGTCTCGGATGAATTTGTTTTTATCCCCAAGTGTAGACCAAAAACTAGACATGCTATGGCTATCAGAAAACCAAGCAAAGCAACAAAAAAAAATTTAACAGCTCTAATGAACAGTGACTTTATAAAAAAAAAATGAAAAATTAAATGACCGATTCAACTCGGTAAATCGTTGAGTTAGGATTGACTCAGCGATTCAATCGATTCAACTCAGCTGGCTTACTCAGAATCCACCCAGCTTACTCACTCTCAGTCAGAATCAACTGAGGCAGTTGACCTCAACAATTCTCAACCAAATCTAGCCAATTTCTCTCAAAATCTCACACAAAAACACAGCAAACTCAAAGCAAATTCAGATTTTCAAATTTTTCACTCAGCAAACTCTCAAACTGATCTCACTCAAAGTTTCAGCAATCTCACAAACTCAACTGGTACTCACAGCAACTCTCAGTGAACTAACAACTTAACTGAGTCTTAACAGAGTTCAACAAAAACACAGCAAAAACTCAAATTTCAGAGATTGCTAACAAAGTTGCAGGGCAATAACAAAGTTGATTGAATCAGAGCATGCAAGATTGAGCTGTTACACGCTTTAGTTTTTAGGTGAAGCAAGATTCAAGTGACAACAAAAATTGCGGGGAAGATCTTAATCAGGTTGACATCACAGTTTACACAATATGTCAGCTGGCAGATTTCAGTTGGTGGTGATCTAGCCTAGTTGCAGGGAAGATAGAGCAAACATTCATTGCAGGTGAAGTTATTACTGATGTGATAAGCTTAGCATTTTCAAGATTACTCAGAGTGAAGGCCACACATTCATTCAACTGAAAATAAGGCAGAGCTACCAACCTGGTCAGCCAAGATGGCTGTGCAAAGCTAAGAATTGTCTCACATGCTGTCTTGATGTTGTTGATGTTGCTTTGGCCAAGGTTTATACTTAGTACATGTTGCTCAACTGAGAGTTGTGAGTTCTTAGAAGTTGCAAGGAAAGCAAGCAGAAAGAGTATGAACTGGTTTTATTCAACTAAAGCAAACAAAAATTTGGATTGAAATGAGGTTTTTGGATTAATGGGATTGAAAATTTAGATTATCTGGGGTTTGGTGATGCTCAAAATCCAACCACCAAAGCAAGGGTAGAGTCTCAGCAGTTACAAACAATATACACAGTTAAACTGAGCAAACTGCAAAAATGCTAGCAAAGGCAGGTAACAAAGCAAGTTAAACAATTTATGATAATGCAAATATGATATGCAAGATGCAATGCAGACAGATGAAAATGAAACTAAAAAATTAAAGTTACAACTACTTGCTAAAGTGAAAAGGCAAACTAGCGAGAGTAAAAGGTGATAAAACTCAGCAAAATACAGAGAAAAAACAGGTGAACTCAACAAACTTGCTGAGCAAAAAGATGGAAAAACAAAGATGTTAGCAAATGGAAAAATAGGATGATTACAAGCAAAAATATGTAAAAGTAAGATGATGTATGCAAGATGAGACTAAAAACTCAGAAAAATTCAAACCAAAAGCTCGGTTGCACAACCCAAGTCCCCTAAACGACGCCAAAAACTTGGTGGGCTTTTAAAGATGTTTAAATTTTATGCCCACAAAGGATACTGCAAGTGCACAGTGTCATGTTGTAGTGTGTGTGAAAATACGAGGTCGATCCACGAGAGACTTGTGGTGCAAAGCCTGAGCTAAGGCTAAACTTATCTGATTTTCTAGCAAGGGTGTAACCAAAAGATTGTTTGCCAATATGGCCAGAGATTGTGCAAGTAACCGATAAATGTAAAAGTAAAGAAAGCAATATAGAAGGTTTTGCTAGGGTGATTGATTCCACCTGATCAACCTATACTAAAGTTTTACAAAGTTAGTTATGCTCTTACTTTTTCCTGAGAAACTACCATGACAAGTTTATCAGTTAATGATCCTAATTCACTCCTAGTATGGGTTGTCTGATTAAGGTACAACCCATCACAAGATCTTTTGTTTCATTAACTAAACACCCATTCTACGTCAGTTGGAGAAAAATTCTCTAATTGATGATTTTCCACCTAGTTTTCCTAATTCATTCCTAGTATGGACTGTCTGCTTAAGGTACAATCTATCACAAACTTCTTAGTGAACTATCTAATCATCATTCATACAAATTATCAGTACAGTAAAAGAATAAACAAGAAATTGCATAAATTTAGATAGAATTACAGGCTTCATCTTCTACCCTAGCATTCAAAGTTTAGAACATGATGAAATTAAGAACAACAGAAAGTAAAACTACAAGTGAAGTGCATCGGCTACTCCCGGGCATTCCTTTCAATTACAATTGCTCCCCCTTTTATACAAAATTCTCCCCTCTTCTCAACACTAATTTCAGCCAAAAATTAGTATTCTTTAATTGCCCCACGCCTCTGCCCATCACGCTCCTTTCTCCACGTGATTGTTGTCAGCTGCCCGTTAGATGTTGTCTCGCCCATGCTCTGCTGTTTTATTTCTTTATTCTGTCTCCACCTCGAGCTTAAAACAAACATAAATAGACAACGCACTCCTTCACGTGCTCACCATAATTGCTCGAGACTGCTTTTCCTCTTCAACAACATGCCATATCCCATGCTCTTCATCACGTTTTTCACCAGCTCATGCTGTCTCGACAACTCGTGCATCAGCAGCTCGACAACCCGTGCTATTTTTCAAGTTCTCAGTTCTCCTCCATGTCCATTAACTCCCTTGCTTCGTCATTGCAATGCTCGAGATTCACAGACAGCATGTGTTCCAACGAAAGTAAGCTGCCCATACTCCCATGTTCATATTCTTCTCGAACACCGTCATCATCCATCCATCATCACCTGACTCACATTTTCCATCTCGAGTTTGTTGTCTGCCATGTCTTCACGTTCTCGTGTTCCGACCATGCATGTTTGCCTCACGTTCTTCACTGCCAACACTGCTCGGGTTTCACTTCTCGTATTCCGACCATGCAATGGACTTCTCTGTCAAAGTCCACTGCATAAAAGATTGGACTTCCTTTAGCAGTTGCTATGAAACAGTCTTCCCCTTAACATATGATGGGGTGCCTCTTAACATGATATGCCCTTAGCGAACAGTAAAGGTGCTCCATTGTAAAATGACCATTTTGCCCTTTTTTTTTGTTTTGCTCATAACTTCTTCATACGAACTCCGAATGACTCGTTCTTTTTCGCCGTTGGCTTCGCCTTCATGTCCTCAATTCATCCAAGCTAAAAACACAAAATTAATTAATACAAATATTTATTCTTGAAAACAGAGAAAATACAGAATTTGGGATAATATCTGATTTTAAAGCGCAAAAGATGAGTTAAATGCCAATAAAAAGGTGTAGAAATATGCACTATTTTGCACTCATCATGAAGCCTTGCACATGATGCACTCACTTAGCCTCAGTGTCCGCAATCTATTAATTTATACATTAAAATCAAGAAAACAGTTTTAGCCAGAAAAGACAAAAAATACACCCAAAACCTTTAAAACAAATAGTAGAGCTACAACTTATAATTACCACATACTTTGAGAGGACGTAAGAGCCAATATCCAACAACAGTAGAAGCATCATGTGACTGAAGAAATGCAACCAAGCATTCATCTAGCTCTGAATTATTAAGTAATGGTGTTGGAATATGCTAGAAATATGTGTGCATATGGAAACATATTTGATCTGGAGTGGATCCTAAGAAGCAGAGCTCTAAAGCACCTAATTATCCCTTCTCGCAATTTTTCAAAACTTTCAGATGGCGTAAGCAAAACCCCATAAGTTAACTTTTTCAGCACTATGATCATCTAATAAAAAAAAAAATACATAGGTCATGCATCTACCTAACAAATAGAAACACAAATAAAAGGTGTACATATGTACCAACAACTACATAGACTTACTAAAGAACAAAGAATCTCAAAATACATATTGTAATACAATATTTCCAACGTCTGCATTTCATGTCACTTTCTAGCATTAGTGGCATTATAAGTAATTTCCAAGTTCCGACAGATGCCGAAATTAAAAATTTTACCAAATTTTAAACTATGAATTGGTATTATGTCATTTCCTTTTAAAAAAAATCAAAACTAGATACATAATTACTAATCATTTATCACATTGTATCTTATAACCAACATGTAACGACCTAATTTCATGTCTTGGTTGCTAACTCTCATCCTTAAAGGTTACCCACTCTTATTGAAAAATGAAATAATTACTCTAGATTTCCCTCCTAACAAGTTACATTGGTACATCGCAACAAAATGGCGTCATTCTCTAAAATATTGTAACTCAAACTAGTTGTGTCGGATCATCTCCCTATAACTTGTCGTGAATGCTTCTATCTTCTCGAGCCTTCTATAACTGCACCTGCACCATTAATGGTACTCAACAACATATTATATGGAAAAACAAATGAAAGGCTATACCTACACATAATTCCCCCAAATTCATTTGTTACGAGTCAGAAAGACGTAGCAATTCTGTTATACATATATATAGAGAGAGATAATACTTACTCTTTGAGTAGGCTGAAGCTCATTGGCCATGAAGGAAATATTTCCATCATTTTCGTTGTCAAAAAGCTGCAAGAAAATGAATTGCAATCAATTTTTCTAGTCAAAGTAGATGTTAAGAAAATTGAAGTACAAATCTACTGCCATAATCTTGGTCCTTGTGTCGTGTATAAGCATTATTAAGAAAATTTTAAGAAAATTATACCAACATTGGAAAACATTCAGAGAATATATAATCAATACCGTGCCCATAAGCGAGTCCATCAAAACTAGAACAACAGGATATTCAGATGAAACTACAAAGTAAAAGAACAAACTCTTCCCACTTTTCTTAACTACAGTCACATATGTGAAAGACCCAATTCACCAAAACAACCAAAATTTTAGTAAAAATATAAAAACACGAGCTTTTCTCAAATCATTATGAAATCATGAAATTTACTAAAAACTTGTAGAATGGTTCCGACAAATTATCTGGATTTGAATCCCCTTCTGTCTCCCTGTAAACTCTGGTTATTGACTCAAGGGAGGAGAAAATAAAATTGAAGAGGTAACGAAGGAGAAAAGTTACAAATAAACCTTTTGTCAAGTTAAATTGGGTACCAGATTCAGATAAATAGTATAGGCATGTTAACTTAGGTTAAGCGATGAAGTGATAATAATGTACTTTAGACGCGAATCGGTTTCAACCAGAACGGACATATTTAACTATGTCCGTCAAAATGGGTTGACTGAAACCTTGTTCATGTATAAGGTTTCACTCAAACCTTAGGATTTCTATAACGAATGAAATAAAATTGGTAAATATTTATCAGAATGTTGTGTAATGATGTGATACTACTTATATTAATTTACAGTATTAGTATATAGTAAGAGAATGATAAAAGATAGTAAAAGAGTAGTAGACCACTAATATGAAAATGGAGATTTATTTCTTCTGTTTTCATTCAAGGTAGGTCATATTACAAATGACCGGCAACACCTATATATAGCTCTCGACTAAGAGAAAGTCGGTTGAAAGAAGTTTCATGAACCTCCCACATGGCAGCACATTAACATAAATTAAGTTTATGTTATTTATCTTAAACACAATGATTACCTCCTACAATGTTTGTCCAAACTTTGACTAAGTTAAGTGGTGGATTATCCACCTTTCACATGACATTCCCCCTTGGATGATCCACCATTACAAAATTTTGTCTCGTTGAAACCTTCCCAGAAAAATACAACTAGGACAAAAACTGGTCAAAGAAAAAGGAGTAAAACTCTTGGAGCTTTAAAATGATGATGGTAGTCACGAATTTTCTCCCATCTCAGAAACTGTTTCAGGAAAACAATTTAGGAAAACCTGAACTTGGAGCGAGATTGGTCATTTCCATGACTTCCTTCAAAATTTGCATCAGGAAAACCATTTTAGGACAAATCCTGAGTGCCTGCGCCAGGAAAACCACTTGGGACAAAAACACAGGCGCCAGGAAATACTTCCTCGACAAATTGCGTTAGGAAAACCACTTGGGACAAAACCTACACGCTTGCGTCAGGAAAACCGCTTGGGACAAACACAATGCTGCGCCTGGAAAACCGCTTGGGACAAAACCGGATAAACTGCGTACGGAAAATCACTTGGGACAAAACCGGAGCGCCTAAAGTTCATGATAATGCGACGTCGATGCTAATGTTGCCTCATTAAAAACCTCGTCTAAAAACCACGTGGGACAAAACCAGACCAAAGGAAAAGAGTACAACGGACATCGCCCGATAATGGTGTTGGACACACATATGCTGCCTCGTTAAAACATTGACAAGGAAAACCCAACGGGACAAAACCTTGGTGAAGGAAAAAGAGTACAGCGCGTTTAAGTCTAGCCAATGATTCTACGATTTTACTCCCCCTGAAGCATGACATCTTAAAGCGGTTGGTGGTGCAACGACTATATGGCCTTCAGAAAACTGCTTTACTATTTGCAGTTTATGGAGGATTGACTGCAGGTCTTGCGCCGAGTGCACCTATAACAATGTACACCTCGCATTTAGATCCTCCATCCGTTGCACACCAAATTTAGTTTGCCGCTTTAACTTCAGGTATAACAATGAAAAGGCCTTTTGTAAACTCATAAATACCGTAGAATCAATTTCAGCCTCTAAAAGTGTAATCTGCAAAAGTTAGAAAAACAAGATAATGCATGCATTAAATCCATGTATGGTATTCGGACCATAAATTCAACGTACGTGTCGATAGATCGACCACTTCCCTCTTTTCGGGAATCACATAGTAATAGTGCTAATTTAGTAGCACAACAAGTATCATGAGTATCAATATTGGATACTCTAGTCTATACAGATAGGCTATGCTAGCATGATCTCGAACTTCAGGTCGAGCAATTTTTTCACTTTTCAATGAGATCTCATAGTTTAGTTTGTGCGTGGATTTTAGCGCTACTAAGGGCTCTTTAATAAGCCAAAAATGATATCATCAATCCATTCGGATTTTAACCTTTTACCAAGAACATAAAACACATATAAGGATTGTTCACGAATTTCTCCTATGTGGTGATAATGATTTATTTCAAGCCCGACATAGTTCACAAGGTTAGGTAGCTTCCTGATTCAGAAATTCGAATCCTTCAGGGATTCATTACAATCACCAACAAAATGCAATATGAGTCCTTCAGGGACTACCACGCTAAAGTGCATATATATATTAGGAGAATACCTTTAGTTTTCAGAACAAATCCTGGGGTTCAGCAGGAAAAACCCTCAGTTGCGCTTAAAGAGATAATAGTACTCTCCCTGCGCTTTATCTCAAACACCAACCTGTCATATTCAGGCCTCATGATTTTACAGTGTAAGTCGGATCCGAACAATGCGCTTTTATGAGAGATTTCATCATCTATCTCAGTTATATAGGAACAAATTATATGCCTACCAATCACAATGTCGATGTTCCTCTGCAGAGGGGTACATAACCACCATTATAAATATATAATCGACAATTATATAGATCCCACAGTTCTCTAGTGCATGCATACTCAACAAAATTTCCCAGACTGGTACCAGCGCCACTTCAGGGGCATTATCATCTCCTTATTTTCAATAAGGATTTTCAAACTTTGAGAATGTGGATCATGTCCTGATAGTCTCTACGAGAACTATCTGTCGTTTCTCTTTAAGAGCACTACATATTAGAAAAGTGATTGGATTCTATTTTAAGAGGAATATATGAGGCAGTTATTTAGGCCTCAAGCATGTTTTAACACGCGACTTGGTCATTGCGAGATGCATGATTTAACCTGCTTTGACAACTTCTTGTGCCTGCATCCTCAAGCAAGTGAGAAAAAATATTTTTCTGGAGCTATTGCAGTTATTTGTTTTAATCATGAGTAATCTCTAACACCTCAATTGCATCCAATATCTTGGTGTGAGAAAACAAATGAGATGTTTCACGCCAATTCTAGTGGCAGTCATACTTTCTTTGATCAGGACAATGCTTAACCAGATATCCTATTTGAATGTCGACATTGCTTACTGCAACCATTAGGTGGTGCCTGTCATCTCCATGACTTAAAAATAAAGTCTTTAAATTTGTCGACATAATACATGCCATCTTCAGATGGCGTCTTTCTCCCCCCTGATTAAGGTGGGAAAAACCTTTTTAGTTTATCATGATTTGCACCATCCTTTAATGGTGACTTTTCTCCCCCTGACTAAAGTGGGAGAACATTTAAGATTATCAACCTTACTCTTGCCAAACTTCTGGTTCCGGGTTGTCATGCTAACTTCTGGTAGCATTTTAGCTTTCCTGATCATGGCAGAAACATTACTATCTCATTTAAAACTTAAGGTCCCATAATTGCCTGATTTTCAAAGACAATTCAACTCATGATAGTTTTTGGGTGTTAATTAAAACACAATAAGTATCCCAAAAATAGCTGCAGGCTCGACAAGAGATGAGACATTTCACGATGTTCCTTGTAACGTCTTAATTCCTCCCCCTAACGACGGGAATAGAGTCTTATCTTCAATAAGACATTACTACTAGGGTTTTTTTAATGTCTTATGAACTGATACCAACATATATAGTTCGGTGATGCCATGGACCAAATATGTAACCTTAAGTTGTAAGGTTGCTTCTCAAATTAAATATTCATGGTAAACAGTTGGTCGAGAAATCAACCAAAGATGCTTAAATAAAGGGCTCAACTAGACCGAGTTGAGTACGCACATGTGCAATTTAGTGCTCGACATGATACCAATTGAGGAAAAGCATCAGAAGCCTGTAAATTTGCCACCAAAATAAATGGACTTAATTGGAAAGTCCAAAACCGGATACGCAACCACAAGATTTGCACAAACGGTTTGGAAAAGTCTAACATTACGTGTTAATATAACAAGAGACCATCTAGTAGATGCGTCTATCAATACAGTAAAATATTGAAATATTGTATGTACTGCAGGAATGAATAATTCCCGCAAATGTCACCTTGAATCCTTTCTAGTAATTAATGTTGGTGATTCATCAATAGGTTACCATAATGCTAATGTTAATGTAATTTAACAACCAATTGTCTCAGGGGCCAACAACACAATTTACATCCTCATATAACATAAGCTTCAGGTTCTTTAAAGGATGTCCATGAGCATTTTAAATTTTCTACTCATCTTGGTAGAAATTTTGTGTCCATATTGACCATGCCTAAGCATGAAAAATCGAGGTCATTAAACTTCTGGCTAACGATATTGTGGAATTCGACTGTTCGAATTCTCCTATGGCACACCCCATAAAAGAGAGCCTTACGCTTTTTTACAACGTGTTTCTGGCACAAAAACAAATGAAGTAACAAAATACTCCATAAAAATGCTCATTTATCGTTTAAGGTGGTAACGCCAAATATTCTCAAACACTCAACAGATTCTTCAGGAATTATGAATAATATACGGCGTAGATTTGACACCACCCCGTTGATATATGCTCTTCCGGAGCCGTCTATCATATTATTCGAACCCGAAATGGCATTTCATATTTTCCAAAACCTCTACAAGGTTACAAAGGTGGTTCGAAAATTTGTGTTTGTTGTTCCGCTGTCTTTGAGACAAATATCTCCATCATTCATATCTTTATAGGATAGATTACTTCTAGAATCCATATCCTTTGGAAAAGTAGTAGGGTCATCAACAAAAACATTTGGTAGCCATGGGCTACTTCAGGAACCCAAAATTGTATGGCTATCCCTGAACCCAAAGATTAGCGTAGAATACTTCCGGAGTCTATTTTATGGATTACTACTGCAATCCATAATATTTTGGATCACCGCAGAGATACCATAATTTATATGTTGGACCGCTCAACAACATCTCATGGATTACTTCTGGAATCCATTACTTATAAAAACAAGTAAAGAAAATAAACAAAACTTAAAACAAAGGGCAAACAGCAAAATACATATGGTACTAATACAATATCAACAAATCTTCGATTTCGTCACCTTCAGGGTCAAAGAAATATTGATTTACAGGTGTGTAAAAATGGATATGCTCTGGAAAAATTGCCTTAATATCAATCGCAAGTCACTTCAGGGACCGCTGATAGAAACTGGCTAGCACTTGGTAACGGGTCACTTCTGGGACCAATCGGCTAATGAGCCTATGCTTTGTATCCATATTATGCTACACGATATACCATCTTCTGGTGGAATTATTTCAAAATTTCTGGAGATTATCAAGGCCGAGAAAACCAAATTTACGCTGATAATTTCTCGCTTTACCGGTATTACACCATTAGTGCCATAATAAAATGATAACTAAAGAAAATTATCAAATTTTTGGAATCACAATCCTTACCTTTGTGACGAATATATACTTACCAACGAGTATTTATATATATACCATTTTCATGGCATACCAATCGTTATCATGAATTTAATGTGGGTCATAATAATCACTAATGAGTTATCAAGTATTCTAACACGTAACCAATTCACCAAATTTAATGTGGGCCATAAAATTGGTGGTATCCAAAGCCATATATGGGTTATCATGAATTTATATTGTCCTTTGTACATGCATATGCCAGCTAGAAACAAATCAAACACTAAACGATGTTCACTACGGTGCCTTGGTGACATATTGACACATATATTTATTTCTAGTTGACCGAGCCCACCAAATCCAAATTAGTCATCCTCTAGAAATTCCATGACCAAGTCTTTTAACAGACACGTATATATCCCATTTAGACTTAGTCGTTTAAATTTAGTTGGTTAACAATCCTAATCCAACAGCTATTATCCCAAAATTCAACGAGGAACAATCATTCTATGATTATATTTGCTTGGTGAGGTTCCTTTATATAACGAGTTCTTGCAATTTCAACTGAACAAATCGTGAAATTTGGTCAGCATGTGAATTGAATTATGCTTCTTAAGTATCAGTTGGACTATCTCATGTCCTGACTAGCATAAATATAATCATCATGAAACAATCAGCAGTCATCACTTTAATGGAGGTTAGATACAACTACTAGATAAACCTCAACTAATACTTATGAGCAACCATGAAAATCCACCCAGATGCGATACCAACTGTTAGACTTTAATCATGCTATTAATTCAATTCTAACATGAAGGACAGGATTTAGGAGTATCATGATTACTACTTCATGCAAATTTTTCATAAAATAAGTGATGATGCATACCTGATGGGGATCTGATTGAGCTCAAACCTTTCAATCTCTTTTTAATCATCATTCACCTACAACCAAGAAATTCGTGCTGATAACATGTTGTGTAATGATGTGATACTACATAGATTAATTTACAGTATTAGTATATTGTAAGAGAATGATAAAAGATAGTAAAAGAGTAGTAGACCACTAATATGAAAATGGAGATTTATTTCTTCTGTTTTCATTCAAGGTAGGTCATATTACAAATGACCGGCAACACATATATATAGCTCTCGACTAAGAGCAAGTCGGTTGAAAGAAGTTTCATGAACCTCCCACATGGCAGCACATTAACATAAATTAAGTTTATGTTATTTATCTTAAACACACTGATTACCTCCTACAATGTTTGTCCAAACTTTGACTAAGTTAAGTGGTGGATTATCCACCTTTCACATGACACTCCTCCTTGGATGATCCACCATTACAAAATTTTGTCTCGTTGAAACCTTCCCAGAAAAATCCAACTAGGACAAAAAACTGGTCGAAGAAAAAAGGAGTAAAACTCTTGGAGCTTTAAAATGATGATGGTTGTCACGAATTTTCTCCCGTCTCCGAAACCGTTTCAGGAAAACCATTTAGGAAAAACCTGAACTTGGAGCGAGGTTGGTCATTGCCATGACTTCCGTCAAAATTTGCATCAGGAAAACCATTTTAGGACAAATCCTGAGTGCACGCTCCCAGGGAAAACCACTTGGGACAAAAACCTGAGCGCCAGGAAATACTTCCTCTGACAAATTGCGTTAGGAAAACCACTTGGGACAAAACCTACACGCTTGCGTCAGGAAAACCTCTTGGGACAAACCTGAATGCCTGCTCCTATAAAACCGCTTGGGACAAAACCAGATCGCTTGCGTCTGGAAAATCACTTGGGACAAAACCAGAGCGCCTAAAGTTCATGATAATACTGACGTCGATGCTAATGTTGCATCGTTAAAAACCTCATCTGAAAACCATGTGGGACAAAACCAGACCAATGGAAAAGAGTAAAACGGACGTCGCCCGATAATGGTGTTGGACACGCATATGCTGCCTCGTTAAAACCTTGACAAGGAAAACCCAACGGGACAAAACCTTGGTGAAGAAAAAAGAGTACAACGAGTTTAAGTCCAGCCAATGATTCTACGATTTTACTCCCCCTGAAGCATGACATCTTAAAGCGGTTGGTGGTGCAACGACTATATGGCCTTCAGAAAACTGCTTTACTATTTGTAGTTTATGGAGGATTGACTGCAGGTCTTGCACCGAGTGCACCTATAATAATGTACATCTCGCATTTAGATCCTCCATCCATTGCACACCAAATTTAGTTTGCCACTTTAACTTCAGGTATAACAATGAAAAGGCCTTTTGTAAACTCATAAATACCGTAGAATCAATTTCAGCCTCTAAAAGTGTAATCTGCAAAAGTTAGAAAAACAAGATAATGCATGCATTAAATCCATGTATGGTACTTCTGGACCATAAATTCAACGTACGTGTCAGATAGATCGACCACTTCCCTCTTTTCGGGAATCACATAGTAATAGTGCTAATTTAGTAGCACAACAAGTATCATGAGTATCAAGATTGGATACTCTAGTCTATATTGATAGGCTATGCTAGCATGATCTCGAACTTCAGGTCGAGCAATTGTTTCACTTTTCAATGAGATCTCATAGTTTAGTTTATGCGTGGATTTTAGCGCTACTAAGGGCTCTTTAAGAAGCCAAAAATGATATCATCAATCCATTCGGATTTTAACCTTTTACCAAGAACATAAAACACATATAAGGATTGTTCACTAATTTCTCCTATGTGGTGATAATGATTTATTTCAAGCCCGACATAGTTCACAAGGTCAGGTAGCTTCCTGATTCAGAAACTCGAATCCTTCAGGGATTCATTACAATCACCAACAAAATGCAATATGAGTCCTTCAGGGACTACCACGCTAAAGTGCATATATATTAGGAGAATACCTTTAGTTTTCAGAACAAATCCTGGGGTTCAGCAGGAAAAACCCTCAATCATGCTTAAAGCGATAATAGTACTCTCCCTGCGCTTTATCTCAAACACCAATCTGTCATATTCAGGCCTCATGATTTTACAGTGTGAGTCGGATCCAAACAATGCGCTTTTTTGAGAGATTTCATCATCTATCTCAGTTATAGAGGAACAGATTATATGCCTACCAATCACAATGTCGATGTTCCTCTGTAGAGGGGTACATAACCACCATTATAAAAATATAATCGACAATTATATAGATCCCACAGTTCTCTAGTGCATGCATACTCAACAAAATTTCCCAGACTGGTCTAGCGCCACTTCAGGGGAATTATCATCTCCTTATTTTCAATAAGGATTTTCAAACTTAGAGAATGTGGATCATGTCTTGATAGTCTCTATGAGCACTATCTGTAGTTTCTCTTTAAGAGAACTACATATTAGAAAAGTGATTGGATTCTATTTTAAGAGGAATATATGAGGCAGTTATTTAGGCCTCAAGCGTGTTTTAACACACGACTTGGTCATTGCGAGATGCATGATTTAACCTGTTGTGACAACTTCTTGTGCCTGCATCCTCAAGCAAGTGACAAACAATATTTTTCCGGAGCTATTGCAGTTATTTGTTTTAATCATGAGTAATCTCTAACACCTCAATTACATCCAATATCTTGGTGTGAGAAAAAAAATGAGATGTTTCACGCCAATTCTAGTGGCAGTCATACTTTCTTTGATCAGGACAAAGCTTAACCAGATATCCTATTTGAATGTCGACATTGCTTACTGCAACCATTAGGTGGTGCCTGTCATCTCCATGACTTCAAAAGAAAGTCTTTAAATTTGTCGACATAATACATGCCATCTTCAGATGGCAGTCTTTCTCCCCCTGATTAAGGTGGGAAAAACCTTTTTAGGTTATCATGATTTGCACCATCCTTTAATGGTGACATTTCTCCCCCTGACTAAAGTGGGAGAACATTTAAGATTATCAACCTTACTCTTGCCAAACTTCTGGTGCCGGGTTGTCATGCTAACTTCTGGTAGCATTTTAGCTTTCCTGATCATGGCGGAAACATTACTATCTCATTTCTGAAAACTTCTGGTTCCATAATTGCTTGATTTTCAAAGACAATTCAACTCATGATAGTTTTTGGGTGTTAATTAAAACACAATAAGTATCCCAAAAACAGCTGCAGGCTCGACAAGAGATGAGACATTTCACGCTGTTCCTTGTAACGGCTTACTTCCTCCCCCTAACGGCGGGAATACAGTCTCATCTTCAATAAGACATTACTACTAGGGGTTTTTAAATGTCTTATGAACTGATACCAACATATATAGTTCGGTGATGCCATGGACCAAACATGTAACCTTAAGATGTAAGGTTGCTTCTCAAATTAAATATTGATGGTAAACAGTTGGTCGAGCAATCAACCAAAGATGCTTAAATAAAGGGCTCAACTAGCCCGAGTTGAGTACGCACATGTGCAATTTAGTGCTCGACATGATACCAACTGAGGAAAAGCATAAGAAGCCTGTAAATTTACCACCAAAATAAATGGACTTAATTGGAAAGTCCAAAACCGGATACGCAACCACAAGATTTGCACAAACGGTTTGGAAAAGTCTAACATTACATGTTAATATAACAAGAGACCATCTAGTAGATGTGTCTATCAATACAGTAAAATATTGAAATATTGTCCGTACTGCAGGAATGAATAAGTCCCGCAAATGTCACCTTGAATCCTTTCTAGTAATTAATATTGGTGATTCAGCAACAGGTTACCATAATGCTAATGTTAATGTAATTTAACAACCAATTGTTTCAGGGGCCAACAACACAATTTACATCCTCGTATAACAGAAGCTTCAGGTTCTGTAAAGGATGTCCATGAGCATTTTAAATTTTCTACTCATCTTGGTAGAAATTTGGTGTCCATATTGACCATGCCTAATCATGAAAAATCGAGGTCATTAAACTTCTGGCTAATGACATTGTGGAATTCGACTGTTCGAATTCTCCTATGGCACACCCCATAAAAGAGAGCCTTACGCTTTTTTACAACGTGTTTCTGGCACAAAAACAAATGAAGTAACAAAATACTCCATAAAAATGCTCATTTATCGTTTTAGGTGGTAACGCCAAATATTCTCAAACACTCAACAGATTCTTCAGGAATTCTGAATAATATACGGCGTAGCTTTGACACCACCAGATTGATATATGCTCTTCCGGAGCCGTCTATCATATTATTCGAACCCGAAATGGCATTTTACATTTCCCAAAACCTCTACAAGGTTACAAAGGTGGTTCAAAAATTTGTGTTTGTTGTTCCGCTGTCTTTGAGACAAATATCTCCATCATTCATATCTTTATAGGATAGATTACTTCTAGAATCCATATCCTTTGGAAAAGATAGACGAGAGAAAAGTAGTAGGGTCATCAACAAAAACATTTGGTAACCATGGGCTACTTCAGGAACCAAAAATTGTATGGCTATCCCTGAACCCAAAGATTAGCATAGACTACTTCCGGAGTCTATTTTATGGATTACTACTGCAATCCATAATATTTTGGATCACCGCAGAGATACCATAATTTATATGTTGGACCGCTCAACAACATCTCATGGATTACTTCTGGAATCCATTACTTATAAAAACAAGTAAAGAAAATAAACAAAACTTAAAACAAAGGGCAAACAACAAAATACATATGGTACTAATACAATATCAACAAATCTCCGATTTCGTCACCTTCAGGGTAAACGAAATATTGATTTACAAGTGTGTAAAAATGTATATGCTCTGGCAAAATTGCCTTAATATCAGCCGCAAGTCACTTCAGGGACCGCTGATAGAAACTGGCTAGCACTTTGTAACGGGTCACTTCTGGGACCGACTGGCTAGCGGAGCGCGCGCTTTGTATCCATATTATGCTACACGATATACCATCTTCTGGTGGAATTATTTCAAAATTTCTGGAGATTATCAAGGCCGAGAAAACCAAATTTACGCTGATAATTTCTCGCTTTAACGGTATTAAACCATTAGTACCATAATAAAATGATAACTAAAGAAAATTATCAAATTTTTGGAATCACAATCCTTACCTTTGTGACGAATATATACTTACCAACGAGTATTTATATATATATACCATTTTCATGGCATACCAATTGTTATCATGAATTTAATGTGGGTCATAATAATCACTAATGAGTTATCAAGTATTCTAACACGTAACCAATTCACCAAATTTAATGTGGGCCATAAAATTGGTGGTATCCAAAGCCATATATGGGTTATCATGAATTTATATTGTCCTTTGTACAGGCATATGCCAGCTAGCAACAAATCAAACACTAAACGATGTCCACTACGGTGCCTTGGTGACATATTGACACATATATTTATTTCTAGTTGACCGGGCCCACCAAATCCTAATTAGTCATCCTCTAGAAATTCCATGACCAAGTCTTTTAACAGACACGTATATATCCCATTTAGACTTAGTCGTCTAAATTTAGTTGGTTAACAATCCTAATCCAACAACTATTATCCCAAAATTCAACAGAGGGGAACAATCATTCTATGATTATATTTACTGGTGAGGTTCCTTTCTATAACGAGTTCTTGCAATTTCACTGAACGAATCGTTAAATTTGGTCAGCATGTGAATTGAATTGTCTGTTCTTAAGTATCAGTTGGACTATCTCATGTCCTGACTAGCATAAATATAATCATCATGAAACAATCAACAGTCATCACTTTAATGGAGGTTAGATACAACTACTAGATAAACCTCAACTAATACTTATGAGCAACCATGAAAATCCACCCAGCTGTGATACCAACTGTTAGACTTGAATCATGCTATTAATTCAATTCTAACATGAAGGACAGGATTTAGGAGTATCATGATTACTACTTCATGTAAATTTTTCATAAAATAAGTGTTGATGCATACCTGATGGGGATTTGATTGAGCTCAAACCTTTCAATATCTTTTTAATCATCATTCACCTACAACCGAGCAATTCGTGCTGATAACGTGTTGTGTAATGATGTGATACTACTTAGATTAATTTACAGTATTAGTATATAATAAGAGAATCATAAAAGATAGTAAAAGAGTAGTAGACCACTAATATGAAAATGGAGATTTATTTCTTCTGTTTTCATTCAAGGTAGGTCATATTACAAATGACCGGCAACACCTATATATAGCTCTCGACTAAGAGCAAGTCGGTTGAAAGAAGTTTCATGAACCTCCCACATGGTAGCACATTAACATAAATTAAGTTTATGTTTATCTTAAACACAATGATTACTTCCAACAATGTTTGTCTAAACTTTGACTAAGTTAAGTGGTGGATTATCCACCTTTCACACGACACAGAAATGTTTATAAATATTTTTCTGTTTTGTCCGCGGAAACTCACCTGACCCTCCAGACCCATACCCCCAGGCGGCTTTCCCTGGTTTGTGCTGTTTTTTGTTTTTTTTTCCTTTCCTCTTATCAACCTGGCACTTTTAGGGGCGACCAATTTGTAATTAGGGGCGACACAAAAGACAAAATAGATTGAAAATACTTATATGCCCCTTCATAATCGGGAGGTTAATCCATAATCGGTAGTTTGGGGCAACTCTATATTCGGTAGTTATATGAACTATTTTGACTACCGATTATGGTAGATTTTCGCCAAAGATTATCTTTGTATAATCGGAAGTCATGGTAACTTCATTTACTACCGATTATAGGCTCAACCAAATTCGAAAAATAGAGGATTTTGGCATAATCTGATTTTGGGGCAACTCTATATTCGGTAGTCATATGAACTATCTTGACTACCGAATATGGTAGGATATTTGCAAAGAGATCCACTGTATAATCGGAAGTCATGATAACAATTCATTTATTACCGATTATAGGCTCAACCAAAATTCAGAAAAAAGAGAAATTTTGCAAAATTTGATTTTGGGACTACTCTATATTCGGTAGCTATATGTGTTGATTTTGGTTGTACGTTTTGGTTAATGAATTTGAAAACCTATTCGGTTTTCCAGAAATTTTCACAAAACGTGTTTGTTCCCATAGGGTTTCTTCATTATCGGAAGTCATGATAACTATGATTTTGGGGCTACTCTATATTCGGTAGTTATACGAAGTATATTGACTACCGATTATGGTAGGATATGTGCAAAGAGAGCCACTGTATAATCGGAAGTCATGATAACTCTTCCTTTACTACCGATTATAGGCTCAACCCAAATTCAGAAAAAGAGGATTTTTGCAAAATCTGAATTTGGGACTACTCTATATTCGGTAGTTATATAAACTATCTTGACTACCGATTATGGTTGGATATTTGCAAAGAGAGCCAGAATAATCGGAAGTCATGATAACTCTTCATATCTTACCGATTATAGGCTCAACCAAAATTCCAAAAAAAAAAAGATTTTTGCAAAATCTGAATTTGGGACTACTCTATATTCGGTAGTTATATGAACTTTCTTGACTACCGATTATGGTAGGATATTTGCAAAGAGAATCATTGTATAATCGGAAGTCATGATAACACTTCATTTACTACCGATTATAGGCTCAACCAAATTTCAGAAAAAAAAGGATTTTTGCAAACTCTGAATTTGGGGCAATTCTATATTCGGAAGTTAAATAACCTAAATTCTCTACCGATTATGGTAGCATTTTTTCCAAATGTCTACTGTATAATCGGGAGTCAATATAACTTTATTTACTACCGATTATAGGATAATCAAAATTCAAAAGATTTAGGATTTTATTTTGGGGATACCGTATAATAGGAAGTCATACAAAATAAATTTACTCCCGATTGTTGATTACCTACCGATTGTATAGTTATCTACCGATTGTAAAGGGTAGTTTGGCCATTAAAAAAAACGCCTCGGAAACAACCTTCCGATTGTGAAATAACCTACCGATTATTTGCTATTTTGTCGTTTTGTGTCGCCCCTAATTACAAATTGGTCGCCCCTAAAAGTGTCAGGCTTATCAAACCAGCATATATTACACAGCCAGATTTAATACATCATGATCTAAGTAAGGAAGTAACAAACTTGGTGGAGAAGACCACCATTCCCCACAGAGATTATGTTTACGCACAGCTTTAGCTAGAGCATCAGCTACTCTATTACAACCCCTACATACAAACACACAAGACCACACAGAATTTACATTACATTTATTTATACACTGCCTGAGAAGAGGAACACTCTGCCAAGGAGGAAGAGAAGATTGATGCTGTAGATAAGAGCTGATATTAAGATTATCAGTTTCATTTAATCTCGGCAGCAACAGAAAAATGAAAGAAGCTTTACATTCTGCTACGTAACGAACAATATGATTACAGTATATACATTTTACAGCTGCTGCTTATCCCATCTTTTACATTATCTCCCAAAACCTACAATCAACATATCCTTCTAGTATACACTTACATGATGACGAGGATAATGAATAATGGAACTCTTTGTTAGCATATATATAGATACAAAAATCGTGACTATAAAACAATGCCTTTAAGTTTCTCTACGTTGTGATATGTAACTCTGGATGCCTGAATTTATCTTTCAACTCTACTGCAGAGTCCTATTGCAGTTTGAGACTTGGATCTTTGTAACCGTGATCTCTGGATTATGTCGTGATACACTGGGAAAAAATTGCTTTGGAAAGCTTTGTAGATAAAATAAGGCAATAGTGCAGATACAACAACCATGAGGGTCAACAACCAGTAGAGAGGACTAGGGGCACATGTTTCCTGTAGAACCTTATAAGCTGTTGTGGATACAGCCGGAGGGACTGAGCCGTAAAAGACCAAGAAGATATACCAGAAGGTGATGCTTCCCCAGATGAAAAAATGCTGGATCCAGGTGAAATAGTTTACAGAGAGCGCCATCTGGCAGTTCACTGTCCATACGACACACGTGTACATTGCGATTCCGAGCTCTTCAGCCCCTGCCACAAGTCCATCTCCTCGGAACGCATGTTGAAGAATGGTATTAGTTACGAGGAAAAAGATGATAATGGAACTGCAAACCCCGTTAAGCATCCAGCCTAATATACAACGCCAACTGAAAAGGATGTTTTGTACACCTTCTTGATGCAAAAGAGGATACTGCATAAGAAAAAGAGAAAGGATACTAGGAAATCAAAAGTTCTCTTTTTCAACTTATGGAAAGAAATTGCAACCAAGTTTGTAACTCAGCATAATCTGAGGTTTATGTCATCCTTGCAGGTAAGTTAATGTGATTTAAATTTATTTACCTTGAGGCACAGTCGTGCAGAAACATCCTGATCGAAAACACCAATAGCAACAACAGGGAGCGAAGTGAAGAAAACATTGTAGAATGACATGTACCAATCATTGTAAGCAGGCTGACCAGAGAAAGAAGCAAAAGCTTCAAACAAAAATAATGTGAACCCGAATGCCAAGTTCTTGTAGAAAAAGTAGCATATCTGCACAAGGTTAGCATGGACGGTTAGAGAAAAGCCTACACTTAGACACACAACCTTTGACCTAGGAATTCATTTATTCTTACCATCATAGCTATTCGCCTGTAACACCAATGGCCATGGACCAGCAACAAACGCTCCAAAAACCGAAATTGAGCAATTGCAAAATCACTAGACATAACAGCCTGCAATCAAAGCTTACAATGGATCAGAATGGGGAATTAAGGAAGACCATTGTCAAATAACATAACAATCAAACATCAGAAAACTAATTGCATTTGTAGATATTGAGAAATATCGAAACAAAAACAGTAACCTGCATTCCCTCAGCGCCACTAATGCCAACTCCGATTTCAGCTTCTTGGAGCATGCCAACATCATTTGCACCATCACCAATGGCTAGTGTGGTTCTACCAGTTCCTACTTTCACCAGTCTCGTGACCTGCAAATTTTTGACGGCTTAGTAAAATGTGTCGGCGCAAATAATAACGGATGTCGTTTACAAGAACAAAAGGTTCGACTTATGTAATAGAATGATGCAAATAATTGGATAATGCACTTACAAGAGCCTTCTGTTTTGGCGAAGAACGGCAACAAATAACTGATGCACAACTAAGTGCAAGCTCCAGAAACAAGCTCTCCAGATTCCTTGTAAGAGCAAAATCCAAGGATTTGCCATCAATAATTAAAGCTGATGGAATGGAACTTTCTTTTGCTGAAATAACTTGAGAATTTCCTTCGTGTAATTGTCTGGTTACGCTCTCAAGAGAAGCCTAAAAAGTTTCAATAATTCAGGTGCACAAACTAAAAGATTGTTTCCTAGCTTCCTCTATAATTTTAGCATCTGCATACCTTTACAAGAGCCTCTTTGTCCCCTTGTTTCTCCAAGGCACTGATTTCAGGTGTATCTAGCATGATCACAATCTGCTGCATCTCCTCCCTCAGCAAGCTACATGCATACCTGTGGGATATCTTTTCAGTTACATCATAAAACTCAAAGAAAGAACACTCAGACTCAAATATATGTTACATGCATATAGCGAAGACCGATAGCTGTTATGGTGAGGATATGATGTCTGCTCCTAAGAAGTATCTAACATCGATATTTCAACAATACAGTACTGAATCTGTATGATCTGGGTAACATATCTACACAACATTAAATTGATATGTAAAGAGATTTTAATACACCATACCCGATATTGACTGCAGTTTCTAACTTGTCACCAGTTAAAACCCATATCTTGATTCCAGCCTGGGCAAGCTTGTCGATGCACTCGGGAACCTACATATAAGACTGTAATCAGTTCGATAGCATATTACGTCTGTGCATGTGTAACTTACAAAGGGGCATTCTGGTCACAATGTGCTTGTGCACTGAAGTGTCACTTGCAAGTTTTCCAAATTTTATTGTCTAAGACAACTTTTCCAAAAATATAAGCAGCAGGAGTCGACATTAGAACAAGAAATGGGGTTATTATATTTGACTTATCCTTTTCTATAAGAGCAGTAAAAAGTCTTCTTATAGAGGGTTCTTGATCTATGACTTCTATTTTTGGAAATTTATAAAGCGCTTCTAAAAGCCCTGATCATGAACCTGAAAACCGCTCAAATGTGCATCCCAGGGAATCTTAAGCTTCCTATTCTTAGCAAAAATCGCAATATTAGATCATTTTTGACCGATCCATATGGATCGATGTAGCATATGATGGCATATAAGAGACAATCAACTTAGAAGTTAGAATGCCGACAAGTAATTTGCAATCGGACCAGCCAGATATGTAGGATGGATGGAAACAGTCCCTTGCAAGACACATTGATCCCCTGAACATTGGAGCTCCAAGTTAGATGAAAGAGGAGCTAATGGAAGTTAGTTTGATCATTACCCCCTTCTGTAATTTATCCTCAACAGCTGTGGCTCCAAGAAGTATCAAATCCCTCTCGATCTTAATAGCTGCAGCATCTACCAGTGCTTCTCGATCTGCAGATAAAGAATTTTTGGCCTTGAGAAATTCCAGTTGCCATGTTTTGTACTCTTCTTCACCGATCACACGATATGCAACTACCAAGGTTCGCAAACCAGCCTTGGCATAACTCTTGATGTGCTCCTTGGTCTTAGCAACAAACTGTTGCCCATACTCCAAAATCCTATCAAACATTATGCTGAAAGAACAAGAAAAAAATGATATAATTACAATTTTTGACATACCAAAGTTGGTGCCCACTGCCAATAACAAGAAGAGCATATGGCTCAGACCTGTCTGCCCCCTTGCAGAGGAGTAATACTTGACCTTCTTCATCTTTCACAATCACAGACATTCGCTTACGAGAACTACTAAACTCGATAACATGAAGCTGCTTAAATGATCTGAAATTGAGATATTAAATCACACATAAGATACAACAACGGCATCCACAAAATAATACGGATGCATTACAAAAGAATGCGGTATAAAACTTCTCAAAAGGGAGTCCACCTGTCAACTATCTTTCCAGTCTGAGGATCTAACTCATGCAATGAGATGCTTGTCTGAGTCCTTTTGTAGAATTCAAACCCAAGTTCCCGTGCAGCAACCACAAAAGCTGCTTCATCTGGAGACTCGGCCTCATAAGAAATTCCACCTGTTTCCTTATTTACATCAGGAATCGCTGTATGGCAGATTGCTAAAATGCGAAGGAAGTTCTGGATGGCATCTGCACAAGGCTGCTTAACCCACTGTCCATTCATGATACGCTCGTCTTTGAAGTTGAAGCCTTTCACTGGCAATTTTGAGCCACCATCATGGTTCTCCAAATCAAATGATGGATCACCAAGTTCAGGTGAGTCATCCATTTTTTTCCTTGCTACAGCTCTCTCTACTTCTGTCATACCACGACCATAAGCAGTACCAGCTATGGAACATTTAACAAATTCCATTGAGTTGCACGTCAGAGTGCCTGTTTTATCCGATAGAACAGTATCAACCTGACCAAGTTCCTCATTCAAATTTGACGTGCGGGCATGTGCTGGACTATCTGTTTCCTCATGATACATATCCTGATCCTGGTTAATAAATATACTCTGTAAAACCTTCACTACTTCTATGGATACATACAAGGATATAGGTATCAAATAACCATATAACATTAGGCCCGTAAGGAAATGAAGACCTGCTGCTAAAGTTGCTCGCCTTGGGTCAAAATACACAGTGGTATCTTCCGGTCTAAGATACCACCTTTTAATCTTTCCACCTTCAATATCCCCCCTTGTTGTGACACCAAAGAATATGGATCCAATAGAAGATATCAAAATTAGGGTACTGAAAAGTATATATATTATCTTATCCATTTTCCTCTCGACCTTACTTCTCTTAGAAGGAGGTTCTGTAGCATTCTGCATCACCTTCGTGTCATGACCCGTAAAAACCACCACTCCATAGACATATTCAGAATTTCGAAGCTTTGAATCTCTTAAAAGAATCTGCTGTGGTGAAAGAGGATACTGCTTGCCATCATAATACAAGCTTCCAACAAAAGAATACAGATTTTCATTTGGATCCTCACATTTGATCAGTGCCTTAAATTTCTTGAAGGAGTACTCATCTCTCAGGGAAGAAGTCTCACCCAAAGATTGCTTAGCTTTCAAGTTTGTCTCACCATCAAGATTCATTGTCTCAACAAAACAAATCCCATCCTCATAACTAGATGAAAGCAGTAGAAGATCAGCAGGAAAGAATTCATCTTTTTCAATTTTAACAAGATCTCCTACTCGTAGTTTCTTCCATTTGGTTTCATGAAAAGTATGATCAGCACCATAAGATTTGACCTTTCGATTATTAGCTTCTATATCCTGAAAGCATTACAGAACAGAGTATCCATACATTACTAAACAAGTAAAGATGCAGTAATTCCATATTTGCAGAATGTCAAAGCAAACAAGAAAATATTGGAAACAAGCAAAGATGTTAGCACATGAAATTTTGTGTCCTTGCTAGGCCTTCATTACTGATCCTTATACATCAGCTTTCTCTATATTTCCAACAATGATGCACAAGCAGTCATTGAGAACTTATACATAGTTATTTACCGTACGAGTGTACAACTATATAAGAATTGAGCGTCGAGAGCTACCTACCAAACCCATGCACAAAATTAGGGAAAAATCTAAAATATCAATTGACCACAGGACCACACTGCTGTTTCTATTGGAAATTGAGAAAGAACCAAGAATGTCTCTGAGGTCCAATTGATAGCAAGCTACACGGACATTCCCCTGTAACAACATAACCCATATGCAAAAAACTAACAGGAATAAAAAGGCAATGGTTGTGCTATACACAAATAGCAGCTATCATATAATCTTGATTAGTGAGTATTTGATCTTCATAATATCTAGGTTACATGTCAATGTGTTGTTATTCTATAATGACAGACTTGTAATCTGTTTCAAACCGTATCGCCATGATCATGTTCGGGCTCTAATTTTCAGAAATTCAAATGGCTGATTGATAAAACAAAAAAATCCTTAAAACACCCAAAATTTTCAGAAATGAATTAGTTACCTGATTTCGACGCCTACAATCTTCGACACCTTCTTTAGCCATAGTAGCTCCAATAACAACGACCAAAGGAAAGAGAATACTACCAGCTGTATAAGGTGCTAATGGAGTAAATGAAACACAGGCAACAACAAGAAAATATATATTTGCAACTCTCCTGAACTGTTCAAACAAAGATTTAGGTATAAAATTAAACGGTGTATACTTAGTAGTAGATACATAATTTCCCTTATAATTAAGCTGACTAGCTTCTATATTATCAGCATCATTGCAATATACAACTCTTGAATAACCTTCTTCCCCTATTTGTTTATGATCATCTTTAAACACTGAACCTATACACGAAAATGAGTACAGTTTACTAAATCTTATCCCTCTCCGCGGCATCGTAAAACTTTAACAAAAATCTCAATTTTGCACTCTCATTACTGATTATTATTATTCAGTTGATAGATACCCAATTTGTTTTTGGTTTCGAAACTAATTTCACCCACTAAGACTTTAGTTTCCCACAAATTACACCAAATGTTGGAATACCTGACAACAACATAGACAGACAAGACACTGAGGTGAACATCCAACCCACTTGAAACAAGAATACTATCAACTAGCTCTAGCTGCAGCTCTCATTGTAATCAACTAAAAACACCCACGAAATGTTTTCCAAGTAAGTTAAAAAGAAGAATTTCTAAGAAATTACAAGACGGAAGATCACTAATGTTTCTTTGTGATTCTTTTCGTTAAGTCCAAGTTGAAAAGATTTCTTTCTTGACAGAAAAAAGAAAAAGAAAAACAGACATTGGTAGAGAGAGAAAGTAGTAAGAGAGAGAGGAATTTTGAATGTTGTGTATGGGGTTTCGTATCTGCATCTAGTTTGTTTTTTTTTTTGCTGTTTCTCAAAACAAAATTCAATTCTAAGTCTTAGTCAATACTACCAATTTTCTTTTCTGTTTCTTTTCGCGGCGTTTCGTGTGATAGGTGTACCAAATTATAATAGACCCTGACGTATTGAATATTTTTCATACATAAAACTAATAGTCATTTGGTTTTGGAGTTTCAGTGGTCAATGCCCGTTGAATACGTAGACTAATGAGACATGTCATTGCTTTCATGTTACCGACAGTTAAAATGAGAATCTTTCTGTTATTGTTTATTGTTACGTAGTATCTATCTGTCCCGAAATATACGGTGTCGGATTGGATAATTAGGGAAAATAACGTCAGGATCATGTAAGAACCGTTGGATTGGTTGTATTTTTAGGGTTGTTCTTTGGGGAAGTCACCAAGTGTGATGCAGGTCAGGACGGAAGAATCAAGCGTGGGACCATATAGTTGGAAGTAAAATAAGGTGCGGTTTATACAGGAAAGGGACTAGTTGTTGGACAACTCCGTTCTTTCCTTAAGAAGAGGTGGTGGTGGGGCGAAGATGATGATATATGATGGGATGGGAATTCGATAAAAGAATCATCGCGATACCATAACTAAAATAAAATAGTAAAATAAATACATGTGGTATCATTTATTTATTTTTTGAAAGTAGAAATATATTAATGGAAACAGAGTTGGCTAAGCATTTGATGCGGTCTCATTAGGAGCGAGCTCAGATAGAGTTGTCCTGATATTGACCGAAGATTAACCTCCTCTTGAACTGATACAAGGTTTGTACTTATATTACAAAATCCATAAGCTTTGACAGTGTCAAAAGCAATTGTTGGAATTAAAAATACATGTGGTATCATAGAGTCATTGTTAAGAAATTATACGGTCACTGCGTGTTTTTCTTCAAATTTCCTGATCAATAAGGCCTATTACCATGCGCATGTACATGCCAAGCAGCTGATTTTGCCACTTTAGCATCCATTATGGAAATGTTAAAGTGTCAAACATATTTGTATATGTGTCAGGAATAGAAGTTAGGCATACATGACGGAGTCTCAAATAAGCGATAAAGTGTCCATCGTTAGATGGTCAAAATATCACTCGTTGGTCATTCCAGTGCCAGCGCTAGTCTTTCTATCGCCCGCCGAGTTGATCATCGCTCATCAGTTCCTCATCCAAAGGCTACAATTTTCCACATCTATATATACTCAATTTCAAACTCATTTCAACTCACACCAGGATTTCTAAATCTCTATAGAATTTCTCAATTTCCAATTCTTTTCATCACTCTTCCAATTCCTCAAAGAGCATGGTTGATAATATGAACATGGTTGAGTTTGTAGTAAACCAACATGCTGCCTGAAAAGACGAGGGTACCCAAATATACCACAATCTTAAACGTTTCCACCTATAAGTCCTCTTACCGAAAGTGATTGTCTATGGACTGAGTCGAGACAATACAACGAATCGGTATTCACACTTTGTGTGATTTTCTATGAATACGAGATCGAGACAATACAACAATCAAAGTGTGATTACTTGATAATAGGTTCAGACTTAACCAAAATCTATCAAGCAATACGGAGTTAACGTTTGTGTAATTTACTTTAAATTATAATAACAACAATTATATTTGCGGAAAACAAAAGTAAATGACACAGCAAGATTTTGTTAACGAGGAAACCGCAAATACAGAAAAACCCCGGGACCTAGTCAAGAATTGAATACTCTCAGAATTAAGCCGCTATACAAAATCAAACCAACTTCGTATAGTTGAGGCCAAGCAACTAAACATATAGTTCACCTAGTTTCTTCAGTATCCCTGCGCTTCCGACATTCGATAAGCGCACGCATTGAAACAATTCTTTTGGATCTAATTCCAAATAGTAAAGGAGCAACAAATCTATTCGGTAACAACTCTATTCAATCTCAGTGATATGAGTTTGACAAAGACTCTTCTGTTTAATCCAATAAACTCCTTTGTCGGGTTTAGATCTATCTATCCAACAACTACTAGAGTAGCAGAGTTTAATTTTGCAGTCAAATATAGATTCTACCAAGATGCTATATAGTGGTGTCGATCTACGCAACTAATCAATAAAATCTATCAAGGATAAACCGATTATAGTTGGATCCTAGCCGATCAAGTTTTGTGCATACCAAAGATTATGAAACCAATAAGAAATCTTCTTTGCCATAAATCTTCTTTAATCTTCAATAAACACATGCACACCACAACTTGAATCTCTTGTGATCAATCACGCATAGAACGGAGTCTGTTAACAATGGGATTATCACAAGACGTCTTTAGATTTACAAACAGTTCTAAAGATCCCGTCGATACTTCAATCTAGTTTGAGTGAATCTTATATGAGAAGTGAAGATTTTAAAGAATAAACAAACTAGGTGCAATCAAAGTTCAACAACCATTAGTCAATCAAATCAAATCTAAAACTAATAATACTACAATTATCTAGTTTCTCACCAACGGTACTCGTAGAGCTTCTTGATCCCGCATAAGTCTTTAAACGAGCGGCCGTAAGAGATTTCGCCTAATTAGGGTACTTTCCTCTTCAAATAGACGGCTCCACCAGTAACAAAACAACAAGGTAGTTTTGCTGGCTCTTAGGATAGTTTGCTCGAAATGAAAACTTGGGTATTTACAGACCAAGGAAGTTTGGGCACCAAGGAATTTCCAAAACCGAAATATTCTTAAGATATGCAATAAATGCCCAAAATCGGTTTTCATAATTCCTGGAAATGCTCTGTCCAATATTACCGAAATCTCAATAAAAAATCTCCAATTAGTAAATGCACATTACCAATTTTTATTTTCCAGAGATATGTATTTTAATTGCTGGTAATTAAAAGCATATAAAATTAACAAACTTAATTAAAAGATTCTCAACTTATTTCGGTCCGGGATCTCCTTGAGTTATTAAGGAATATATTTGAACAATAAAAGATAAGAGTTACCAAACATGTTCAAAGTATGTCGACATCTTATTTCTTTGTAAATCATTTTTCATATTTACAATCTTGGAACCGATTATACCACACTTCCAAACAAGTATAGAATTGGTTCATCTGACTTCCAAGAACTATGTGATTGATCAAATATCAATACACTAATCATGGTTTTACGGTTCTACCAAACACAAGGATCGGTTCTACCTTAATATGGTTACTGGGACCGGTTACATCAGTTACCAGGATCGGTTACTCAACTACCAGGACCGGTTACCATATTGTCATGGAATTGCTTGTGATCGGTTACACTAGTCATGACTAGGATCGGTTACACCAATTACTAGGACCGGTTACGCCAATTACAAGGATCGATTACAACTCTTCTGTGATCTGTCATACCAATTATCAGGATCGGTTACACCAATTACAAATATCGATCATACCATCTAAGGTGATTACTTAGGATCAGTTACACTAATAAAAGTCATACCAATACATAAGTCAGGCATTGTGACTAGTTTTACCAAGATACATAACAATTTATGATCAGTTCTACTAACTCACACATATTAGTAATTTTTTAAGGGTGAAAACCGTTTCTGCTGATTTTGGTAATTTTGGGTGTGCGGGTGAGAAACAAATCTAAACCCTAAACAATATACTTCACGGGAGTACTTTTGATTCGAGAGATAAATCTGTACAATCCTAGCCTAAACCAATAAATGGACGTTCCAGGCTTGCTTCGGTCACAAGGTGAAGGAGAAGGGTTGGTCTTAGGGAGGGAAGCGAAGAAAGTGTTGAGACCAGAATAGTTAATTCTGGAAGTATGGCCGTTTTGTGACTTGTATCAGAAAGTAGAACTGGTGAGCAGGATGGAAAGCTACCAGGTGATTTTTAGATATCGTGTGTTGCCGACCAAAATCTTGTTTTTTGGTGGTAATAGGTGAAGCCTATTTATATAAGTCATAGTGAAACGTACCCTGATCTCGTAGGAAGTGGAAACAATTGAGTGGTGGAAGAAAAGAGTAACGTGTAACTGCCAAACGTTATGCTTCCATGATGAAAGAAGTGAATTCGTGTAACAATTAGTCATTACTCTTCCATGATGAAGGAAATAAATTGTTTACACCGTTACTTCTCACCACCACTAATTATCCTACTTCATGACACTTTCTTGTAACGGGAATATTGCACGCCGCACGCTGTAAACCGCCAGACCAATACCCTGATGAGCATCCCCCAGTTTGTGACATATTTTGATGTCTCGAGTGTTTTCGTGGAAACATGTAGCACTTTTCTACGTGTGGCAAGTTAAAATTGAGAGGCATGCCGCAGGTAAATAGCATGTAATTCTAGGCTCGTCTTGGTTAGTCGCCTAAAACTTGTCATGAGCTTATCGGTTCATTAGCAAACTTGGATGGCTGAGATTGCATCTCATGAAGAAGAATGGACATTGATTATGGCCACATATTGTTGTACAGTGAAGTGGTGTTGGCGACATGCTAATGGTATGCCGGTGGCGTAGCCATGGCATGGCGGCATGAGAATAGTCGCGGCATGGCCAAAGCTAAAATTGGCTATGCAGCCAAAGTTAGGGTTTGGAACCTTTGGAAAGATTTGGTGTAGTTGGAAAGGTTTGGCGTGGCCAAATCTTGGCACCTTGGAAGGATTTGGCGTGGTTGGAAAGATTTGGTGTGGCCAAATCTTGGCGCATTGGAAGGATTTGGCGTGGCCAAGTTTTGGCGTCGTTGGAAGAATTCTCATTGGAAGAATTAGGTCTTGGCATGGTCAAGGTGCCTTGGAAGAATTCTCCCTGGAAGAATTAGGGCTTGGCGTAGCCAAGGCGCCTTGGAAGAATTCTCCTTAGAATAATTGGGGGCCGGTAAGCAAAATTGGTCCGGCTTTGTTCGGAATGCGTGTGGCCCATTTATGGGGACCTGATTGGTCGATAGGAAGTGGGGCCGAAAATCTAGGGCGTGGCCACACTTCCGGTGCGTTGCGGCGGATTTAAAGCGACCTGATTGGTCAAGGGAAATAGGGTCGGCTTAGGATGGGGAGTGGCCAATGGAAAGTGGCGCCAGCAGGCCTAAGGCACAGCCACGCCTCCCTTTGCTGATGCGGCTCCCTGTTCTTCTAATTATGGGCGAGGTTTTGCACCTGCTAATCCATGGAGGATTAATTACCTAGTTTTCCTAGGCTTAATTTTGACAAGAAAGGTCTCGTATGTTGCACAAGTCGCGAAACCCTAATTTCTGCAAGTTAGTAAGGTCTGGTATACTGCCGAGGCGCGAATCCCTAACTTTTGCAAGTTAGTAAGGTTTATTGAATTATATGTGTCGACACAGAACTCTTTTAAGTTCATTGCCAGAGAGCAGCATGCTTTTATGATTGAATACCTTATGCAAAGATCTTACTCTTGATACTTAGAGATTCGTGCTACTTTGATGCGAGTGAACACGAATCGTCATTCCATATCAACATTAAGAGTTCAGCTGGAGAACATAGCATAGAAGGAATTCAGAGGAACTTATATTAAGTGAATATGCGCTAGGCGCCGAAATTTACAGAACATCTGGGATTCGCCAGTCTGGATAAATTTCATGTAAGTATATTGAGCGGCTCAACAAATTTTCCAGTGGAGAGGTTATCACACGTGGCTATGTTTCCTTGCAAAGTGACATCACATCAGATGCAAGGTTTTACGATTTTAACCCTAAGCTAAAAACCACCATCAACATTAAGTCCCCTGCTTAGCACGTAATAATGGCATTGTTGTAGGGTAAGCATGAGATGGTGACGGTCAAGAGCAAAATCAAAGGGGTGCAAGACATGAAGAGTTTGCCATGGAATTTCAACTAACCTTTAGTGGAAGGCATGAAGAATCCGTGATCTTTGTATTGGCACATTTCTGGCTCGACCAGGGGGTGTCGACGTAGAGTCTTTCTTTCCGGAACATTGGTGCCAATTTGGTCCATGGGGTGGTGAAGATGGCACTTCCGGTCTGGGAATGATGGACGCGCGGCTTTGAACAGTGGAGATTGCGTTGTCTTGAATGGCGAAGATGGTGCTTTAACCTTGGCCGAGCGGAGATGATGTTGCGGAATAGTGAATTGCGCGACTAGCTTGGGAAAGCCGATGGTGCGTCTAGCTCGGAACAGCGCTATTAACTTGGGCGTAGTATTTTAGCACGGGCCTGTAGGATGACTTGAAGAAGCGGATGGTGCAGCTAGCTTGGCATGGAGGATGGCGCAACTAGCTTGGAGTGGCGGATGGACGTGGCTAGCTTGGAAATCTAATGGAGCGTTGGCTTGCTTGGAAGGCCAAAGGAGCGTTGGCATTATTGGAAAGCCAATGGAGCGTTGGCTTGCTTAAAAGTCCGATGGAGCGTTGGCCTTCTTGGAAATCCAATGGAACGTTGGCTTGCTTAGAACGACGATGGAGCTTTAGCTTGCTTGGAAGGCCGATGGGACAACAATCTTGGAAAACCAATGGAGTGGATGGCTCAGAAGGGACAATTGAGCGTTGTCTTGGAAAGCCCAACGACGTGGCTGGCTCAAAAGGTCCGGTGGCTATATCCGTGGCCTGGTGGATGGCACAGCTTTGGCTTGGAGTGGTTGATAACGCGGCCAGCTTGGAATGGCGCTGCTAGCTTGGACGCAGACTTATGGCATGGGCGTGGTGTAGCTGGCTTGGTAAAGATGAGGCCACGGGGCATTGGCGTAGTGTTGGCCTATCCGTGGAGATTAACACCATGGAACGCCAACATCGTGGGCCCAGCTGCCTTCTTTCGTGTGTAGCTTAAATGAGAAATCTTCCTTCATTCTAATTCCAAAAGTGCTGTGTTTATTAAAGGAAACCTTCTTCCACCCAAACTCCAAAGTTAATATGTGTATAAAAGGGGTCGCATATTTTATTTTATTTTTTTAATATCGGCTTTGTTTTCATCTTTTCGCGCTAGCACCAAAGCAGAGAAGTATGCGAACGCACTCCAGTCATGTGTTCCAATGTTTCTTCTCTTCTATTTTTTTTTATTGTTGGTGTAAACCCTAGCCATAAACATATTCTCTATAAACCTATATAAATACTTTTGTATGAATGATTCTTCCCTGCTAGCAGTATCGTAGTAATATTAGCTGTCACAATAGTAAGGAGGCCAATTATTATGCAAAATAGGCGCGCGTGAATATGTGGCTGCCGTTAGTTTTTCTCCTATGATAACCTAGATTTAGGGTTTCTTTTTCCTTTTGTGGACGTGTGCACATTTTCCGTGGTGGAAACATTCTTCTTTTGGCCATAAGCATATTTACCATGACCAAACGTAACTTTTCCGAGGTTATGATTTCCGTGTCTTCATATGTTCCCTGCGGCATTGCCTAGTTTTGTCCAAGATCGTACTTCCCGCGATGTCACGTGCATCTCGTTGAGCAGTCCCCATTCCTTTAGTCGTGAATACCATGACACGTGGTCAAAATAGAGATTTTCGTAGCAAATGTGTTGTTGACCCTTGATTGTGGTAACCAAATTTTTTGATAAAATCTCCATGTATGGTATTCTTCAAAGTAGTAATTCTTTTCTTTTTCTTCGTTGTAGTTACTTCAAAAGCATAAGGAATTTTGTTAAGATGTCACCTGAAAGTAGTTCCGCCGCCACGTTGAGGAGTGTCAACAACTCCAAACAGAACACAAATGATGAGTTCTTTACGAAGTCGGCTACGATTACAAGGACCGATCCCAAATTCGTGGCAACTCTTCTGACTGATTCGGAGAATGATGGAGAAGTCCAATCAGTCTTCCCAGGATGTATTATGAGGTTTTGCCTTCAAAAGAAAGAATATCTGGCTTCTCCCATAGACTTCAAAATCTGCCTTAGTCCATTGTGCTCTTATGATAAATGGATGAAGTTCATGATGAGCCGCGATTACGTAAAGGCCAACTTAACTGATGCGCAAATAATGTATGCTGTCATGGCGCCTGTGATACTTCAAATTATAAAAGATGTTGCAGGGTTGATTACTTTCATCTCCAGGTGGTGCCCGGAAACTCACACAGCTATATGTAGGTAGGGTTAAATAACTATTTTTTTGGAAAGTGTAGCCGATATGTTGAGTGTCCAGATAATCGGGAATCTTGATTTTATCTTGTCTGGGGAAGAAGAAAAAATATGTGCCACTTTGGTCACAAAAGCAGCGGGATATGTTCGAAAGAATTATGAGGAGAAGTGCTTCTATAACTGGTGGTGTCTGAGTGGTTCCCTGATGAGCCGGGATCGGATCCAGTGCTAGATGATACGCTCCATGTTGCTGCATTTTTAGCTTTGTGGCTGTCCAGAGATATTTTCGACGATGGCTTTGGTAAGAAGAAGATAAGACAGGATCTTATCAAATTTGCCATCAAATTGGCGAAAGGCGTTGTTCTTCCCATTGGCGGCTTGTTTCTTGGTGCTTTGTACACCCATTTGGATCATTTGGTCACGGACATGTATGATTCAAATGGTTATATGAAAGTGGACTCATACGTTCACGTCGCTTTTCTCCAGGCATGGTTGTGGGAGCATTTCAAAAATTACGCTCCTAACCCAAGAGTTTTGTTTCCTGATGCGTATGGTGGTTCTAGGATACTCTGTTGGTTGGAGAGGCATCCAAGAGCTGGCGTAAAGCTCATTAATTTCCTTGAAAATTCACATGCAGTTAATTTTCGTCCTTAGACCCCGGCCCATGCCTCCATAGTTCAGCCGAATACTTTTTCCATTATTCCAAACTTGACTTTGCTTTCTGCTGGAGAGAATTTGAGTGTTGGAAAGATTGTATTCGTGCGAAACTGTACCTCTGGGCACGTGTGATATGTGTAGAATACACCGTATTTTCTATGTAGAGTTTATGCATTCTTTGCTATTTTTCTTGTAAATTATGTACTTTACGTGTGTTTTTGGTGTATTAGGTGCTTTGGAGTCGTTTGGAGCAAAAGAATGAGAAATTAGAGCGAAAAGGGCAAAAAGGTCATTTCAGTACGGACATTATCTGGAGCCTGGTACTGGTTAAGGGTCAGCTCTTTGGAGGAATATTAAACAAAATCCAGTCAAGGTTAAGGGGTAGCCATTTGGGTGTCCCTTATCATCTGAGTAGGTGTAGATAGCCTGGGGTGCGATTAATAGTGGGTGCAAACAACCATCCACATTCAAGACTTACATCTAGATCGAGAGAAGATTTTCTCTCCCAAACTTTCTTAAACTAAAAACGCAGAACACAGATTGAATCTGTGATTTCATTGAGAAGGCGTTGTTTGAAATCAAGACGAGAGATTAATTGAAGATGGGTTATGATTGTCATTGGCGATAAGAGAGTCTATCATGGGTTTGATTTGGGAGAAGTCAAGATGCTGCTGATGAAGATAATCAAGGGTTTGAATGATTCAAGGGTTGTTGTGAAGTTTGAGATTGAGAATTTATTAGTGTTGTCTGGAATTGATGCTACTGAGGAGAAGATTCATGAGCTGTTGACGAAATTGAATCGAGAGAAGAGGAATTCATTGAGGAGATTCAAGGGTTTTCAATGGATGTATCAGTCGCTATTAAGAAGAGAAGCTAGAACTTATTGCAGCTGTAGTTGAATGGGGTGTGCTGCTAGGTGTTTATTGTGTGGAGTTGGTCTTGAGGAACTGTAGGTTGCAATATGAACCAGCAAGGGCGTCGTGTTGGATTGTGCGTCATTGCAGGTGATGGAGTTGTTTGGCTGCTACTGTAAATGGGTGTGTGATTGAACTGAGTCAAAGAATGGACTTGGAGCTGCAGCAAGATGGAGTTGCAGTGAGCTGTGGCAGTGAGGCACTGTTGCTATCTCAGTAGGAACAAGATGGATGTAGCTATGAAGCATTGCAGGTTATAGAGGTGGTAGTTACGCTGTTTGCAGGGAGGTTGAACTGAGATTGAATGAATAGCATGGAAGATGGTGGTGACAGTAAGAGATGGAAGATGGCTAATGCTATTGGGTTCTTGGCATGGAGGAGCTGATGTAGCCAAGACACAAGGAATGCAAGTGTTTGTGCAAATGGAAGAAAGCATTGCAGGTGGGGTTTGGTGGATTTGCAGCTACAGAAAATGGGATTTGGCAGTGCAATTGCAGAGGCTTGAGTATGTTGAATGCAATGGGCTAGCTGGTTGAAAGTTACAGAATGTGCAATGGCCAGGAAGAAAGAGTACATGGAATGATGTGTATCTTGTGTCAAAATCAGTAATTACAGGGAGCAGTGGTCATATGGAAGTGAGTTGGAGAACAGAAGCTTGCAAGGGACTGGATTGGTGATCTGTGGTGTTGAGAGTTACAGCTCAAATGGAGCTGGCATTTCAGGTTGGTGGCGCTGTAGTGGGTGAAGCAGTGAATGGGTCTTGGTGGTGTCTGTGCTAGGAGTTTGGCAGAGCTTGTGATGACTGAGAAGATAAAGTACACAGGGAAGGTTACAATGGCTGTGATAGTGAGCTATGCTGATTGTAGAATGAAGGACATGGTGAAGAGAGGGTGAAGATTTGCATTTGGATTTGTTGGCAGTGTGCAGGAGACTCAACTATCATGGCTGAGTGCAATGATTGCATTTCCTCAGGCCGTTGCAACAGCCTTGGCTAAACCAGTAAGCCGAATTAGCTTTGACTCAGCAGCTGACTCGGTTCTGACTCAGTGACTCAGGCCTTGACCCAGTCAATCGTTAAAGACCTTTAGTCAATAGTCAAGGATAACCGAATCTAAAACGGAATATTCTTTTGACGGGTGATTTTCCAGGCGACCGGCGGCGGCTTTTCCGACAAGATTCCGGCCAGAAACCCAGTTTTCCGGCGATAATTTTTGGGACATATTTTCTACACGTGTTTCTCTCTCTTGTGGGCTTGGTGGACTTCTATCTAATGGACTTTGAAGAGAAGACCTAATTTTGGAAGGAGTATCCTTTATGGAAATTGAGAAACATATAAAAGAGAAGACTTTTTCTCTAAATAATATATCTCTACTACTACTTTTTTCTAGGGTTTGCAATATGATAGAACGTCTTCTTCTTCTTGTTATGAACTCCTTGAACATGAGTACTTAAATCTTATTATTGGTTATGGAATATTTGGATTTCACAAAGCATGATTCTTTGATTCAATAAATTAGTTTTGTCTCCATATTTTATCGATTATGATTCACAATTAATATTGTTATATGATTTGAATGCTTGTTTGATCGAGTCGCGAATCGATTGAGTTTGTTTTCATCTCTATTGCTAGATTAGGGTTTGTTATACGTAAAAGTGATAGATTCCTGATTGCAAGTTGGTAGGCTCGGAAAGATACCTACTTCTATGTATAAACTGCAAGTGCACAGTATCGACAAGCAACACAGGGAAAGCACAGGTCGAACCACAAATACTTGGAGAGTGTAGAAGTTAATTCTAAATCCTGATTCAGAAAGTAACCAAAAGGGGTTTGATTTTGTCGATACGACGATATGATTTTCAAGTGACTGAAATAATAAAAGTAAAAGATGCAAATAACAAGATATGTAAACAATGATAATATGGATACTAGGGTATTCAAATCCACCAATAACCTATGATATGCATTCAACTTGTAATATTATTCTTGTCCTTATAGTAGATTCAAGTCTACCGTATAACTAAGGTGTTTCTCCAATGGATAATTTAATCACAACTAAAGTATTTCTCCAAAGCATTAATTGTCTAATTAAGCACAACTAATCTAAAGATCAATATTTGGTTAAGCATGAGTTGTAGCATAATCAACATAGAGATATTCTAACTACAATGGATACATGGCATACATTGTGAGAGCAAGATGTTGAAAAACTTGGATTAAATTATATCTTTAAACAATTCTAAACTTTCAAGAACAAGATACAAGATATGAATACATACCAATGAGATTAGGGCTTCATCTAAACCCTAGTAAATGAAATTAGAACATGAAGAACATTACAACAAAATTGAAATTTGATAAACTAACATGAACAAGCTATTCTTGGATGGTTTTTCAACACAACAACCCTCTCTATTTATACACAAAATTCCCTCAAGCACTTGGATTCGAAATTTGGAAAGCATCCACTCAACAAAACATGTTTTCTTAATTGATGGATTGAATGGAATATATTTGGTTGTGGGAAACAAATTGGGAGTGATTGAGTGAGAGAATGGGGATGTTTTCTTTAATTGATGGATGAAATGGAATACAATGGGGGTGAGGTGTATGTTTGGAAATAATCCAATGGGGGTGAGGTGGATGTTTTGGAAAGAATCCAATGGGGGTGAGGTGGAAATGGATTTGGGTCTTGGGTTTTGGATCATGGGTTGTTTAATCCCATGAATTTGTAAACAGGTTGCCACTGATGCGCGAGCGGGTTGCAACGCTTCCAACTTTCTTATCTTTTGTCTTCTCAATTCTTCCAAGCTTTATTTAGTACTTAAAAACACAAAATTAATTAATACAAATATTTATTCTTGAAAATGGTAAAAATGCAGAATTTGGGATAATATATGACTTTGAAGCGCGAAAGATGAGTTAAGTGCCAATGAAAAGGTGTATGAATATGCAATATTTGGCACTCATCACAAGTAGCATAAATATGATTATAGTTTGTAGTGATATATTCTTATGATCATATGTGAATTATACCTTTGTTAAATTGGATTAGTGCGTTTTCCACGTTCGATTTCTTTGATTGGCCTGATTTCATAGAACTTAATGCATCTTGGGAATTAAACTTAATTAGTGCTTTTACACGTTAGGTTGTTCTTTTAGATAGAACTCATACTCGCATCTTTTAATGTGTTTGTTGATAATAAAAGGGAATTAGCGGGATATTCTTGCGATCAAGATATTCTAGGGCTTTTAATAAAAGTTGAGATTAAATATCAATTCTACTTATTTCTTTGAAAACATATTTGTGAATGAAGATGAATCCTTAACCAATATTCTCAATACTTTGATTTGTTTACTTTTTATTATTTTGCTTTTATTTTATTTTAGTATATAAAAATCAGAAAAATACCCGGTGTTTTATATAAGGAACCAAAAATATATTGACAACCTAGACCTCTCTGTGGGATCGATCCTTTCTTGCCCTTGCTATATTTATATTTTGATTAGTAAGAAAGTGTAAATTATTTTTGACGCATACGACAGCGATCAAATTTTGGCACCGTTTCCGGGGAGGCAACGGTTGTCACTTGTTTTTGGTTTCTTATTTTTGTTTTTGTTTTTAGTCTTATTCTTGTTTTTCTTATTTTCTGGTTTTTAACCTTGGTTTGAGAATCTTATTTCAGGTACTTATTTCTCATGGATGGATCATATTGGAACAACGGATACGGTTTTCAACAACCTCAACAATATGACAACTACCAATTCCAGGGGTATAATCAAAACCAATTCATTGGTTATGACCAATATTCCATGGAACCTTATGGTTTTCCTCAACAAAATTATGGAGGGTATGTGTGTGAACAACCACAAGGATGGGAGGATTCTTATGCTCGTGAACAAAAAGTCTCTAACTTTATAGATCAAGTTTCCAACTTTTTACAAGAAGAATTTCAAAAAGCAAAAGAGACTACAAACGAGCAACTCCAAGAACTTCGTGAAGGTATTTCTAACTTGCGAAGAGGCATTGATCAATGTAAGGAAGATGTGTATAATTATAATGTGCATATGGTTTGTGATGAATATTTGATTGATGCTAATGTTGAAAAAGGCCAATCCTTGGGCACTTGTGTTGATAATTGTGTAGCTAACTCAACTCTTGATCTTAATAATGATCATTCACCTATTCAAAAGGATGAGTTAGAGTTTAGCAACACTAAAATCAGCGACGAAGAACCTTATGTTAACTATGAAAGTGACGGTGATTATGATACATTGCTTGAAACAAATCGTGGTGACAATAATGAGGAGTGTACAATGGAATATTTTTGGGATCAAGATGAAGACGAAGAGGAATATGATGACACTAGTGCAGCTTGCTCAAGCATTGATCTTAATAATGATCAAGAGCCTATTCAAAGGGCGGAGCTTGAGGATGAAGCATTTTTTAGTGTTCTAAAAAAGTTCCTCATAGTGAAATTTGGATCCGCAATAGAGTATGTGCCTTGCAACAACGAGTAGTATGTTGAGAATGAAACCGATATGACCAATATTGTGGAAGACCCAATTGAGCTTGCAAATGATTGTAATGAAGATGTTGATGCCGAGATTTTGGTTAAGGCAGAAACGGACGAAGAATGGTTGCAAGGTTTGATAGAGGACCATGATATACAAGAGGTGAATAGTTCACTTGAATTTTTCAAGGATGAAGAGGATTCCGTGCTACAAGAGATTGTGCGAGGTTTTTCTAACCCTTTGCGTATTAATTCTTCTCCTTTACCTCTTATTGGTTTGAATGTATGTGCTTCGAGAACATTATTAGATGACTTTGTTTCTCGATTTCCACCATTAGAAACATTAGATTCTCATACTATGCAGGTTTTGGACCAAGAAACCGTGGAAGTACCCGACTCTTATATTCTTTATGCACTTCCAAGTGTGGACAAGAATAAGTGTGGGGGAAGCTTTTATCGGTTAATAGCTTCGTTTGTGTTTTATATTACTAATATTTGTATGGAGCTATTGTTTGAAAAACAGGTACTATGGATGGATCCCTAACTTTTCAGATTATTGGTGTATGGGGAATGAATCTTACAAGAAGCTAAGTCGGGCCGTCGACTTTAAAACAAGCGCTAAGTGGGAGGCAACCCACCGGTTTTGTATCTCTTATCCTTTTGCTTTTTATTTTATTTTTGTTTCGTTTTTTATTTTTTATTGTTTTCATATCATATTTGCATCCCCATGTTTAATTTCATTAAGTCCATAATCTATCTTAGAAGAGAATTATGACGAATACCTTTTCGTCAGAAAATTTAAGACTGCGCGTAGTTCAGTCCAGAGACCATAACTGTCATAACGTTTATCAAAACACTGTGAAATTTTGACACTGTGTAGAAAACACGTAGGTGAACAACTTTTGTGAAATGAAGTGTTTCCAAATTCCTTACCAATTTTCACAGGTTTTGCGTTTTATCTTCTGTTACGTCAGAATTCAGAACTTTCGGTTTTACACATTGAGGACAATGTGAAGTTTAAGTGTGGGGGAGCATTTATATGTTTGTATAGTTTGTTTTAGTTTGTTTATTCCTTTAAAAACAATCATAAAAATAGAAAAACCAAGAAAAAAATTGTGCTTTTTGAACTCCGAAATCTAGAAACTTGTGCCTTTAGGATGACACCATTAGTGGATGGAACCATTTTGAATGCAGGAGTTGAGGAACTAATTAACTAAACGGGACGAACATAGCTCATAATCATAAATACCATGATAGTTGTTACCATATCTCGGAATATCACCATATCGCATTCTATTTTTTTTTTTTTTTTCCATATTTATCTATTGTTCTCTAAGTGCTTTGGTGGGTCACTAAACATCGACGTGTTATTACTGCTAGGATCAAATAGAGTTATTGAGTTACTAGAAAAAGAAGAAAAAAAATGAAAAAATTATGAAAAGAAAAAGAAAAAAAAAGAAAGAAAAAAAAGACCGACCAATTAGACCAAGCGGAATAAAAAGACACTTGGGAATAGCAGTATGTGTGAAACGTTGTCCCTGTCTCCGTCGCCTAAACAAGCGTGGAATGAAGGATCCAAGGGAACTATCATGTAATCTGCTGACAAGAATCATGCGCTTGGATCCAGTTTGATCCAATCATGTTGTCTTAAAAAAAAAAAAAAAGTGAAAAAAAAAGTGAAAAAAGAAAAGAAAAAAGAAAGTTGTATTTTGGTTGAATAAAGTCACTCCTGGTTCCCTTGTATATTCCAGTGAGTTGATGTAGAATTCAAACCAGTAGCTCAATCCAATAGGAATAGGTTCATCTTGGCAGTGACCTTCAGACAGATATGGGAAACATCGATCACTTGTGAACATTCGCCAACATCTACATCTATATCCATCTTCTTAATCTTTTCATTGTGATTGTGGTTTGTTAGTTTCCGAGTATTGTGGCTTGTTCGACTATCTAATTAGAGTTTATTTACTAATACTTGAATTGAATTTTCAAGGTACCTCCTCCTGTAGTCATTTTGGATTCGTTCATTGATTTGTCACAAATAGACGGAGTTGGAAATATAGGTTTTGTAGGTATATCTCTAGTAAACCTTCACGAGACTATAACTCGTCCACTAGGGACACCTAGGGGTTTAAAGGCTTTTTATTTATGCTAAAATTAACCGTAGCCTCGACGTCACGGAGTTGTTGTATTTTAGTTTTGTTTGATTTGCTCGAGGACTAGCAAAGTCTAAGTGTGGGGGAATTTGATAGGTGTAGAATACACCGTATTTTCTATGTAGAGTTTATGCTTTCTTTGCTATTTTTCTTGTAAATTATGTACTTTACGTGTGTTTTTGGTGTATTAGGTGCTTTGGAGTCGTTTGGAGCAAAAGAATGAGAAATTAGAGCGAAAAGGGCAAAAAGGTCATTTCAGTACGGACATTATCTGGAGCCTGGTACTGGTTAAGGGTCAGCTCTTTGGAGGAATATTAAACAAAATCCAGTCAAGGTTAAGGGGTAGCCATTTGGGTGTCCCTTATCATCTGAGTAGGTGTAGATAGCCTGGGGTGCGATTAATAGTGGGTGCAAACAACCATCCACATTCAAGACTTACATCTAGATCGAGAGAATATTTTCTATCCTAAACTTTCTTAAACTAAAAACGCAGAACACAGATTGAATCTGTGATTTCATTGAGAAGGCGTTGTTTGAAATCAAGACGAGAGATTAATTGAAGATGGGTTATGATTGTCGTTGTCGATAAGAGAGTCTGTCATGGGTTTGATTTGGGAGAAGTCAAGATGCTGCTGATGAAGATAATCAAGGGTTTGAATGATTCAAGGGTTGTTGTGAAGTTTGAGATTGAGAATTTATTAGTGTTATCTGGAATTGATGCTACTGAGGAGAAGATTCATGAGCTGTTGAAGAAATTGAATCGAGAGAAGAGGAATTCATGGAGGAGATTCAAGGGTTTTCGATGGATGTATCAGTCGATGTTAAGAAGAGAAGCTAGAACTTATTGCAGATGCAGTTGAATGGGGTGAGCTGCTAGGTGTTTATTGTGTGGAGTTGGTCTTGAGGAACTGTAGGTTACAATATGAACCAGCAAGGGCGTCGTGTTGGATTGTGCGTCATTGCAGGTGATGGAGTTGTTTGGCTGCTACTGTAAATGGGTGTGTGATTGAACTGAGTCTAAGAATGGACTTGGAGCTGCAGCAAGATGGAGTTGCAGTGAGCTGTGGCAGTGAGGCACTGTTTCTATCTCAGTAGGAACAAGATGGATGTAGCTATGAAGCATTGCAGGTTATAGAGATGGTAGTTACGCTGTTTGCAGGGAGGTTGAACTGAGATTGAATGAATAGAATGGAAGATGGTGGTGACAGTAAGAGCTGGAAGATGGCTAATGATATTGGGTTCTTGGCATGGAGGAGCTGTTGTAGCCTAGACATGTGCAAATGGAAGATAGCATTGCAGGTGGGGTTTGGTGGATTTGCAGCTATAGAAAATGGGATTTGGCAGTGTAATTGCAGAGGCTTGAGTATGTTGAATGCAATGGGCTAGATGGTTGAAAGTTACAGAATGTGCAATGGCCAGGAAGAAAGAATACATGGCATGATGTGTATCTTGTGTCAAAATCAGTAATTACAGGGAGCAGTGGTCATATGGAAGTGAGTTGGAGAACAAAAGCTTGCAAGGGACTGGATTGGTGATCTGTGGTGTTGAGAGTTACAGCTCAAATGGAGCTGGCAGTTCAGGTTGGTGGCGCTGTAGTGGGTGAAGCAGTGAATGGGTCTTTGTGGTGTATGTGCTAGGAGTTTGGCAGAGCTTGTGATGACTGAGAAGATAAAGTACACATGGAAGGTTACAATGGTTGTGATAGTGAGCTATGCTGCTTGTAGAATGAAGGACATGGTGAAGAGAGGGTGAAGATTTGCATTTGGATTTGTTGGCATTGTGCAGGAGACTCAGCTATCATGGCTGAGTGCAATGATTGCATTTCCTCAGGCCGTTGCAACAGCCTTGGCTAAACCAGTCAGCCGAGTTAGCTTTGACTCAGCAGCTGACTCGGTTCTGACTCAGTGACTCAGGCCTTGACCCAGTCAACCGTTAAAGACCGTTAGTCAATAGTCAAGGATAACAGAATCTAAAACGGAATATTCTTTTGACGGGTGATTTTCCAGGCGACCGGGGGCGACTTTTCCGACAAGATTCCGGCCAGAAACCCAGTTTTCCAGCGACAATTTTTGGGACATATTTTCTACACGGGTTTCTCTCTCTTGTGGGCTTGGTGGACTTCTATCTAATGGACTTTGAAGAGAAGACCTAATTTTGGAAGGAGTATCCTTTATGGAAATTGAGAAACATATAAAAGAGTAGATTTTTTCTCTAAATAATATATCTCTACTACTACTTTTTTCTAGGGTTTGCAATATGATAGAACGTCTTCTTCTTGTTATGAACTCCTTGAACATGAGTACTTAAATCTTATTATTAGTTATGGAATAGTTGGATTTCACAAAGCATGATTCTTTGATTCAATAAATTAGTTTTGACTCCATATTTTATCGATTATGATTCACAATTAATATTGTTATATGATTTGAATGCTTGTTTGATCGAGTCGCGAATCGATTGAGTTTGTTTTCATCTCTATTGCTAGATTAGGGTTTGTTATACGTAAAAGTGATAGATTCCTGATTGCAAGTAGCATAAATATGATTATAGTTTGTAGTGATATATTCTTATGATCATATGTGAATTATAACCTTTGTTAAATTGGATTAGTGCGTTTTCCACGTTCGATTGCTTTGATTGGCCTGATTTCATAGAACTTAATGCATCTTGGGAATTAAACTTAATTAGTGCTTTTACACGTTAGGTTGTTCTTTTAGATAGAACTCATACTCGCATCTTTTAATGTGTTTGTTGATAATAAAAGGGAATTAGCGGGATATTCTTGCGATCAAGATATTCTAGGGCTTTTAATAAAAGTTGAGATTAAATATCAATTCTACTTATTGCTTTGAAAACATATTTGTGAATGAAGATGAATCCTTAACCAATATTCTCAATACTTTGATTTGTTTACTTTTTATTATTTTGCTTTTATTTTATTTTAGTATATAAAAATCAGAAAAATACCCGGTGTTTTATATAAGGAACCGAAAATATATTGACAACCTAGACCTCTCTGTGGGATCGATCCTTTCTTGCCCTTGCTATATTTATATTTTGAGTAGTAAGAAAGTGTAAATTATTTTTGACGCATACGACAGCGATCAACGTGCCATCCTTCTTCCTGGGGTCTTTCAAGGCGGTCCTTTATAATATTGATAGGGCGGCCCGGCATATGGGATTTGACCAAGGGGTTCCATTTATTCGTCAGTCAGCCACTCCGGAAGAATTGTTACCAGTTGCTCTTGACGCCAGTGTTCTTGCGCCAGGTAAAACCCTTCTTTTATTTCTCTCAGAATGAATACATGAGACGACTCCCAAATATAATACCTTCTGGAAAGGAGAGTTCCTCGTCATTCATCAGTTCGTGCAGGATGTTGTGACAAATCCGCGTGGTAAACCTTACGCAGCGGTCCTAGCGAAGCATAAGTTGTTGAAAGAGCTTCCTTCGGGTAAACTAAAATCCTCTAGCTTGGGTACAGATAGTCTCCAGAAGAAGGAGCGAAGGTCGAAAAAACATGCAGGCAGTTTCCGACCAGATTCGGCGGCTCTTGTGACCTTTAGTTCTTTCAACACGCGTGTATGATTCTCTGACTTGGCTGATTTTCATAAGTTTTCCACTTCGTCGCTAACTCTTCCTTTTGACCTAGGGTCTTGGGGACTCGAATATTTTTGCTAGACTCGCCCGTGACCAAAAGACGGCATCTTCTGAGTAAGGAGGCGATGAGACTGAATCCCTCGAAGAAGAATCTGAGGAGGAAGAAAGCTCGAGATACGATGATGAGAGGAGTACTTCTGATTACAAGAGTGAGTCTTCTTCTAGTGGTCCAACAAATGAGTCGGTGAGTTTTCCACATCCCTCCTTTGTTAGCAACCCGGTAATGGAAACTGATCGTCGTGAAGACGCTGCTATGCTTCAGATTATGGAAAACTCCCATACGGCTGTGGCCGCGATTGTATCCAAAGAATCCTTGCTGTTCGCGGAATCCATTGCAGGCGCCACTTTCGATCCTCTATTCTTGATTCCTCACGAATATCATGTGTTGGTTGGAGGCTTCAGTGTACCGGCTAAACATGAGGAGTTGTATACCATAATATGGGAGAGATATGGACACATCGCAATAGCCAAGAATATCACTAGCTGGTTCGCATTGGTTAAGCGAGTGGAAGAAATATTATCTTCAATTCGTGATATACGCAAGGTGACTGGTCACACCGTTTCCGGAGATGTAATCTCAAAATGGGAGTTCTACCTGGATATGTGTATAAAATTTGAGTTTAATGCTTCCTGGTTCTGTGAGGGATTTTACGAGATCCAAAGGCTGCAGGCTGAAACGGTTGATGGTCCTTCTGCGAATTTAATTAATCAACAGGAGGTAGAAGTCGAGAAGTTGTCCCGGGAAACGAAGCTGAAGCAGGAAGCTCTTCAAAGTATGAAAGACATTTTCTCCAAGAATAACGAGCCATTGTTAGGCAATTTTCCTTGGATACTTTTATTTTCTGAACTTCTTTTCTTAGGTTTTTTTTTTTTTTTGAAAGGCAAGAGAAACACACAGTTTATGGTTTGGTTTTCTGGTTTTTGGATTGATAGATGATTGCTTTTTATAAGAGTTTTGGATTATTTTTGGAGTAATGGTTTTTGATCAATTGATATGTCAAAAATATGAATTACGAATGTAAGTAGCAAAATCACTTGGGACCGTGAATGTTGCATGAGAAAGGAAGATACATGAAATCTTAGGATGATTGGGTCATCGGCTTCCATGATAAATGTGGAAATATAAACAATAGGTCGTGTAAACATCGTCTGGCAAACTTACTCGCTTTAGGGTATTTCACCAGGAGTCTTCAGGTAGTAAATCCGAGTCTTTACGTAATGTCATTCTTTCCATGGGAAGTCCCCGGTCGTTCTTTATTGTCAGTGGAACATCTTCATATCGATCTGTAGTAAGATGGAGAATCTCTAGTCCCCAGAAGCAATTCTCCTGAAACCCCCCTTTTCTTGGACAATGCGCTTCAAAGCATGGAATTCGCCAGTAGGATGATGGAAACGAGAGTCAAAATTGTAACAGAGAGATTAATATCCCACTGTAGTCGCCAATTGTTTAATGGTGAAAACCGTTTCTGCTGATTTTGGTAATTTTGGGTGCGTGGGTGAGAAACAAATCTAAACCCTAAACAATGTACTACACGGGAGTATTTTTGATTCGAGAGATCAATCTGTACAATCCTGGCATAAACCAAGAAATAACCATTCCAGGCTTGCTTCGGTCACAAGGTGAAGAAGAAGGGTTGGTCTTAGGGAGGGAAGCTAAGAAAGTGTTGAGACCAGAATAGTTGATTCTGGAAGTATGGCCATTTTGTGACTTATATTAGAAAGTAGAACTGGTGAGCAGGATTGAAAGCTACCACGTGATTTCTAGATATTGTGTGTTCCCGACCAAAAACTTACTCTTTGGTGGAAATAGGTTAAGCCTATTTATACAAGTCATAGTGAAACGTACCCTGGTCTCGTAAGAAGTGGAAACGACTGAGTGGTGGAAGAAAAGAGTAACGTGTAACTGTCAGATGTTATGCTTCCATGATGAAGGAAGTGAATTTGTGTAATCGTCAGTCATTACTCTTCTATGATGAAGGAAATGAATTGTTTACATCGTTACTTCTCACCACCACTAATTATCCTACTTCATAACAATTTCTTGTAACGGGCGTATTGCACGCCGCACACTTTAAACCGCCAGACTAATACCCTGATGAGCATCCCCCAGTTTGTGACATATTTTGATGTCTCGAGTCTTTCCGTGGAAACATGTAGCACTTTTATACGTGTGGCAAGTTAAAATTAAGAGGCTTGCTGCATGTAAATAGCATGTAATGCTAGGTTCATCTTGTCTAGTCTCCTAAAACTTGTCGTGAGCTTATATGTTCGTTAGCGAACTTGGATGGCTGAGATTACATCTCATGAAGAAGGATGGCCATTGATTATGTCCATATCTTTTTGTATAGTGAAGAGGCATTGGCAACATGTTAATGGTATGCTGGTGGCGTATACATGGCATGGAGGCATGAGAGTAGCCATGACATAGTGATATGCCAGTGACGTTGTGGCATGGCCAAAGCTAAAAATTGGCTCTGCAGCCAAAGTTAGGGTTTGGCGCCGTTGGAAAGATTTAGCATGGTTGGAAAGGTTTGGTGTGGCCAAATCTTGACGCCTTGGAAGGATTTGGCATGGTTGAAAAGATTTGGCGTGGCCAAATCTTGGAGCCTTGGAAGGATTTGGCACGGACAAGTTTTGCTATCGTTGGAAGAATTCTCCTAGGAAGAATTAGTGCTTGGCGTGGCCAAGGTGCCGTGGAAGAATTCTCCTTGCAAGAATTCCCCTTGGAAGAATTCTCCTTAGAAGAATTAGGGGCCGGTAAGCAAAATGGGGTTGGCTTTGTTCAGAATGTGCATGGCGCATTTAGGGGGACCTGATTGGTCGATGGGAAGTAGGGCCGGTAAGCTAGGGTGTGGCCACACTTCCGGTACGCTACAACGGATTTAAAGCGACCAGATTGGTCAAGGAAAATAGGGCCAGCTTAGGATAGGGAGTGACCAATGGCAAGTGGCGCCAGCAGGCTTAAGGCATGGCCACGCCTCCCTTTGCTGTTGCGGATCCCTGTGTTTTCTGATTCTGGGCGAGGTTTTGCACCTGCTAATCCATGTCGGATTAATTACCTAGTTTTTCTAGGTTTAATTTTGACAAGCAAGGTCTAGTATGTTGCGCAAGGCATGAAACCCTGATTTCTGCAAGTTAGTAAGGTCTGGTATACTGCACGAGGCGCGAAACCCTAACTTCTGCAAGTTAGTAAGGTTGATTGAATTCTATGTGTCGACACAGAACTCTTTTAAGTTCATTGCCAGAGAGCAGCATGATTTTCTGATTGAATACCTTATGCAAAGATCTTATTCTTGATACTTGGAGATTCAAGCTACTCTGATGTGAGTGAACACAAATCGTCATGCCATATTAACATTAATAGTTCAGCCATAGAACATAACATAGAAGGCATTCAGAGGAACTTATATTAATTAAGTGAATATGCGCGAGGCGCCGAAATTTACAGAACATCTGGGATTCGCCAATCTGGATAAATTTCATGTAAGTATATTGAGCGGCTCAATAAACTTTCCAGTGAATAGGTTAGCACACGTGGCTCTGTTTCCTTACAGAGTGACGTCACATCGGATGCAAGGTTTTACGATTTTAACCCTAAGCTAAAAACCACCATCAATAGTAATCCAACGATATGCAATGAATAACAATACCAATAAGCCTAGCGATTTCCATTTAGATTAATAAAACAAGTTCATGAATGTACTTCCTTTAAACGAATATAAATATTGTTTCCTTGGATGAAATATTCACCTTTACCCATACACATAATCACAATAGTATTCATATGATTATGGTGATGTCTTATATACGAAGTTCAAAAGATAAGCATTATACTTCGTATTCTAATTCCTTAATACTATGTCTACTAGAGTATAATCATTCACAGTTTTGCAATTATGTTTTCAATATAGCACGACTTGAAAGATACGTTAGGAATGAAACAGTTCAAGTCACAATATTACTAACCTCAAGAGGAAGGATGATGTCGTCGATGTAGCTTTTTACTTCTACACATTATTCAAGTCTTCGAGTAATACTTGTATGTCTCATAATCTTAATCTTTCTAGCCTAACTTATACGAATTTGTCTCTAGTATATAATCAAGCGACTCTTTAATTGAGTTTTGATTCACTAAAATATGACAACCAAACTTGACATACCAACGCTTGGTGGGTTCAACCGAGATATGCTCTAACACTGCCAAAAATCAAAGAGTTGTTAATCATGCCAATGTACGAATTCGAATTAGGAGGCGCTTACCAAAATTTACTACTGAGGAAGATGAATGTATTTGCAGGAATTTTTCTTATTTTACTGAGACTTTATTCGCAGATGAATTCAACCTCCAAACATTGTGGGAAAGGATTTTTGAAAATTTTCTAGAACAAACAATGAACCCCAACAATCGTGATGTTTCAAGGTTGAGTCATCGCTTCACTGTAATCAATAAGTAAGTTATTAGGTATGCTATTTTACCAGACTGTAAATAATGAACTCCGACAGTCGTGTTGTTTCAGGGTTGAGTCATCGCTCCACGACATAAGAATAGTCCTAATAATAGAAGTTTTTTGACCGAGCCGTCGCATGTTGACCACTCTGGTTCCTTTCTGACTTCACCATTTTTGGTGTTTTTTTCTCCACCTTCCGATGGATCATCACTTTTTTTTCTCGATTCGATCGGTCTCTTATGTATGATTTTTTCTTTTTCCTTATTTTTTCATTTTTTTTTTTGTTTCTTGCTAATTATGGATACTTCTTCTGCGAATCCTGATTATGAAGAGATATTGAACACAACAAATCCTGATTATGAAGAGATCTTAAACAGAATGCAAGCCTTTTTCTAAATAATCAGAATTTGAAGATCAAGAAAGCCAAAATAATATCACTTTTGAATGGAGAAAATATTTGATATTTAAAACTATAAATAAAAGAGGTTATGTGTATTTCATTCTCTCAGAACTTCTTCAGAAATCATGGTGGTCTTCTAGATCTGTATTTTTTTTAACTCAGTAGTAGTATATGTATATATGGTCATATTTGAACACCTATGTGACCTTAAATCTGTACTCCAACAGTCCAACATACTTTATGGTCCCTAAATAATGAACTTATCCTGATAGCGAGATATGGTGATTTACTATGATAAGATTACGAGTTCAAATATTATTTCTTTTGCGTTCAGTTTCATGGGATGTTCCACCAAGTATGATGAACAACAAAAAGTTTATTGTATATGACTAAATATAGCATCTACCCAAAAAAAAATGAAAGCCGAAGAGTAATACAGCTGAGACATGAAATAAGTCTCAATGTCAGATGTCGAAGAGCTGAACCAAATGTTCGAAGATTAACCGCAGGTTGCCAAACACAACAGAGACACGAATATAGATGCAGAAGACCTATGTACAGTACCGAAGTTGAGAAGAACCTCGATGTTGTCAGCTAAGTAAAGACTTGTAAAACGAGATAGTCATAATTAATAGTTCTCCCACGTCTGAACAAGTACAATGAGGGAAAGTTAATTGGGTCCCATCTGTCACATGCTTACTTAAGATGAAAGTCATTTACATGGAATTCCCATGTTCATACAATGTATAAACAACCAAAAATGCTAAGAATGTAAACAATATCATTTCATTGTTAGAGCATTTTTCGGTTGAACCCGCCAAGCGTTAGTAGGTCAAGGTTGGTTGTTATATTTTAGTATCAAAACTCAAAAGTTGCTTGATTAGATAACCAGAGTCAACTTCATTAGGTTATACTAGAAAGTCTATAAATGCTGAGACATACAAGTATTACTCTGAAGACCTGCAGATTTTGAAGACATATCGACATCAGTGAAGACATCGTCCTTCTACTTGAGGTTAGTAATACAAGACTTGACTTGTTTCCATTTTTATATCATTACTTTTAGGTCGTTTAGATTGAAAACATAACATACGAAGTTATGTGCATGCAACTCTAGTATTAAAGACTTGATCACTAATTATGATCAAGGTGTCAAGGAAGAATATACACGTTGTTTTACAACCTTGGTATATTGAATTACAAAGTATGACGTTTATCTTTTGAACTTCGTAATTGCGACATAGACATAATCTTTGTAACTTGTTACTAGATTGTGTAATGAACTTAGGATTGATTTCGTGCCTAGAAAACTATGTTTAATTACATGATTTTAAGGAAGTAAATTTACAAACTTGTTCAGTAGTTGAAATAAATAAAAAGGATTGGCAGTCCGGTTTTCATTGAAGATCTAAGTCAGGACCGATTCCTACTTGTGTTAGAAATCATGGTAGTACCGATCCTTACTTATGTTGAGATATAGTAGAATAGATCCTTACCTACATAGGTAACTAAGGTATAACCAATCCTTACCTACTTTAGGAATCAAGATAAAACCAATCCCCATAAGCAGAACCAATTTATCATGTCGTGTACACTTTAGGGTCTGTACGATTTTGGAAATCGGTTTTGCAAAATAAGAAAGTTCAAGATGTCGACATAGTGAGTAATTAAAACATGTGCACAAATATTATATTTTATTGTTCAAATATGTTCCTTGATTCTCAAGGTAGGATCCCAAACCAAAATGTATGAGAATCTTTTTACTAAGATTTTCGATTTTTCCCAAAAATCAAAACATATATCTGGAAGATATATTAATTAAGTTTCATGTATGCTAACTAATATGAAGTTGTAATCCAAGAGGGATTTCGGTATGGCAGTTGGATATTGATTGGAATTAGGTGCTTATTGTATATCTTGAGAATATTTTAGGTTATGGAAATTCCTTGGTGTCCAAAATACCTTGGTATATAAATGGTGAAGTTTGTTCTTATTACGAACTTGTCTTGAGGAAGGCACTTCATTTCATAATCATTGTTTTAGTCGACTAATAGTATTACTTGTTGTAGATGGTGGATTTTCGACAAAGGCTAAAATCGTAAACCCATAATTATATGAACTTCTGATCCAGCAATCAGATGCGAGTATTGAGACACGGGTATCTCATTGAATCCTCTGACTGAGAACACTTTCTCTCAGAGTACATGCAGATATGTAGTCTCTTGGTTGGACAACGACATATCTGTATTGAGACACGGGTCTCTCATCGAATCCTCTGATTGAGAATACTTTCTCTCAGAGTACATGTAGATATGTGGTCTTACGGCTAGACAACAACATATCTCATGAATACTGAACACTTCAGTAATTATTTCTATATAGTATCACGGGATGGACGTCTCCTAGATAGCTTCCTCTGCTAGTATAGAGCGATAACGTCTTCAGGATACAAACAACGAGTTTACCCTGGCTATATAAAGGATATGAAACTCCAGCAAGCTCATATCGGAATAATTAATGCTCCTAGACAGCCTGCTCTGCTAGTATAGATCCATAAGTTAATTATTCCCAAATTCTTGGATTCATCCACAAAATTTCTGAAAATATTCAAATATTTTCGCAGATATTTCATTACTGCAAACCATGGTTCTTCCCAGCAGACATCCATGGGTTAGTAATAAATATTCAATGCACGGGAATCAGAGCTACCTCTGAATTATCACTGTCTCAAACCTAAATTCTTGGATTCATTGATAGGTGTGTAAAAACACCTCTCTAAGTATCGATTGGTTATGCTTTCTTAGCTAGTTTTCTTGCGAAATTGTGTTATTAGCTTTCTTTTATATTTTATGGGAATTTTGGAGCTTATTCCCGAAAAGAATAAGAAATCATCAAATTTGGCAAAAGACGAGGGCATGATGAAGCAACCAGATGATATCCTTTATGAATTACTGGAGGCGGCCAAGGTACAATGGCAAGAAAAGCGCCAAAGTCGTATGCGTTAATGCTGTCTCGAGCCAAATATTAATGCTGAGCTTGAGGCACTCATGGGCTTCACATTAGCCCAGTTTATAGATGTTGGGCTTAAAGACGTGCGTGAGTGGATTTCACACGTGATGTTGGTTACTCAGAATTGGTGATAAATTACTAGTGCTTCTGTCAAGGGTTTGTGTTTTGAGTTTCAGATAATGTATTGGTGATGACTACAACATGATGAGAATGGGTGTTGTAGCTGTAGCCGAAATAATGATGTTGGTGTGAAACTGACGGAGTTAATGAACTAAATTGTGCTATAGTGGAGTTGTAATTACTCCTACCAGCGAGAAGAAAAAGAAGAGAAGGATGTTGCTGCCATTGTTTGAGCTCGAGTTGGTTTGGAACTGGATAGAGAGCTTGAAGACGTTAGAAGCTAAAGAATATGGTGGACAAGACTCGATATGGAGGAAGCTGTCGCTGGTCATTAATGAAACATGATATCATGGCTTGATGGTGGTTTCCTAGTCACGGAGGAATATGATGATTCTCAGTTGTGCTGTGGTGTTGTTGAACTCACAAAAAGTTGGGCTTGGCAGTGGGGGTGATTATCGGGCAATGAAGATTGATTGACCAAGCTAATGGTTACTCGGTAAAGAATGGTGACTGGAAGATGAATGGGTTTGCTGCTGTAGGTGATAATGGTGACTGGTGGTATTTACATGAGTAGACAGCGACTGATGGCTGGGTTAAGCTTTTAGAGCTCGAGAGATGGACATGGAGTTGACTTGATCGATAAAGGAAAGTTGTGCTGCTGTGGTAGATGAGTTTGGTCGAGAAACAATGGTCTTGGCCCGGGTTTTAGTGGAGCTCGATCTTTGCTGCCATTGTATGGAGATCGGGTACAACAGGAACAATGAAGATAGAATGGTAGTGACGAGGAGTTGAACTAAGGGAGGATTAGGAGCTGCAGCCAGTAAGATGAAGAATAGTGTGCTCGGGATTGTATGGAAGGCTGAACGACCGAGGGGATATCAGGATGCTGCCATTAACGAATAAGACTAGGGAGAACGATAAGTGGGGGAGATGAAGCTGGATAATGATCGAGATCAATGGCAGAGAGCTGGTGGTCAGTGGTGACGTGTTTTGGATGGAAGTTGGGATTGTTGTGCTGGTTCAATGTCTGTCTCGGTAATGTAGTTGGGTTCGAATGGAGTGAAAGAGGAATAAAATTTACCCTGTCAGTTCCACGAAACTGACATGCCATTAACATGCTAATGATGTTTTGGGTTGGACTTCTTGCGGACCCGTTTGGATTGAGACTACCTTCAATGACCATCCTAGGCCCATTGGACTGATTGAATATTATCACGAGCAGGACATGGCCGTGATTTATTTTGGGAATTTTGGCGAGTTTGGAAAGCCAATGGCACGGGATGTGATGCAGGGGACACAATTATTAAGGAGGTGCACTTTCCTATTTTTTCTAGGTTTCCTAGTTTTCTTAAAGAAGAGGTTACAAAACTCTATATATATAGAAGCCTAGAGACAATTTTAGATATCTTATTTTCACCATTTTTCTCCCCCTTAGGGGGAGAACTATCTCTTCTCTATTATTTTTATTGTAAGGATGAATTCAAAGTTCTAATTGTGAAGCTCAATTATTTACAAGTTTGTTTCAAGTTTTAAATTGATCCATTGTGGATTGTTTTTACTATATCGAAGGTTTATGATTGATTCTTAGATTGGTTTGGGTGCGCAACTAGATTAGTCTATTAATCATTCTAATGCTAGTAGAGAGTTGAGACGATCCATAATTGTCTCTCATCTCCTACACAAGTAGAAATCACAAGACCTTGCGGAGGGATTCTGTGTAGCAATTGTGAGTAAAGACAACACCAGTAAGTGGACCGAGCGTACCGAGTTTAACTGCTGGGATCAAACCTAAATTCACAAATCTTAATGCGTTCTGGGAATTACATCTTGTAAGCGTACCTTAAGGTGGTTCTTTTGGATAGAATCCGGTAGTCGAGCGCTTCCGTATCCGGTGATATAAGGAGTTTTGGGGATAGCTAAGCGTACCTGCTTTCCTACGGTTGGTGACAATTGATTCTAACAAGAGATAAACGGGTACAATGTTGAGTTAACGGTTAGTAACTGCGAAGGAATTCTTCAATATATTTTTCTTATTATTCTTTTTATCATTCTTTTATATTTCCGCTGATTTAGATAACATATCAATTGCATTACTCTTCGTGGGAACGATCCTTACTACCGCTATATTATATTTAATTAGTGGGAAATATCTTTTTATTTTGTTGAGTAAACGACGCTCACCAAAATTGGCGTCGTTGCCGGGGAGTAATTGCTAATTGGTTTGTTATTTATTTTGGCTTAAAGGTTTTGTGGGTATATATCTCGTAAGACCTCACGAGACTATAACTCGTCCACTAGGGACACCTAGGGGTTTAAAGGCCTGTTATTCATGCTAAGAGTAACCGTATCCTCACGACATGGAGTTGTATTTTATTTTTGTTTCGTTTTGTATGCTCGAGGACTAGCAAAGTCTAAGTGTGGGGAAATTTGATAGTTGTGTAAAAACACCTCTCTAAGTATCGATTGGTTATGCTTTCTTAGCTAGTTTTCTTGCGAAATTGTGTTATTAGCTTTCTTTTATATTTTATGGGAATTTTGGAGCTTATTCCCGAAAAGAACAAGAAATCGTCAAATTTGGCAAAAGACGAGGGCATGAAGAAGCAACCAGCTGATATCCGTTATTAAGTACTGGAGGCGGCCAAGGTACAATGGCAAGAAAAGCGCCGAAGTCATATGCGTTAATGCTGTCACGACCCAAATATTAGTGCTGAGCTTGAGGCACTCATGGGATTCACATTAGCCCGGTTTACAGATGTTGGGCTTAAATACGTGCGTGAGTGGATTTCACACGTGTTGTTGGTGATAAATTACTAGTGCTTCTATCAAGGGTTTGTGTTTCGAGTTTTAGATAATGTATTGGTGATGGCTACAACATGATGAGAATGGGTGTTGCAGCTGTAGCCGAAATAATGATGTTGGTGTGAAGCTGATGGAGTTAATGAAATGAATTGTGCTGTAGTGGAGCTGTAATTACTCCTGCCAGCGAGAAGAGAAAGAAGAGAAGGATGTTGCTGCCATTGTTTGAGCTCGAGTTGGTTTGAAGCTGTAGGACCAGAATATCGCTACAACGTTATTCCTGCGATATTAACAATGCTTCTGCGAGCGTCGTTGCCAATTCTTTAATAACGTCTCACGAACGTCACAGAATACTTAAAAGAAACTGACGATGAAAGAATTAAAAGAAGAATACATTGATCCTGCGATGGTCATCGTTCTTGCGATGGAGGTAGAAATTGCGATGAGATCGCAGAATAGATCCAAAATAGGAGGAAAACTTAGCTGTCATCCATTATGTAAATCCCTATATAAAGGGCTCAATAGATCCATAAAAGGATGATGTATTTTTGAGAGTTGAAAGAGTCTTGAGGAGGGAGAAACTTCAAGAGAATGTTTGTAATCTTGATTTCTTCCAATTCTGTAAACATTTTTAAGATTTGAATAGTAAAGTGTCGTTTAAATCTTTGAAGTTTAATTGATTTCCAATAGATTTCTATAGAATCTTAACAAGGGTGTAGTGTGGGAATTCCTGCAACTACATTTTGGCGCCCAAAACAGGGATTGATTAGAAAAAATTGAAGAAAAGGTGAAGAAAAAGATAAAAATTGTTCAAGATTAAGGAAATCATTAAGTAAATCGGTGAAATAATTGAAGGAAAAATGATTAGAATCGAAAAGGATTGTAGAAAATTGGAATGTGATATGGTAACAAGAGCGATGGTTGATAGATTTCATGAAAACATTAAGGGGAAGATACATAAATGGGATTTTGAAGGAAGGAAGATTATGACAGTGGAGAAGATGTCATCATTAAAAGATTGGGAAAAGCAGGAGATCACATTCACAGCGGCAGAAATACCAGAAGAAAATCTAGGTCATAAATCTTCTTTGGTAATTACGATATCCGCTATACCAATGAGAAAGGGAGAATCAATAAAATTTGAAGAGGAATGGGCTATGAGTAGGACTTTGGTAGATGCAAGAAGTTCTGTGGATATAATATTCTATCATACTTTTAAGAAAATGGGATATAAGGATGAAGAAATGTTTAATTCAACATATCATATTCATGGCTTCGGAAAATCGTTAACAAAACCTAAAGGCGAAATAGTGGTACGAATTCCGCTAGGAGAAATTGAAACACAAGTGTCATTATGCGTGGTAGATGTGGAATCGCCGTACAATATGATACTGGGAAAACCATGGATACATGCAATCAAGGCTGTAGCATCAACGTTGCATCAGTGCATTAAATTTTCTATGCCCAGTGGAATTGGAGAAATTAGAGGAGACACAGATTTTGCGAAATTGTGTTGCCAAATTGAAGTAAGAAATTCCGAAGAACGTCCAATACTGCGAAAAGCTTGCAGAAAATTGGCGAGAGAAACAAAGAAAGAAGAAGAATTTAAAGTTTACATGAAAAAAGTAAAAGAAGGAAAAGGAATACCCAGTGAAATCCCACAAGAAGGAGATGAACTCGCGAGAATTATGAGAGCACCAACACTAATAGGAGAACCTGAATCCAGTTATGTCGCAGCAGAACCAACAAAGGAAATAAATATTGGGAGTAAAGAAGAGCCTAAAATGCTGAAAATTGGGACTAGAATGGAGGCAGATGAGGAAGAAAGAACTATAAATCTTTTGCGAGAATATGCAGATATCTTTGCGTGGAGCATGGATGAGATGCCAGGGATAGACCCATCAATAGCATGTCATAAATTAGAAATCAACAAAAACATAAGACCATTTAAGCAAAGAATAAGGAAGATCACAACAACATATCATTCTCAAATAGAAGAAGAATTACAGAAGATGCTCGACGCAGGAATTATAAGGAAAGCAAAATATCCAGAGTGGATTGCAAATATGGTAGTGGTCCCAAAGAAGAATAAGGGGATAAGAATTTGTATAGATTTCACTGATTTAAACAAGGCTTGTCCAAAAGATAGTTTTCCATTACCAGATATTCCACAGATGGTTGAATCAGCAGCAGGAAATGCTAGAATATCATCGTTGGATGGGTATAAAGGATATAATCAAATCCCTCTCGCTGAAGAAGATCAAGAACATACCGCATTTTTGGCCCCAAGAGGATTATATTGTTATACAAAGATGCCATTTGGCTTACGAAATAATGGTGTAACGTATCAAAGAATGGTGGAGAAGGTGTTTGCAAAATGGGTCCACAAAACATTAGAAGTGTATGTAGATGATATGCTTATCAAAAGCAAAGAAGCTGAGAATCATGTGCAAGATTTGAAAGATATTTTCGATCAAATGCGGCAATTCAATATTAAAGTGAATCCTGATAAGTGTACTTTTGGAGTAACTTCAGGGAAATTTTTGGGGTATATTGTATCAAAAGAAGGAATACAAGTTGATCCATAAAAGGTACAAGCAATTCGCGATATGCCAACACCTGCGACGGTGAAAGATGTGCAAAAGTTAAATGGACTCTTAGCCTCGCTGGGAAGGTTCATTTCGCGATCTTCAGACAAGTGCAAACATTTCTTTGATATACTCAAGAAAGGAGAAAAATTCAAATGGACAGATGAATGCGAAAAATCTTTTCAAGGAATAAAAGAACATTTAACGAACATAACTATTTTACAGAAAGCAGAACCGGGAGAAGAATTATTGATTTATCTTGCAACAACCACATATGCGTTAAGTGCTGTGTTGCTGCGAGTAGATGCAGGGGTAGAAAAACCAATTTATTACATAAGTAAAACATTCAATTCTGCAGAGAGAAATTATTCAAAGATTGAGAAACTAATTCTAGCATTGGTACATGCAACTTTCAAACTTCACATCTATTTTCAAGCACATAAGGTCAAAGTGTTAACGAAAGTACCAATTGAGTCAGTAATGAAAAATTCAAAGAGATCAGGCAGAGTTGAGAGATGGAATGCACAAGTTGGACACTTTGATATATAGTATGAAATTTTATCCTCGCCAAAATCACATGTCATCGCAGAGTTCTTAGCTGAATTTCCTTTAGAAGATGATGAAGCTGTGGAGGAGATGATGGATGTAGAAGAGGAATGCGGAGATCCAAAAGAGCTATTAACAGAACCCAACAGATGGGAAATATTAGTGGATGGATCATCAAATGGAGAAGGAAATGGAATTGGAATTATTTTCATATCGCCAGAAGGAGAAAAAACAGCTTTTTCATTTAGATTAGAATTTGCATCCACTAATAATGAAACAGAGTATGAAGCTGTGATTCATGCTTTAAAATTCGCGATAGAAATGAATTTGGAAAATGCCAGAATCACCAGCGATTCACAATTGGTTATTCGTCAGATAAAAGGAGAGTACACGACAAATGAACTATCCCTGAGAAAGTACAAAAGACTTGTTGAAGAATTATCTGCGAGAATTCCAAAAATAAAATGGAGACACATATCAAGGAAAGATAATAGGCTCGTAGATGCTTTTGCTTTCATATCTAGTATGATGACAAATCCATTGGCGAGGTGCATAAAAATTTAAACACTTTCATTTCCATCGATAAACAAAGAAGAAGAAGAGACAGATGTAATGATGGTAGAAGATGGCGAGGGAGAACCTACGAGCAATATCACAGATTGGCGAACAGATCTTCATGCATATTTGGCGAGAGGAGAAATTCCAAGAAATAGATTAGAAGCACACAAGCTGAAAATTAGGGAAACCAATTATGAGCTAAGAGATGGAGTGTTATATCGCAGATCTTTTAACGGACCATCGCTAAGATGTTTGACGAGAGAAGAAGGACAAAAAGTATTAAAGATGTTACATAGTGGTGACGCTGGTAATCACAGTGGAGGAAGATCTTTAGCATATAGAACAAAAATGCAGGGTTATTACTGGCCGTATATGCATGAGGATGCAAAACAACTTTCAAGGCGTTGCGAGGATTTCCAGCAATACGGAAAAAATATACATGCACCAGGAGCACCATTATCATCTTCAACAAGTGTATGGCCTTTTGGGAAATAGGGGCTAGATATTGTGGGACCGTTTGTACCTGGTTCTGTATAAAGAAGATATATGATTGTCGTAACAGATTATTTCACAAAATGGGGAGAAGTAAAGGCAGTACAACATATTCGCGATAAAGATATTTTTACATTCATCCTTGAAAATATCATCTGCAGATTTGAGATTCCAGCACAATTAGTATCTGAAAATGGAAAGCAGTTTGAGGGACATAATATAGAATTGTTACTCAACGCATTTAAGATAAAATGTGGAAAGTCTACTCCTTTATTCCCACAAGCAAATGGTCAGGTTGAGGCAACTAATAAAACAATCGCAGACATCTTGAAAAAGAAGTTAGAAGGATACCACAGAGTATGGTGCGAGCAAGTACATAATGCAATATGGGCTTACAACACAACTAGACGAGAAGCAACTGGAACGTCACCATTTTGCTTGACATATGGGGTAGAAGCTGTATTACCAACAGAAGTTGTTATACCTACAACAAAAATAGAAGCATGGGAAAGAAATTTAAGTGCTGGTATGATACTGAATAAGTTGGATGAATTAGAAGAGAAAAGAGAACAAACTCTACAACATATGGAGAATTATCAACACAGATTAGCTCGCGAGTATAACAAACGTGTTAAGAAGCGTGAATTCCAACCTGGTGATTTAGTACTACGAGAAACACCTAGTTATCAGCGAGAAAGTGGTGGAAAATTTGCGAGAAAATGGGATGGACCATACATCATTAAAGAGATAATTGGAACAGGGGAATACAAACTAATGGATCCTGAAGGAAGAGATGTTGGTCAAAGACTTGATAGACCGTGGAATAGATTATTTCTGAAGAGGTATTATCAATGACATCTTCTATGAGGTAAGAAATACTGGTATGTTATATGATAACACAGATAATAAATTCTTCTCTCTCTTATAATTAAAAAATTCTTCTGATAACAAAGCGCAACATTAGCAGCGAGCATCATCGCAAGAAAAGCGAATAAAATTTCGCAGAGATTAAAGAATGGGACGAACCTTTATGGCGTGCACCCTAGTTCGTGAATAAAATTTCATAAGAGGAAAATGTAAGACCTATGAGCACGTCATAGGAGGGGGTATCTCTTGACATGATTCAGGGGTAAGGTTATACCGCTGCTGGATCCTGAGTCATGCATATTTTGGGGTTAAAGAAAACCTATCCGGGAGAGAGATCTTGGATTTCCAACTATATATGGTTATACCCTGGTTGGACGACCAAGAATCTCTTCTAAGAAGTGCAAAGTATGACCAAGGCGCCGAGGTACACGGTTGAGCCAAGGGTGCCAAGGGCGTACGAAACTCCCTTGCCATTCTTGGTAAGTCTTGGCTATGATGCACTTGGCCTAAAGAAAACCCCACTTAGGGTGCATCCTTGTAACTATAAGCCATATAGGCATAAAGGAAAAGAGGCTGCGAAAACAGCTGGTTGTTGGTAAATCTGGATGGGAGGAGCTAGTCTTGTATTGCCGATGTGCCCTCCTTGAAGGGGCAACCAGGGGGGAGATAAGGGCGGCACCCTCCATTAGGGAGCTGATAAGTGTATTAAGATGGCAATGTCATGGGGCTTTATGATCGCAAGAACATTTAGGCCTGTCATATTGTCGCGTGACGTAAATTATACAGAGGCAACAAGCCAAAAGTTAAGATGAGATCAATGGGTTTTTACATGAAAGTGTAAAGACGTCCTGCGATTTCATCGCAAGACGACAATGTCATAAGGCTAAATTCTTGACAGAGAGTTTATAACTTATCATATTTCCGCAAAGATTTTGAAAAAAACATGGATATGACAAGATCAAAGGGTCTTTACATGCAAATGTTAAGAAATCCTGCGATTTTGTCGCAGACAGAAAAAGTTTGGCAAAATAAGACATTTACATAGGAAGGAAAAATAAGACCAAAAGAATAATCTTACCAATTAACTATTCCATTTTAAGATTGCAGGAAGTATTCATTCATCGCAGAACCATATATAAGAAGGCAAATTCTTCACATCGCAGATTACTTCAGAATTTTTCAGAACATCGCAGCAATATTCATTGTATCGCTAATATATTCATAAAATGATTCACCATTTCAAGAAAGATAATGAAGGGCAAGTAAGGGAATAGAGAAGTAAGATTTCATTATCTTCCTTGAAAAATATTCAAAGTAAGCTAAATTGAAAGGTAAGTTCTAAAAGGTCTCAAAAATTACATCGCTCGCAAGAAAGAAGAAGAAAAAGAAAGCAAAGATAAAATTCAAATTTCAGCGATGGCTTCGCCATATTTATTCTTCTTGCTCGTTAGATTCATTATTTCTGCCAGATTTATCAGCTTCTTCAGCATCCTTTTCATCATGAGTCTCTCATTCTTTTGACTCTTCATCAACATTTGCTTCGCCACCCGCAGCTGCTTCTTTGGGAGGACTTCTTTTTTTCTTCTTCTTCACCATCTTCTTGAGTGGTATTTTCTTCGTCATTAGTAAACTCTAAATCTTCATCCATGGGAAGAGGAATTTCATCATCATCAACCTTTAGAGGAGGAACAGTTACAGGAGGAAGAGAATTGGAGAGCAGAATCTTGTTCACAAGAACTTCAGCACTGAGGTGGACCTTGCGAAGGAAACTTCTATCACGATTCCTAATCTCTATGTTTTTAAAGTACTCGAGATAATCAAGTCTTCTTTCTGCTTTTTCACGGGAATCAAGATAATTAGAAATAAGATACTTATTTTCTTTTCGAACTTTATCTAATTTAGCGGTCAGATCAGTGATGGTAGAATGAAGATTTCTTTCGGACTCTGCGAGCAACAAAATAATAAAAGATCAGTTAGACAAAATTTTCACAAGGAATATAACACAAAATTTTATAAGAAGATCAACAAGAGAGGCAGTCAATTGACTACCTTCTTTTTGTGAGGTTAAATTTTGGATTAATGCAAATAAACAGTTCTCCCATTGATTCATGGCATCATCGAATTTATCGCCAACCATACCCTTCAAACGAGATTTCATGCTTTCTTCTTCGTTGCTAAGATGTGAGTTTTCCTTTGCTAGTGAAGAATGAGATTCCTTTAATTGAGAGTATTGGTCTTGAAGTTCGCTGGCTCTTAAACTAAGAGTTAGTCTACCCTTGATAAGTTTATCCTTCTCGGCAGCAGATGATTCAGTTAATTCTTTAAGCTCATTCTTGAGAGAACGAAGAGATTGCTCTTAATTATTATATATGCTTTGAAGATTACTTAATTGTTGTGAGGAGATCGTCATCAAGCTTGAAAATCTATGTTTTTCTTGGGACAAGGTTTTATTCTCATCTGATAAAGATTCCATCGCCAAATTAGCCTTAAAAAAACAAATATGAGAGGTGATCAACCTCGCCACTTAATAAATTATGCCTTTGCAATAATTGATTATTCTCATTAGTAAGATTATTTATGTGATCAATTGAATAAGTGTAAAGATTGTCTAGTCTAGTATGTTGATCCATCCAAGAATCTCTTTCAACGCGAGCTTCTTCAGCGATAGATTCAAATTTGAGTCTTTCTATGAAACGAGTCCCATTTGAAACTAATATATGAATCAAGAATTTAAGAAGGAAGCTTGAGTACAGAAAATATATAAATAAAACAGAAAAACAAAAGAGCAGAGGCAAGAAAAATGTACCTTTCAGCTCGTCATTTTTTCTGTGAAGATTCTCGCAGTCTAGAGAAGAGTTGCGAAGCATGTGATTCAAAGTATCACACTCAGCAGATTTAGCTTGAAGGATTTTCCTCTGAGCTTCAATCTCATTTTCCAAAGACGCTCGCGAAGCATTATCATCAGATCCAAAATACTTGAGTAGAGTCTCGCAAGCTTCATGCTGGAGAGGGTCAGTGGAAGACTTTCTAGCATTGTCTAAAATTTTAGACAAGATTTTTAAAGCAACATCAACACCTGCAAAAGTTTTGTTTGATTAAAGAAGGGGTGTAGAAGATGAAGTAGTAATGAGAGAAAGTTGACGATCATTTGTGATGGTTGAGTTTTCAAGAGGAGTATGTGGAAAAACAACAGTTGAAGGCCGTAAAGGACTATAAGGAGTCTCAGTCACAACAATTTTAGAAGCCTGATCTGTTAAAGGGTCAGAAGAAGTAGAAGTATAGGTAGAGATATTCTCGCAAACAAAAGTAGAAAGATTTGGTTGCGATGGTGTGAGAGTAATCCTCATAGATGTTAATGTGGGCATAATGAGATCTTCCCCAAGTATCTTAAAGTGGCGAGATCTTTTAGGAGGTTTAATAGGGTTCACGTCATTCTGCGAACAATAACTCAGATAAGAAACAAAGGCAACAATATTGTTATTAGGAAATAGAATATGTTTCTTACTACCTTATCATTCGCAGAACTCCTCCTATTCTTCTCTACTAGTCTTTTGCGATTGTTAGGGTTTTGAATCGTGGATTCCTTAGTTCCGCTGAAAAGAAGACACAACATGGAAATTATAAGGAATCAAATAAGAAAGATTGGAGAATGAAAGTAAAAATTGGCTTAAATAAATGTCATAAGTCAAGAAACATACCTTGGTGACTCCATTAGAACAGTAGCAGAAGAAAATGAAGAAAAAGAAAGTTGCATACGGAAGACGAAGTAGACAAATGAAGAAGATGAAGAAACAGAAGAAGAAAATTAGTTTTGAAATTTAGTCCTACCTTTTATAAGCAAAAGAGGGTGGGCCCATTGGGTAGAGACGTGTCAGTAAATGGAGGAATTCACAACAGTGTAAGAAAGGCTAAATTAAAGAATATTGGTTCTCATGATCTTATCTTCTTCGCAGAAAAGACATGAGAAGAGGCAAGATGTAGGACCAGAATATCGCTACAACGCTATTCCTATGATATTAACAACGCTTCTGCGAGCGTCGTTACCAATTCTTTAATAACGTCTCACGAATGTCACAGAATACTCAAAAGAAACTGACGATGAAAGAAGTAAAAGAAGAATACGTTGATCCTGCGATGGTCATCGTTCTTGCGATGGAGAATATGGTAGAAATTGCGATGAGATCGCAGAATAGATCCGAAATAGGAGGAAAACTTAGTTGTCATCCATTATGTAAATCCCTATATAAAGGGCTCAATAGATCCAGAAAAGGATGATGTATTTTTGAGAGTTGAAAGAGTCTTGAGGAGGGAGAAACTTCAAGATAATGTTTGTAATCTTGATTTCTTCCAATTCTGTAAACATTTCTGAGATTTAAATAGTAAAGTGTCGTTTAAATCTTTGAAGTTTAATTGATTTCCAATAGATTTCTATAGAATCTTAACAAGGATGTAGTGTGGGAATTCCTGCAACTACATTCTCAATCCAAAAATTGGTTTGTGCGACGTTCTCTCTATCACGATCAAATTTTGGCGCCGTTGCCGGGGAGGCAGCGGTTGTCACTTGTTTTGGGTTTTTTTTTTTTTTAGTTTTTCTTATTTTATGGTTTTGACATAGTTTTGAGAACTCTTGTTTCAGGTACTTATTTCTCATGGATGGAGCATATTGGAACAATGGATACGATTTTCAACCTCCTCAACACTATGACAATTTCCCACCAACTTTGGGATGCAATCAAAACCAATTTATTGGCTATGATGCATATCATATAGAACCTTATGGTGATTTTCATACATACCAACAACAACCTTGTAGTGGGTATGTAAGTAAAGCACCTTGGTGGGATAATTCTATTTCTAATTGGCTTCATTCGAGTTGTATGCATATTATGAATGGATTGCAAGATATGCAACAAAGTCTAGACCAACTTGATCGTGATAAAGAGAACGTCGCACAAACTAATTTTTGGAACATTTCTTCTTACCCGACTCCGGATCGTAGTTATGATCATTCACACATTCAAAGGGAAGAGTCATGGGAAAGAGAACCTATTGTTGTCAACGGTCGTAAGTGTGTGAACGTCAGGAAACTTGCACAGAAATTATACAAGTTGGAAGATGATGGAGCCTCGGAAGAGCTTGTCGGTGAAATTAGTAGGACCATCCATATGGAACTCAAATGACGTCGTGATAAAGGTTGGGAAACCGACGACGATTCTGATTTCGATGAGTCTGAAAATGAAGACGAAGATGATTGTGTTGAAAAGGACCAACCTTTGGAGATATCTGATGACGTTAGTGTAGTTGACTCAACTCTTGATCTTTATAATGATCAAGCACCTATTCAAAAGGTACATGAGTATGATGAAACTAGTGTTTTACAGAACTTTGCAACAAGGTTTGAGTCTTATGAAGAGGAGTATGTTGAGAATGAAACCGTTATGACCAATATTATGGAAGACCCAATTGAACTTGTGAATGATTGTAATGATGATGTTCATGCCGAGATTTCGGTTAAGGCAGAAACGAATGAAGAATGGTTGCAAGGTTTTATAGAGGACCATGATATACAAGAGGTGAATAATTAGCTTGAGTTTTTCAAGGATGAAGAGGATTCCGTGATACAAGAGATTGTGCAAGGTTTGTCTAACCCGTTGCATATTGTTTCTTCTCCTTTACCTCTTATTGGTTTGAATGTACGTGCTTCGAGAACATTGTTAGATGAATTTGTTTCTCGATATCCGCCATTAGAGATACTTGATTCTCATACTATAAAGGTTTGTGAACAAGAAACTGTGGAAGTACCCTACTTCTATATTCTTTATACACTTCCAAGTGTGGACAAGAATAAGTGTGGGGGAAACTTTTATCGGTTAATAGCTTCGTTTCTATTTTATATTACTAATATTTGTGTGAAGCTAGTGTTTGCAAAACAGGTGCTATGGGTGGATCCCCAAATTTTCAGATTGTTAGTATATGGGGAATGAATCTTACAAGAATCTAAGTTGGGTCGTCGACTTTAAAACAAGCGCTAAATGGGAGGCAACCCACCGGTTTTGTATCTCTTATCCTTTTGCCTTTTATTTTCTTTTTGTTTCGTTTATTTATTTTTCTTGTTCCATATCATATTAGGATTTCCCACCTTGACTTTTGTAGTACCAGAATATCGCCACAATGATATTCTCGTGATAAGAACGACATTTTCACGAGAAGGTTAAATACTCCCACTACAAGAATGACATCTTTCACGAGAGCGTCGTGAGAATTCTCCAACGAAATTTGGTGAGCAACATGAGAAAGCATCAAGATAGTTGACAATTGAAGAAGCATGATAAAAGAATGTTGTTTCACGAGGATTACGAAAGAGGGAGAAAATAAACAATGTAACTACCACGATGAGATCGCAGAATAGAACCTAAAAAAGGGGAAAGCTTAGCTGTCTTCCATTATGTAATTTCCTATATAAGGAGATCAGGTAAGTCCAGAGGATGATGATGTATTTTTTAGAGTTGAGAAAATCTTGAGGAGAGAGAAACTCCAGAAAAGAAAGTTGTAATTCTGAGTTTGAATATTTTCTATAAACATTTCTGAGATCTAAATAATAAAAGTGTCGTTTAATTCTTTAATCTTCAACTAGTTTCACTTAGATTTTTATAGGATCTTAATAGGGATGTAGTGTGGGAAATCCTGCTACTACATTTTGGCGCCGACTAAGGGGAACGTTGAATTAGAAAAATCGAAGAAAAGGTAAAAAAGAAGACAGGGATTATTCAAGATCAAGGAAACTTTGAAGAAGATTGGTGAAATATTCAGAAGAAAAATGATTAGAATTAAAGAAAATTGTAGAAATTGAAGTATGAATTAGTGTCAAGAGAAATGATCGATAAATTTCATGAAAATATTAAGGGAGGATACATAAACGTGATTTTGAAGGGAGAAAAATTATGATGGTAGAGAAAATGCCATTATTAAAGAATTGGGAAAAGCAGAAATTACATTTACAAAGAACAGAAGTTTTAGAAGAAAATCTAAATCATACATCTCCTTTGGTGATTACGGTACCCATGATACCAATAAGGAAGGAAAAGTCAATAAAATTTGTAGAAAAATGGGCTATAAATAGAACTCTAGTTGACACAGGAAGTTCTGTGGATATAATGTTCTATCATGCTTTTAAGAAAATGGGGTATAAGGATGAAGAAATGTCTATTTCATCATATCATATTCATGGTTTCGAAAAATCTATAACAAAACCAAGAGGAGAAATAATAGTACGATTACCACTTGGAGAAATTGAAACACAAGTAACACTATGCGTGGTGGATATGGAATCACCATACAACATGATATTGGGAAGACCATGGATACACGCAATTAAAGATGTAGCGTCAACCTTACATCAACACATCAAATTCCCTATGCCTATCGGAATTGGGGAAATTAAAGGAGATACAGATCTTGCGAAGACATGCTATCAAATTGAAGTAAAAAATTGTGAAGAACGTCCTAAACAGCGAAAAGCTCGCAGAAAATTGATGAGAGAAACAAGAAAAGAAGAAGAATTTAAAATTTACATGATAAGAGCAAAAGAGGGAAAAGGGATACCCAATGAATTTTCGCGAGAAGGAGATGAACGTGCGAGAATCATAAAAACACCAAAGACCAGAAGCCAGTTACACTGCAGCTGAACCAACAAAAGAAGTAAATGTTGGGTGTGAAGAAGAACCTAAAATACTGAAAATTGGGACTAGAATGGAGATAGACGAGGAAGAAAGAACTATAAATCTTTTGCGAGAATACAAAGACATTTTCGCGTGGAGCATGGATGAAATGCCAGGGATAGATCCATCGGTAGCATGTCATAAATTAAAAATCAACAAAAATGTAAGGCCGTTCAAGCAAAGAATAAGAAAAATCGCAACAACATACCATTCTCAGATAGAAGAAGAATTACAGAAGATGCTTGATGCAGGAATAATAAGGAAAGCCAATTATCCAGAGTGGATTGAAAATATGGTGGTGGTCCCAAAGAAGAATAAAGGAATAAGAATTTGCATAGATTTTACCGATTTAAATAAAGCTTGTCCTAAAGATAGTTTTCCACTACCAGATATTCCTCAAATGGTTGAGTCAGCATCGGGAAATGCAAGAATATCTTTGTTAGATGGATATAAAGGATACAACCAAATCCCTCTCGCTGAAGAAGATCAAGAACATACTGCATTTTTTGCTCCAAGAGGGTTATATTGTTATACAAAAATGCCCTTTGGATTACGAAATGCTAGTGCAACATATCAAAGAATGGTGGAGAAGGTATTTGCAAAGTGGATCCACAAAACACTGGAGGTATATGTAGATGATATGTTAATCAAGAGCAAGGAAGATGAAGATCATGTACAAGACTTGAAGGAGATTTTTGAACAAATGCGGCAATTTAATATCAAAGTAAATCCTGACAAGTGTACTTTTGGAGTGACTTCAGGAAAGTTTCTGGGTATATTGTATCAAAGGAAGGAATACAAGTTGATCCAGAAAAAGTGCAAGCGATTCGCGATATGCCCACACCAGCTACAGTAAAAGATGTGCAAAAATTGAATGGGATGTTAGCCTCGTTAGGAAGATTCATCTCGCGATCCTCTGATAAATGCAAGCATTTTTTCGATATACTCAAAAAGGGAACAAAATTCAGATGGACAGATGAATGTGAGAAGGCCTTTCAGGGAATAAAAGAGCATTTAATGGATATAACCATTTTACAGAAAGCTGAACCAGGAGAAGAGTTATTAATTTATCTCGCGACAACGGCATATGCGCTAAGTGCGGTATTGCTGCGAGTAGATGCTGGGATAGAGAAACCAATTTACTATATTAGTAAAACATTCAATTCAGCAGAGAAAAATTATTCAAAGATTGAGAAATTAATCCTAGCATTGGTACATGCAACTTTCAAGCTTCACATTTACTTTCAAGCACATAAGATCAAGGTGTTAACAAAAGTTCCAATTGAATCGGTAATGAAGAATTCAAAAAGATCAGGAAGAGTAGAAAGATGGAATGCACAAGTGGGACATTTCGATATCAAATATGAAATTCTATCTTCGCCAAAATCCCAAGTCATCGCAAATTTCTTAGCTGAATTTCCTTTGGAAAATGACGAAGCTGTGGAAGAAATGATGGAAGCAGAAGAAGAACATGGAGATCCAAAAGAATTATTGACAGAACCCAATAGATGGGAGATATTAGTGGATGAATCATCTAATGGAGAAGGAAATGGGATTGGAGTTGTTTTTATTTCACCAGAAGGAGAAAAAACAGCTTTCTCATTTAGGTTAGAATTTACATCCACTAATAATGAGACAAAATATGAGGCTGTTATCCACGCTTTGAAATTTGCAATAGAAATGAAGTTGGAAAATGCTAGAATCACAAGCGATTCTCAATTGGTTATTCGTCAAATAACTGGAGAATATATAACAAATGAACCTTCTTTAAAGAAATACAAGAGACTCGTGGAAGAATTATCTGCGAGAATTCCAAAGATAAAATGGAGGCACATATCAAGGAAAGATAACCGGCTTGAGGACGCTTTTGCCTTCATATATAGCATGATGACAAACCCACTTGCGAGATGCATAAAAATTCAAACACTCTTATTACCTTCAGTAAATAAAGAAAACGAAGATGTGGATGGGAATTCCGTCGAAATTGACGAAGAAGGAGATAAAGATGTGATGATTGTAGAAAATGGCGAAATAGAAGCAAAAAAGAGAAACAAAGATTGGCGAGCGGAACTTCTTGCTTATTTGGCGAAAGGAGAAACTCCAAGAAATAGACTAGAGGCACACAATCTAAGAAGCAGGGAAACTAATTATGAGTTAAGAGATGGAGTGTTATATCGCAGATCTTTTAATGGACCATCGCTAAGATGTTTGACAAGGGAGGAAGGAGAAAAGGTGTTAAAAATGCTGCACAGTGGAGATGCTGGTAATCATAGCGGAGGTAGATCTTTGGCATATAGAATGAAGATGCAAGGGTATTACTGGCCTTACATGCATGAAGATGCGAAACAACATTCAAGGCGTTGTGAAGAATGTCAGCGATTTGGAAAAAAGATACATGCACCAGGAGCACCACTATCATCCTCAACAAGTGTATGGCCCTTCGGAAAATGGGGATTAGATATTTTGGGACCATTTGTGCCTGGCTCTGGACAAAGGAGATACCTCATTGTGGCTACAGATTATTTCACAAAATGGGGAGAAGTAAAAGCAGTACAACATATTCTTGATAAAGATATTTTCACATTCATATTCAAGAATATCATTTGCAGATTTGGAATACCAGCACAGTTGATGTCTGATAATGGAAAGCAGTTTGAAGGACAGAACATAGAATTACTACTCAATGCATTTAAGATAAAGTGTGGAAAATCTACTCCTTTATACCCACAATCAAATGGTCAAGCTGAGGAAACTAATAAAACGATCGCAGATATTCTGAAAAGGAAATTATAAGGGTATCACAAATCATGGTGTGAGCAAGTACATAATGCAATATGGGCCTACAACACCACTAGAAGAGAGGCTACTGGAATGTCACCCTTTTGTTTAACATATGGGGTTGAAGATGTATTACCAACAGAAGTTTCTATTCCTACAACAAAAAGAGAAGCGTGGGAAAGGAATTTAAGTGCTGGTATGATTTTACATAAACTAGATGAATTGGAAGAAAAAAGGAGAAGACTCTACAAAGATATGGAAAACTACCAGCAAGGTTAGCTCTCGTGAATACAACAAACGTGTCAAAAAACGAGAATTCCAAATTGGTGATTTAGTTCTCATGAGAGACACCGAGATATCAGCGAGAGAATGGTGGAAAATTGGCGAAAAAATGGGACGGACCTTACTTAATTAAAGAAATAATTGGAAATGGGGCATACAAATTAATGGATCCTGAAGGAAGAGATGTTGGCCAACGACTTGATAGACCATGGAATAAACTATTTTTGAAAAGGTATTATCAGTGACAAATACTATAAGGTAAGAAATATTGGCATAATTAAAGGTTATTATCAGTGACTATTTTTATTTTAAAGATTACGCGAGCAATATCGCGAGAAACGCGAATGAAATTTCGCAGAGATTAAGAGAATGGGACAAACCTTTATGGCGTGCAACTTAGTTCGTGAGTACAATTTCATAAGAGGCAAATGTAAGACTTACAAGCACGTTATAAAGGGGGTATCTCTTTATATGATTCAGGGATAAGGTTATACCGCTACTGGAACCTGAGTCATACATATGTAGGGGTTAAAGAAAACCTATCCGGGAGAGAGATCTTGGATTTCCAGCTTTATAAGGTTATACCCTGGTTGGACGACTGAGAGTCTCTTCTAAGAAGTGCAGAGTATGATCAAGGCGCCGAGGTACACGGTTTAGCCAAGGATGCCCTGGACGGACGAACCTACCCTGGCCATCTTTGGTAAGTCTTGGCTATAATGCACTTGGCCTGAAGAAAACCCCACCTAGGGTGCAGTCTTGTAACTATAAGCCATATAGGCATAAAGGACAAGAGGCTGCGAAAACAACTGGTTGTTGGTAAATCTGGATGGGAGGAGCTAGTCTTGTATGGACGATGTGCCCTCCTTGAAGGGGAAACCAAGGGGAAGATAAGGGCGGCACCCTCCATTAGGGAGCTGATAAGTGTCTTAAGATGGCAATGTCATGGGGATCTAAGATCGCAAGATCATTTAGGCCTGTCATATTGTCGCGTAAATTATACAGAGGCAAAAATCCATAAGAAAAAAAAGTTAAGATGAGGTCAAGGGGTTTTTACATGCAAATGTGAAGACGTCCTGCGATTTCATCGCAAGACGACAATGTCACGAGGCTTTGTTTTCGCGAGAAAACTTAGACTCGTCATATTATCGCAATATAATAAAGAAATATAGATAAGGCAAGATCAATGGGTCAATACATGAAAGTGTAAAGACGTCCTGCGATTTTGTCGCAAAAAGAAAAAATTGGCAAAATAAGACCTTTAATTAGGAAGGAAAAATAAGACCAATAGAATAATCTCAAAAATTAATTCTTCTTTGTTAAGCATGCAGGGAAGATTTCTTTATCACAAGAAACAAGTTGAATTCAACAAGTCTCAAGAAATTTAATGAGGAGGCAAGCAAGGGAATAAATATGTAGGATTTCATTAAGTTTCTTGAGAATATTATAGTTCAAAAAAGGTTATATCATTTGCGAGAAAGAAGAAGAAAAAAGAAATTAAAAATAGAACTCAAGCTTCAAGCGGTAGTCTCACCAGATTTAGAATTGTCAGGATTGTTATCATCACCAATATTTCTTTCATCGCGAACATCATCGCCAGAGTTCTTTTTGTTACGATCTTCTCCTTCTTTTAGAGGGTTTTCTTCTTTTCCTTGATCATCTTCTTCTTCAGCGTCTTCTTCAACATCTCCTTCAGAAGACGGATATTCTAAATCTTTATCCATAGGAATAGGGACTTCATCATCGTCAACTTTCAAAGGTAGAACGGATACAAGAGAAAGAGAGTTGGAGATCAAAATTTCGTTCACGAGAACTTCATCACTAAGATGAACTTGGCAAAGGAAACCTTTATCACGATTTCTGATCTCTATATTCTTGAAATACTTAAGATAATCAAGTCTTCTTTCTTCTTTATCACGAATTTCTAAAAGGTTGAGAAGAAGAGTCTTGTTTTCTTTGCGAACACTGTCTAGCTCCTTAGTAAGATTGGTGATAGTAGAATGAAGGCTTTTTCAGATTCTGCGAGCAACAAAATAATGAAAGGTTATAGAAATAAATATATCGTGAGAATATCAACAAGTGAAATATAACATAAATTGTGACAAGGGAAATCAACAAGTGAGGCAGTCATAATTGACTACCTTCTTTTTGCGAAGTTAAGTTTTGGATTAATGAAAAGAGGCAGTTCTCCCATTGGTTCATAGCATCATCAAATTTGTCGCCAACTATGCCTTTTACACGAGATTTCATGTTCTCTTCTTTGGTGCGTAAATATGAATTTTCTTTTGACAATGAGGAATGAGACTCCTTTAGTTGGGAATATTCATCTCGAAGCTTGCTGGCATTCAAACTAAGAGTTAGTCTACCCTTGATAAGTTTGTCTATTTCAGCGGCAGATGATTCAGTTACTTTCTGCGAGGAGAGAGCGGAGAGACTGCTTTTGGTCATCACATATCCCTTGAAGATTGTTTACTTTCTGCGAGGAGATCGCCAACAAGATTGATAATTTGTGTTTCTCTTGAGATAAAGTTCTATTCTTGTCTGACAAAGATTCTATAGACAAATTAGTCTTGGATAACGAATATGAGAGATGAGTAACCTCGTTGTTTAGAAAACTGTGATTTTGCAATAATTGATTATTCTCATTTGTGAGATTTCTTATTTGATCAACTGAATACGTATAAAGATTATCTAATCTACTATGCTGGTCCATCCAAGAATCTCTTTCAATGCGAGCTTCATCAGCTATGGTTTCAGATTTAAGTTTTTCGATGAAACGATTTTGGTTGGAAACTAATATATAAACCAAGAATTTAAAGGGAGGATTAAGTACCAAGAATATGGAAATAGAATAAAAAGATAAAAGGACAGAGGCAAAAAGAAGCTTACTTTTTAGCTCATCAATCTTTCTAGCGAGATTCTCGCGATCCAGTACAGAGTTATTGAGCTTGTGGTTTAGAGTTTCACATTTAGAAGTCTTATCTTGAAGACTTTTTCTCAAAGCAGCATTTTCATTCTCTAGAGAAGCTCGTGAAATATAATTGTCTGAGCCAAAATATTTGAGAAGAGTTTCGCAAACTCCGCTTTGGAGAGAATCAGTAGAAGAATCTCTAGCATTATTTAGAATGTTAGATAAAATTTTGAAAGCAACATCAATTCCTGCGATGGTCTCATTTGATGAAGGAAGGGATGTAGAAGGTGAAATAGAGGAAGTGAGGACAAGATGATGATTTGAGTCATTAGCAATGGTTGTATCATCAGAAGGAGGAGTTTTCGGGAAAGTAACATTTGGAGGAAGTAAAGGGCTAGAGGGAGTTTCAGTTATGATGGGTTCTGCAATTTGAATTGGTGAAGGACCAGTAGAGGTAGTGGTAGTGAAATCGAGCTTCTCGCCAGAAGAAGGAGGAAGATCAGATTGCACAGGTGTAGGTGAAGCTTTCGCAGATATTAAGGGAGGAATGAAGAAATTACTTCCAAAGGTCTTATTTAATTGGCGAGATCTTTTAGGAGGATTAGCATTACCCTCGTCATTCTGCAAACAATAATCTAGATAAGAAACAGAGGCAACAATATTGTTATTAAGAAATAGAATGTGTTTCTTACTACCTTATTGCTCGCAGAATTTTCTTTCCTTTTTCCAGTTGGCCTCTTGTGAATAATAGGTTTTTGAGTCGAGGATTGGGAAATAGATGCAGCTCCGCTGAAGAGTACATAATATGGGGTTATAAAGAATTAATTAAGAGAAGATCGAAGAATATAAATAAAAAGTTTGATCTAAGAAAATACCATGATCAAAAATATACCTCGAGGACTCCATTAATACAGTAGCAGAAGAATGAGAAGGAGAAGAAGTTGCAGAACAAAAAGCAAAGAAACTAAGTAAAGAAGAAAGAGAGTTAAGAGAAGAAAACTAGAAATGAAATTCGACTCTTCCTTTTATAGGCAAAGAAGGGAGTAAATTATGTGAGACGTGTCAATACAAAAGGACAGATTTACAACACGTGTTAACAAGGAAAACTGAATTAGCGGAATATTGCGGAGAAAAAAGTTCGATATTCTTGCGATAGTTAAGGATTCTCATGATCGTTTCTTCTTCGCAGAAAAGACATGAGAAGAGGCAAGATGTAGTACCAGAATATCACCACAACGATATTCTCGTGATAAGAACGACATTTCCACGAGAAGGTTGAATACTCCCACTACAAGAATGACATCTTTCACGAGAGCGTCGTGAGAATTCTCCAACGAAATTTGGTGATCAACATGAGAAAGCATCAAGATAGTTGACAATTGAAGAAGCATGATAAAAGAATGTTGTTTCACGAGGATTACGAAAGAGGGCGAAAATAAACAATGTAACTACCATGATGAGATCGCAGAATAGATCCGAAAGAAGGGGAAAGCTTAGCTGTCTTCCATTATGTAATTTCCTATATAAGGAGATCAGGTAAGTCCAGAGGATGATGATGTATTTTTTAGAGTTGAGAAAATCTTGAGGAGAGAGAAACTCCAAAAGAAAGTTGTAATTCGAGTTTGAATATTTTCTGTAAACATTTCTGAGATCTAAATAATAAAAGTGTCGTTTAATTCTTCAATCTTCAACTAGTTTCACTTAGATTTTTATAGGATCTTAATAGGGGTGTAGTGTGGGAAATCCTACTACTACATTTTGGTGCCCACATGCAGGATTTCCCATACTACACCCCTATTAAGATCCTATAAAAATCTAAGTGAAACTAGTTGAAGATTAAAGAATTAAACGACACTTTTATTATTTAGATCTCAGAAATGTTTACAAAAAATTTCAAACTCAGAATTACAACTTTCTTTTCTCGGAGTTTCTCTCCTCAAGATTTTCTCAACTCTAAAAATACATCATCCTCATCTGGACTTACTTGAACTCTTTATATAGGAAATTACATAGTGGGTGACAGCTAAGTTTTCCCCTTCTTTCGACCTATTTAGCGATCTCATCGTGGTATTTGCAATATTAATCTTCGCCAACTTTTTTAATCCTCGTGAAACAACACTCTCATAACATGTCTCTTCAATCATCGATTATTATGATGCTTCCCGTGACGCTCGCCAAATGTTCCTGAAGAATCCTTATGACACTCTCGTGAACAATGTCATTTATACTTATAAGAATATTTTACCTTCTCGTGAAAGCGTTGTTCTTACCACGAGAATATCGTTGTGGCGATATTCTGGTACTACATCTTGCCTCTTCTCATGTCTTTTCTGCGAAGAAGAGAAGATCGTGAGAATAAATTGCCGTTATCTCCTATCTTTTCACCTCCATCTTTATTCTGACACATCTCTAAACCTTTCACCAGCTGTCTTCATATAATTTTATCATCCATATATTTTTCGACACGTCATCTTAAACCGCTGTAATTTGACCATTCACGTCCTTTCATTGTATTAACTATATTTATTTTCTAGAGAAACTTCTTCTGCTATAAATACCTTTTCTCATTCTTCTCTTTTTCTTTCTTCTCATTCTCTTTCCTTCTTCTTCTCTGCAAATTTCATTGCTTTCCCGCAAATCGCGCATCTACTATCTTTCGCCATTTTTTCAATCTCCTTTCATTCCCATTCTCTCAAAATGGTTTCTGCTGGTGCTAAAAATCTTATTGCTTTCAATTTGATGCAAGAAAAACTTAAAAATCAAGGATTTGACTTATCTTTAATCCCAGATCAAAGTCCCAAATCTGTTCTTTCTCTTGAATTATTTTATAACTTCCAGTGTTCTCGTGAAAAAATTATAGTTTCGTTAGGCCAACTTGAAGCTGGTCTTCCACTTCCTCTCTACAACCCTGAACTTCCACTCTTTTACCAAATAATTTCTGATAAGAGATTTTCACGAGCGGTGTATCAACTTGGCGGGGATTGTATTAGATTATTACTGGAATATTCCTCTCATGGTGCTGGCAAAGGATCCCAATATTCCGAAGAACACAAAAGTCTTAAATATAAACATATTCCGATTATCCCTGCAAAGTATACTGTAGATAACTTCTTTCGAAATTACCAGTTACTCCCCATGGTAAGGGATAGTACCTTTTGGGGTGTCCGTTTTCATAAAAAGAAGGTCACTGATGAAAATGCTCTTATGCAAGATATTGATTTTCATACCAATACAAATGATGGCCCTCGTCATTCTAATGACGATAAGTGGTTTATTTTTCCCTTATGCCTTAAAGGTCCTTATATATCCGGTTCTCTCCAACTTCCTTCGAATCTCTCTCACTATGAACCATGGACTTTCAACTGGCCTGATAGGTCTTCCGATGTACATTCTCTCATCTTCTTATGCTATTATTATTTATTCCTTCACACTATCGCTAACTTTTCCGTTATCTTGCAGGTTGCCAAAATGAAGCTTAATTACCAGAAATATAGGAAACCCAACACTCTTCTAGCTCTTAGATCTTTCACAGATGAAGTAAGAAATATTCCTTTATTAATTAACAATATATTGTTGCCCCTATTTCTTATCTTTATCTGTGTTTGTAGGTAATTGAAGAATTACCACCTTTAGAGCCAAAACCTAAGGAGAAATCTTCAACTAATCTTAGAGGGAAATCTACTGTTTCAAGTAAAGGAAGATGCTCTGCCCCTCGTGATAAAGAACCCAGCGAGCCTCCTTTGAAGAAGAATAAAACTCAGCATTCTTCTTCTCAACATACCCAATTGGATTCAATCGTTAGTAATAAATCTAATGATGAATTTATCGAAGAATTTGACGATATTAGAGAAGTTCCTTCTGTGAAAAATTCTTCTTCCTATGATTCTTCCATGGCCCAACTTTCCATGATTTTTGGCGATTCTTCTCATGGAACTGCGAATGAGTATGGTGATGAGACTCTTAATGGGCTAGCTCAAGCGCTCGTCAAAGTGTGCGATGCTCCAATCTTATCTGATAATAATTCTCTTCGTGGAATTTCTAGAACTCTAACTCCAAGCTTCTTAAATGCACTTGGTATTCTGGTATGTTTTCTTAATTGTTTCTTAACTCGCCAGATTTCTCTCGTCAAATTTTTGTACTTATAAAACTCTGTTGCAGGTTGGGAGAGCTTCTTTTGCTGCTGCTTCTGATTTATATAACAAATGTGCTTCATTTAAGAAAAAGGCTGTTATCCTTCGCCAAGATAAAGAGAAACTAGAAGTTGAAATTGCTGAGCTTCGCGAGAAAAATAAACTGTTGGAAACTGAAGCTTCAGTTGATAAACAGAATATTTTGGATCTTAACAATGCCAAAAAACAACTTTATGGTATGATTTACTTTTTCTTTCTTTTAGATTTTTTATTTTTCTTTTATATAGCTTATCCAAGTAATCATTTTTGCAGATGTTTATGGTCTAACTGACGAGGCTACGTTCATTCAAACCTTTCCTAAACCTGTAGATGATAATACTCTTCTTGCTCGCCTTAATAACTCCTTAAGTAATTTTGCTGACGAACAAATTAAATCCCTCTCTATAGAAGAACTTAAATTTAAGTTTAATCTCCTGACCATTGAACACAGACACAATTTAGGATTATCTAATAAATTTAAGCATCTTTATCATGAATCAAAAGAAGTGATCAATGGATTAAGAAGTAGAAATAGTGATCTTGTTGATGAGAAAGATCAAGCAATTAGAAATGGAAGCGAAACTCTAGCAGATTTCCATAAAATTCTTCTCGAAGTTCAAATGGAAAGAGATAAACTCTTCTGCAAAAATAAAGATCTTCTTGCAAGAGAAACTCAAGTTCGTTCTCGCCTTCTTATTACTAGAGATGATGAGTTTTCTTGGGCAGCACAGGTTCTTGATAATGCTAGGAATAATTTAGGTATAGATGCTAGTCTTCATGCTGATCAATCGGCCTTAATTAGGGACTTGATTTCTGAGAAAGAAGGTTTTTAACCACTCTATTCTATTAAATTTTTTTTTTTATAACTTCCATCTTAACGGTGCCTTATTCTTGCAGATTCTGAAGATAGATGCCGTGTAAGGATGAGATAACTAGAAGATATTAATCACCAACTCGCGAACGATCTTACTGCTCGCAACGATAAATACTCGCGATTGAAAGCTCAATTTGAGATTACTTCTGCAAATTTTAATAGAACCCTCCTCATCACTCGTAATGATACCACTAAGCAGGTTTGTGACGACCATGGAATTCCTCATTCTTTATATCCTGATCTTGCAAAGGCAATACCATCAATAATTCCAGATCTTGGTGTCTCTGATTCTGATGAAGATCTTGACGAGAGTGAAGAAGAGAATAACGACGAAGAAACAAATTCTGGCGATGATGAAGAACCCATCAAAGATAATGAAGAAAAGAAATCCGGTGAAAAAGAAGAATCTGATAAAGATAACAATGTTGATAAATGAAACAATGTATCTATCTGACTTCTTTCTTTTATGTAATCAATCGCGAGTTTCTTCAATTTTCTGGAACTTTCTTCAATTTAATGTGTAAATTTCTTTGCCCCTTTATCTGTATGAATGAAAGAACATCCTCTTTTTTGCAAATATAACTTGGTCAATATAGTTTGCATCTACTAATTATCTGCGCTTTAATATCCATATAAATTTCTCATATGGTGATGAATAATAATCTTTACCATTCTATTCATTCCCATACTTGCCTCTATTATTCATCTGCAATATGAAAAAGTTAATAAACAAATATTTTGGCGAATTTCATAATTTCTGCGATATTGTCGCAAACCTTGATATTTTTGCGATCTTATGGTCTTATCATGCCTTCCTACTTAAAGGTCTTACTTTGCCATAGTATTCTCTCCGCGACAAGATCGCAGGACGTCTTTAAATTTTCATGTATTGACCCATTGATCTTGTCTTATCTGCATTTCTTTATTATATTACAACAATATGACGAGCCTAAGTTTTCTCGCGAAAACAAAGCCTCGTGACATTGCCGTCTTGCGATGAAATCGTAGGACGTCTTCACATTTGCATGTAAAAACCCCTTGACCTCATCTTAACTTTTTTCTCTTATAGATTTTTTCCTCTGTATAATTTACGCGACAATATGACAGGCCTAAATGATCTTGCGATCTTAGAGCCCCATGACATTGCCGTCTTAAGACACTTATCAGCTCCCTAATGGAGGGTGCCTCCCTTATCTTCCCCCTAGTTTCCCCTTCAAGGAGGGCACATCGGCCATACAATACTAGCTCCTCCCATCCAGATTTACCAACAACCAGTTGTTTTCGCAGCCTCTTGTCCTTTATGCCTATATGGCTTATAGTTACAAGACTACACCCTAGGTGGGGTTTTCTTCAGGCCAAGTGCATTGTAGCTAAGACTTACCAAAGATGGCCAGGGTAGGTTCGTCCGTCCCGGGAATCCTTGGCTAAACCGTGTACCTCGGCGCCTTGATCATACTCTGCACTTCTTGGAAGAGACTCTCAGTCGTCCAACCAGGGTATAACCTTATAAAGATGGAAATCCAAGATCTCTCTCCCGGATAGGTTTTCTTTAACCCCTACATCTGTATGACTCAGGTTCCAGTAGCGGTATAACCTTATCCATGAATCATATAAAGAGATACCCCCTTTATGACGTGCTTGTAGGTCTTACATTTGCCTCTTACGAAATTGTATTCGCGAACTAAGGTGCACGCCATAAAGATTTGTCCCGTTCTCTTAATCTCTGCGAAATTATATTCGCGTTTCTTAAATTTTTTTGCGAGCTTCAAATCTCAATAATTTTTTTTTTTTCTTTCAACTTTTCAATTTCATTTTCTTCACTCAAACAGAAAAAACAACTTTACCTTTCCACTTCTAGCGATCTGCTCGTCATATTTCATCTTTCTATCACTTCATTCTTCTCATCTTCCTTATCATCTGTTCTTTTACTTAATGTTTTCCCACAGGTTGCTTGTCATTTCCTCCTTTTATGCTTTTTATACCTGTAACTTTGCTGCGTTTTATTATTTGCTTGATATCTGCGAGGGACTCGTTAGTTACTTCTTCATGCTTTTCTATTGAATCAACCATTAATTTGTCACTTCTCTGTTGTTGCTTAATTCTGTATTTCCAATTGTTGTTCTTCCCTGCTCTTTCCTCACAAGACTTGATATCTATCTCATAACATTTCTTACTTTATCCCCAATCTCCTTTAATTACTCCAACACCATTTGGATGAGGGAATTTAATGCACTGATGAAAGGTAGATGCAACACCCAATATCCTGTGTAACCAAGGTCAACCAATCAAGGCGTTATATGGTGATTCAATATCGACAACACAGAATAAAATCTTGGAAGTCATTCCTCTTAACGGAATTCTCATTGTGATCTCCCCTTTAGGCTTGTTGGCAGTTCCATTAAAACAATAGATTTTGTATGTCGATGGTATCAAATCTTCATCTTTCCCACCCATGGTTCTGTAGGTGTGGTAGAACAGGATATCTACGGAACTACCAGTATCAATTATGATTCTATCAATGGCCCAAGACTCTTCCATTTCGTTATTGTTTTCTTTACTTTCTTCTTCTTCTTCTGCTTGTTCTGGTTTTATTTCCAACCTTACCACCAATGGGTTATCATGCAACTCGCCAGGCTCTGGTACTTCTTGTGCTGTAAAATAAAGGACTTGTTTCTGCCACTCTTCTAATGGCGATATTCTCGCAATATTCATTATTTCTTTTCCATCTATATCTCTGGCGAAGACTCTACTTAAGACATTATCGTGGAAATCTTCGATGGTTCTGAAAGAATGCACAATAGAATTACAAAATAAATTCTTTGCTTTAGTTCCAACCTCTATAACAAAAGTTTCTACTCCTTTTACATTAGTCATTCTGCGATCGTCTGGTGGTGGTGGCAATTGTTGCGATTGTTGATGCCCTTTTAGAAAATGATTTAGCTTCCCCTGATCGATCATTCTTAAGATTATTCATTTTACATTTCTGCAATTATTTATTGAATGCCCATGAAAATGATGATAAGGATAGAATTCTTGATTACGAGTGTTAGGATGTGGTTCCTTCCCCATGTTCCATGGTGAGGGTATATTTTCCATTAAAATGATAGCTTCCCAGATTTTTTCTACACTAGCATTCAAGGGTGGCATCTTAATCTCCTCCCATATGGTTCTCATGCTCCCCTGATTTCTGAAATTATTTTGCTTTTGTCCACCATAAGTTTCTTGGGATTGGTCAAGCCTTTGGATTTTACTATTTCCTCCACGATTGTAATAATTCTTCTCTCTTTTAAATTCTTCTTGATCACGACTTCCCATAGCCACTAGCTTTTGTTTGTCATTATTCTCCACTTTATCTGCTTGAACTTGCGAGGTGCTCGCCACGTTATTAATCATTTTTGGAAGCAAACTTCCATTAGCCACTACAGAACTGGTGTTTGCAATTGGGTATGACTCCATTTCGTTTTGTTTTTCTTCCAAAGTAATGTACTCTTCTTGTAGTTCTCTTAGTTCAGTCATTGTGATGGTGTTTTTGATTCTGAAAATTTGTATGTAGAGCAAATTGGTCGCAAACATTGCATTAATGAAGGATAAAATAAGATATCTCTCATCTACTCTTCCCGCCATCTCACTACACATTGTCTTCCATCTTATGGTTAGATGTTTTAGACTCTCGCCAATTCTCTGTTTTAATCCAAACACATCTTCGATACCTGGTCGTGAAGAGTTGTTGCTTATGTATGCACCCAAAAATGTAGCTTGTAAGTGATCAAAAGAAGTAATAGTATTTTTCGGCAATCCCTCAAACCATTTTAGCGCCTTGCCAGTCAAACTGGATGAAAAGTACTTGCATAAAACAACATCATGATTCTCCCACTGCAGCATACACCTAACATAAGCTTTAACATGTTGAATAGCATAAGTAGTCCCGTCGAAAATACTGTTTAGTGCTGGAAAATTGCATTTTGGAGGAATTCCTCTTAGTTGTACTTCTTGTGTAAAGGGAGTTCTAGCTGCTTCTTCGATTGCTTCATCAAGTTGCCTTCTTCCACCTTCTCTTCTATTAGTTATCATTCCTCTCATTTCTGCTAATTCCCTCAAAATTTGCTCATTTGCAGTTGGGCTTTGTTCTATTGGCCTTTTTAACGCACTTTCTCTTCTCCTGTGATTTTCCTCTTTATTTCTATCTAAAATTCGCAGTTGATTTTGTCTCCTAATTTCTTCTCCACCAGCTTCTTCATTTCTCACCAATTCTCTTTGTTGTCTTTCTATCCTTCTCTGTATTCTGTCATACTCTTCCCGAATATTGCCATTTTCACGATTTTGTGTACGTCTTCTTTCTCGATTATCATGATTGTTTTTCCTTATTGCCTCTTGAAACTCTTGTTCTTCCATTTCTTCCCTCAGTCTTTCTCTCTCGCAAGCTAGGCGTGCATGTTCAACATAATGTCTCTCTATTTCATTCTCAATAATTCTTTGATTTTTGACGTGCTCGCGTCCATGTAATATTCTTCTACCTTCTTCATGATTTTCTTCACCATCTTGATTACCTTCATTTCTTTGATTTTCAATATTTCGTCTTCCATTTAAAGTTTCCCCATGTGGATCGTTATAATCATTATTTACTCTCTCTTCTCCCTGGCATTGCCCTCTATTTGGATTTTGCGTTTCTTCTTGTACATTTTCTCCATCATTTCTTATGAGGGAATTTTGCCTTGGTATTTCTCTAAATGATCTTGAACTTGATCTAGTTGTACTTCTTGATCTTCTTCTTTGTAACCTTAAATTCTCCATTCTCAACTCATGATTTTGTCTTGTTAAATTTGCACGTTCCACCGCCTCTAACCTTCTTTCTTCCTGTATTCTTTGCCCTAATTCCTCTGCTGTTTCATCTTTATCTTGATGAATCGACCCTTCTTCTACCTCCTGATTTCTTCCTACTCCATTTTCTTCTCTTAATTGTCGATTTGTTTCTTCTCCCATTGAATCTGATCTCCATGTATGCACGCTTACTCTATCATAATCCACTCTTCCATTTTGTACCGATGTTGATTGGTTTGGTTGTTGAATTAAATTTTCACTTTCATTCCTTGTTCTATTCCTCCTAGTTCTCATCCTTGAAGATTCTCCTAATACACTTGTTTCTTCACCTGCAAGTCTTTTACTTCTTCTCACTATTGTTGGTGGTTCTGATGTATTTCTTCTCCTTCTTCCAACCATTTCTTCAATTTCTCCAAATCTTCAAATTGTAATTAGAGATTTTGGATCTTGAGTCCCCTTAGTCGGTGCCAAAATGTAGTAGCAGGATTTCCCACACTACACCCCTATTAAGATCCTATAGAAATCTAAGTGAAACTAGTTGAAGATTGAAGAATTAAACGACACTTTTATTATTTAGATCTCAGAAATGTTTACAGAAAATATTCAAACTTAGAATTACAACTTTCTTTTCTGGAGTTTCTCTCTCCTCAAGATTTTCTTAACTCTAAAAAATACATCATCCTCATTTCTGGACTTATTTGAACCCTTTATATAGGAAATTACATAGTGGGTGACAACTAAGTTTTCCCCTTCTTTCGGATATATTTAGCGATCTCATCGTGGTATTTGCAATGTTAATGTTCGCCAACTTTTTTAATCCTCGTGAAACAACACTCTCATAACATGTCTCTTCAATCGTCAGTTATTATGAAGCTTCCCTGTGACGCTCGCCAAATGTTGCTGAAGAATCCTTACGACACTCTCGTGAATAATGTCATTTATACTTATAGGAATATTTGACCTTCTCGTGAAAGCGTTGTTCTTACCACGAGAATATCGTTGTGGATTCTCATGATCGTTTCTTCTTCGCAGAAAAGACGTGAGAAGAGGCAAGATGTAGTACCAGAATATCGCCACAACGATATTCTCGTGATAAGAACGACATTTCCACGAGAAGGTTGAATACTCCCACTACAAGAATGACATCTTTCACGAGAGCGTCGTGAGAATTCTCCAACGAAATTTGGTGAGCAACATGAGAAAGCATCAAGATAGTTGACAATTGAAGAAGCATGATAAAAGAATGTTGTTTCACGAGGATTACGAAAGAGGGAGAAAATATACAATGAAACTACCACGATGAGATCGCAGAATAGATCCGAAAGAAGGGGAAAGCTTAGCTATCTTCCATTATGTAATTTCCTATATAAGGAGATCAGGTAAGTCCAGAGGATGATGATGTATTTTTTAGAGTTGATAAAATCTTGAGGAGAGAGAAACTCCAGAAAAGAAAGTTGTAATTCTGAGTTTGAATATTTTCTGTAAACATTTCTGAGATCTAAATAATAAAAGTGTCGTTTAATTCTTCAATCTTCAACTAGTTTCACTTAGATTTTTATAGGATCTTAATAGGGGTGTAGTGTGGGAAATCCTTCTACTACAACTTTACTAGGAGGATTCAATTACATTGAGGACAATGTAAAGTTTAAGTGTGGGGGAGTGTTTGGATGTTTTGCATATAGAGTTTTTTGTTTTTTTGAGTCGATTTTTCAAAAAAAATTGCATAAAACCTTCAACTTGTAGAGATTTTAGAGTCACTGGCATCCTTCTAGGTATGTTTACATACAAAATTATGACCGACATAACTGAACTTGGAAGTGTTAGGGAACTACGTTCGGATTTCTTACGAATTGGAGTGTTAAATAATGGATTTAATCATGCCGGTGATACAAATTAGGAGCAGAGAGAAATGTATTATTAGAGTTGCTGATCAATCATCAGTGGAGACTACCCATTTTCATATCAACCAAGGCACCGACCAGAAATTCTTCCATGACTAAAGAGCTTCTTTTGAGTGTGTGTCACCGTACGTTAATTCCGGGTAGAATGGTGAGCTACCCAACTTCGCACCAATTTCAACACTATTTTTGATCTCGTGAGTGCTAATTTTTGTCAATCATGAGGGTGACATCTATGGATGAAAGCCTCCTTCTTGTAGTTCGATTTGCAGTTAACACCATTCTCTCTCTCGACAACAACGGGTCCATAGAAACACCATAATCATCAACAAGGAGCGACATCAAAATCTACAAGGAAAGTTGAAGACGTTTGAGGCTTACAAGCAACGGAACAAGAAAAGAACAAATTTCATATTCAAGTAAAGCAACATACAATGAGCAGATTTTTACATATGTGTTGAAGACTTACAATATAATGAGCGAAATTTTACATACAAGTTGCAGACTTATTTACAAGAGCGAAGAAAATCAAAAGGTGAGAATTATTGAAGTTTATTATTTCGAGGCAATACAAGTTGTGAAGAATCAAGCGGTAAAGTACTTTTCCACGGCCATGGTTGTTTTATTTTTCACTTTGTTTTGTATTTTGTTTCTCTTGATTTCAAAAAAAAAAAAAATTGAAAAAAAAAAGAAAAAAAAATGAGACAAGAGAAATATCTATTATTGTGTTTGTGTTTGTTTTTATTGAATAAGCCGTGGGGAAGAAAAATCTATAAGGAAGTTTCAAGCGACAAGGATTTCAAGGAAAAAGGTTACAAATTGTCATGGATTTATGAAGTTCGAGAGTTTATCATCAATAGTTGAAGCCGAAGCCGAAGACTAGGAGCGGAAGACGTTTCTATTGGATTCTGTGAGAGTGGTGCTATCATAATTGGCAATCGGATGTGAAGGCGATTAAGTAATATCATCCTCGATAATAGTGATTTATTTCCTTTCTTAGAGATCGTCAGAAAAATGGTTTTTCAAAATATTAAAAGATGTGGGTTTTTCAAAATTTCGAAAGTTGTCCTTCCCACCATTCAACGTGTTGCAGGAATTCTCTCTTCATTCCTACCTGCGCACATGTGAGACCCATAAAAAGCCGTCTTTTTGAGTGCAATTTCATAAAACCCAGTTGGTGAGGCAGAAGTTGAGACGAAATGCTTATTGATCGTTTCTCAAACACACGTTCTCTCATTATGGTGTGGTTATTTCTCACTCAAGATTTAAGAATGTATATGTTCTTTAGTATTTCTAACTTCTTATTACTAGCATGCAGAAACTCTATGTCCTCATAGCTCTTTGGATGCTTGGGACGCTGGAACGCTTTGATGTTGGAGTAGGTTGTGGGTATATCTCTAGTAAGCCTACAGCTTGTGGACCCGTTTGGATTGAGACTACCTTCAATGACCAGCCTAGGCCCATTGGACTGACTGAAGATTATCACGAGCAGGACATGGCCGTGATTTATTTTGGGAATTCTGGCGAGTTTGGCAAGCCAATGGCACGGGATGTGATGCAGGGACATAATTCTTAAGGAGGTTCACTTTCCTATTTTTCCTAGGTTTCCTAGTTTTCTTAAGAAGAGGTTACAAAACTCTATATATAGAGAAGCCTAGAGACAATTTTAGATATCTTCTTTTCACCGTTTTTCTCCCCCTTAGGGGGAGAACTATCTCTTCTCTATTCTTTTTATTGTAAGGATGAATTCAAAGTTCTAATTGTGAAGCCCAATTATTTACAAGTTTGTTTCAAGTTTTAAATTAATTCATTATGGATTTTTTTTACTATATCGAAGGTTTATGATTGATTCTTAGATTGGTTTGGGTGCGCAACTAGATTAGTCTATTAATCATTCTAATGCTAGTAGAGAGTTGAGTCGATCCGTAATTGTCTCTCATCTCCTACACAAGTAGAAATAACAAGACCTTGCGGAGGGATTCTGTGTAGCAATTGCGAGTAAAGACAACACCATTAAGTGGACCGAGCGTACTGAGTTTAACTGCTGGGATCAAACCTAAATTCACAAATCTTAATGCGTTCTGGGAATTACATCTTGTAAGCGTACCTCAAGGTGGTTCTTTTGGATAGAATCCGGTAGTCGAGCGCTTCCGTATCCGGTGATATAAGGAGTTTTGGGGATAGATAAGCATACCTGCTTTCCTACGGTTGGTGACAATTGATTCTAACAAGAGATAAACGGGTACAATGTTGTTAACGGTTAGTAACTGTGAAGGAATTCTTCAATATCTTTTTCTTATTATTCTTTTTATCCTTCTTTTATATTTTCGCTGATTTAGATAACATATCAATTGCATTACTCTTCGTGGGAACGATCCTTACTACCGATATATTATATTTAATTAGTGGGAAATATCTTTTTATTTTGTTGAGTAAACGACGCTCACCATTCATCCACAGACTTTCCAAAAATATTCAAATATTTTCGCAGATATTTCATTGCTGCAAACCATGGTTCTTCCCAGCAGAAATCCATGGGTTGGTAATAAATATTCAACGCACGGGCGTCTAAGCTACCTCTGAGTAAGCCCCGATTCAAATGGTGAAAGTGTACTCAACGACGATGCACTAACAATCACCGCACGAACGAGTATTTCAAAATACGACGAGACGATGAACCTATGCAAAATAGGAAAGAAAATAATAAATAATTAAAAATTGACGAAGGCGCTGGGAGCATGGGCTCACTGACCGGCCGACCGTGTCGTGGTCAATCCCACGCCAGTTTCATATTTTTATCATATTTTTTGTTATTTTCCTTGAGTTCATGAAAATTATTTCATTTGAACAAATATCCTTCGTTTTGAGGAAACTCCTTAGTTTCATGGTGTTTCTTTCACACCAAAGAAATAATATAAAATTAGGAAAGAATATTGTGGGGCGTGACCATTGTCCAACTGGCCATGCCTTGGTCCTAGCCGGCCCCACACCTCATGATTCCTCATTATTTTATTATTATTTCCCTAATTTCATGAAAATTCCTTAATCTCATGATATTTCCTTGGTCCCATGAAAAATAATATAAAATTAGGAAAACCCGTGTGCACGGGTCATAGCCGGTCGGTCAAACCCTAGATGGCTTCACACGTCCCTTTTTATTATTATTATTATTATATTTTTCATGTTTTCATAATCCCATGAAATTCCTTGATTTCATGATATTTCCTTTAAATTGTGAAATAATACATAAAATTAGGGAAAACGCACGGGACCGTGCCCTGGACGGCCAACCATGCTCCAAGCCGGTCCCACACACCCACACGTCCCTTATTTATTATTATTATTTTTTATGTTTCCCTCATCTCATGGAAACTCCTTGATTTAAACAAAACTCTTTAATTTTAGCAAAACTCCTTGATTTGATCATATTTCCCTAAAATCATGAAAATATTATGAATTTTTTTGGAAAAAACGTGTGGGATTGGCCCATTGGATGGTCGGCCATGGATGATACCACACTTCATGATTCCTTCACTTTTCCATTATTTTCCTTCATCTCATGAAGTTTGGACGGTTTTATCAAAAAACCCTGGTTTCTTCATATTTTCTAAAATGATTGCTCAAATGCACATCTGAAAATATCAAAATTCTCAGAACTGAGATACGGACACTCTGGAGACATGATCATGTTATCTTGACCAACTAAGGTTGGCTTTATTGGCTCTCAATGATCCGGTCTTACATATGATCACAATTTGACCTAATTTGCGCAATTGCACGTATTAGGTCCAAAACTCTTCCAAACGACTTGGAACTTCATGGAACGATCAACACTTGATCCTGTGACCACCCAGGGCCAGTTTCATGACCCCTTGGTCATTCCTCCACCTCTTCATAATTAATCAGGTTTTATCACCTAATGCTGAACCCATCAGTTATTCGAATAAATGATTAAACCATCATTTAATCATTCTTTCATCAATAAGTCACCAACTCTTCAAGAGGTCTTGGTGTTTGCTCACGTGAGCATATGGGTGTTACATGATTGACCCACGGTCTCATGGAACCAATCCTTCCTTCGTCTCATGGTTCAATACCTAACAAACCATGAAGTGATCATCAATTGATCAAATTAGGGTTTCTGAGTCCAAGGATTATGATTCCAGATTCAAACACTAATAAATTTATGACGATCTCATGATCAATATTCTTACTAATTATACTCGGTTCAACTACCAGTATTTTAACTAATATTTTATTTTGGTCACGCTGCCAATAATTCATCAGATGAGCAACACTTGCTCAGATAAGCAATACTTGCTCAAATCAGAGAATATTGGTTCAACTATCAATATTCAGCAAATCATCGAATGAGCAATACTTGCTCGCCTCAACTGTCAACGTGAGGATCATGCCCACGTTCGATCCACGAGTTTCAGAACATTTCATAAAATCATGTTCAACTTGGTAAATACATGGACTCACCATCCCATGCTATCAAGAAGTCAGCAACTGACTAAACTAACCACGAGACGTCAATCGTGTCACTTGGGGGGATATCAACTAGGGTTTTGGTCTGGCGGTCTATGGCATATGTGTTCAAACACATGATGGAATGTGAGTAAGTCATGCAATCATTTGAAGGAGTTAACAAAGTAGTGGGTGGAAAATCAACCAAGTCTCCGCACGATGAGCAACTGGTTTCAAACACTATTTCCATCTCTCCACTCTTTGATTCCATCAACTGTCACACTTCATGGGATCATGGTGTCTATAATTCCAGCAATATAAATAAGTCTCTAAATCATGATTGAAATAACATCGTCAACAACAACAAGAATCTCATGTCTCACTGACAACACGAGATCAACAACTCATCAACTCAACAATTTCAATCATTCAGAACTTATTGTATTCATAATTCACAACACACCCACAATCTTTGATTACCATTGATTCCACACGTTTCTTAGCTTCCCTCCTACAGATCAACCTATCCTATTTTGTGACCAAATTTACTCTGGAACGGCCATTGTCTTGGTTTAGGCCGGAGTACTACAGATTGATCTCTCGAATTCAAAACAACCCCTTTGCGGCAGAGCATCTGTGTGAGGTTGAACATTTTGATCGGTTCAAGAAATCTCCTCTGCACGGTCGTCTCCTCAATTCCGTAAAAACCAGCAAATCGTTAATCCCTATCTGCAGATTGGAGACCATAGTGGGAAATCATTCTCTCGGTTGCAACTTCAAACTTTCACAGGATGGTCGGTCTTAGGAGTAATTCGACTACTCCAAACTCAATCCAGAATCTTTCAAATGGCGATATCCTTCCTTCCAACGCTACGTCCGACAACGCGGAAGACAGAGAAACCCCAACTCTAACTGAGTTAGCACGAGTTCTAGAGATCCATACCCGAAACATGGATCTGATGAAGGATACAATGAACCACATACTTGATTTCCTCATCAAACTCACATCTGAGTTAGGCAGAATCTCCGCTTCAGAAGTCCCAGCACCAGGGACTGACTCGTCACGCGATGGTCCACAAAGCAACAGTTTCACTACTTATGAGAAGTCGATGGACCAGGAGGTTATATAGCTAGTCGAAGGCTTATGCGAACTCCAACACTTTTCCAGGAAGCAACTGTTGATGGTGGATTTTAGTTCAATGTTAAAGTTGTAAAAAAATATTTTGTACAGCCTGTCCTGCAGAGGACAAGGATATTTTGTACAATGAGGTATGGGAGCCTACACCGTCATGCCATCTACACGCGTGCACGACCGGCCCTGCCAAAAACGTGTCCCAAGCTTGGATTCGACCAAGCTGAAGAGTGATGCTTGCGCACCTCTTCATAAACCCTAATTTCACTAACGGTCGCAGATGAGCGTCTTAAATATCATCTCGTCCGTTCAACTTTACCTGCTTGGTTATACAACCCTAGTCAGGAGTTAATTGGTCAATGAGGCGTCATGATGATCACCATTCGCCACTCTACCATACCATGTGGTCGTCCAAGGGAGGGCTTGCTAGCGCAGCCTCCAAACCATCACATGAAGTAGGCAGGGAATAATGCTCAACAACGATGCTTCATATATGTCGAATACATTCGATGCATAACATGCATAGAATACACACGATACTTTACAAGTATCGACTTCCTAAATAACTTAGTTATTTCACTAGCATTACATGCTACCTTTTGTGGGTCCCACAATCCATACACTCGAGACATCAATCATGTCACAAACTGGGGGATACACACTGGGGTATTGGTCTGGCGGTTTACAGCATCCAGCGTGAAACGCGCCATCACAAGAGCGTATCAGGAAGACATGGACGGTTAGTGATGATGGGAGAAGTGGGCAAGAATGATCGTGTGACACTAACACACAACTCCACTACTCCATCATTCCATTTCCTCCACTTACCACGAGAGACGTGAATAAGGCTCAAATGACTTATATAAATAGGTTCTCCTCCCTATTTCCAACAAGACAAGACAACGCAGAAATCAAGTGTTAATACAATTGTATTCAAAACACCCAGAGCCTGCTTGCATTATTCGTAAGCATGCTCACATTTCTGTTACAAGTCATAAAATAGCCTACACCTTCACAATCTCAACACCTTCTTCGCTTCCCTCCCTAAGATCAACCCCATCTCCTTCACTTTTTGACCGAAACAAGTCTGGAACGACCATTTCTTGGTTTAGGCCAGAATTGTATTGATTGATCTCTCGAATAAAAAGCACTCTTGTGCAGTGCATTTGTTTAAGGTTTAAACTCATTTCTCATCCACACACCCCAAAATTACCAAAACCGACAGAGATAGTTTTCACCCATAAACAATTGGCGATCACAGTGGGAGATTAATCTCTCGGTCGTGAAGTTATTTCATCAATACCCAATCTCATTGGTTGATCTCAATATGGTTGGTCTTAGGACTCACCAAACAATTTCAAATTCCGGTCGAAGTTCCTCCAACGAAGACGCTCCTCCTCCCAATGGCGTGTCTGATGGTGTAACCGGAAGAATCCCAATATTGATCGAGTTAGCACGGGTGCAGAGGATTCACACGAAGAACATGGACCTGATCGAAGAAACGACAAACGTCATACTCGATCTCCTCATCAAGCTGACATCATAAATGAGTGTCTCCCATTTCACGGGGATTTCTACGCTGGGGACTGATCCTTACAACGATCCTCCTCAAGTCAACAGTTTCACTATGAATCATAACCCGGTGGGACAGGAAGTGGCTTCCCTAGTGGAAATATTGTGCGAACTTTTACACCTCTCGAAGAACCAGCGGGCGGAGACGTTCGCTACAATCAACCTGATAGCCTTGGACGTGCAGCTAACTCCTTTACGTCCAGAAACCTTTAAAGCACTGAATGTGTCTATGAATAATGTTAAATTTACAGAATAAGACATGATGGCGGAAGAAGGTCACAATCGGGCCCTACATGTCACTGCGCACATCAAGGATTCAGAGTTCAAGAGGGCCCTCATCGATACTGGAGCATCTTCGAATGTGATTACCCTCAAAACACTCAGGACAGCCAAGGTTCTCCCAAATAAGATCGTGCAACAACCTACCACGATGACAGACTTTAAAGTAAACCAAACCAATACGTACGGGTACGTCAATATGAATTTATCTGTAGGACCCGTCCAGTCTAAAGTGAAATTCGAAGTCATAGAAAAAGAGCCGGAATACCACATGATATTGGAGAGACCGTGGATTCATGACAATAGAATTATTCCTTCAACATATCACCAGTGTTTGAAGACTATGTTGAATAAGGAAGTCGTTCGCATCCCTGCATCGTTCTCTCCTTACGCACCGATCTGTGGCGTAGAGATGTTTGAGCCGAAAAAAACTCCGCGGGAAGAATCAGAGAACGTTCATTGCATCCCACTCCCCACGTGGGCATCAATCCAGGAGGAAGACCGACTTGCATCATTGAAGGCTAAACCCCATGATATGTCAGAACATCTTTCTTCGTCTGGTAAAGCTACAACTCATGTTCATACTAAAATAGAGCGAACTTTTGTGGCAATCCGTGATCAAAAGGGAAAGAACGTGTACCGACGCCGTTGTTAGAAATTAGCAGGGAAGGCTACTACCCCGCCTCTCCGCCCAATGGAATGCTACAACAACGAAGAGCCACGGGAAGAGGTATTGGACGCTCCATGACAGCTGCAGGAAGGCACCAACTCCACGAACGACTCGAAATTATTAATATCGGGAGTGAAGAATTCCCCAGGCCTATCTCCATCAGCTCAACCTTGTCCACGGAAGAACGCACAAAACTTGTGCAACTTCTCAAGGAATACCAAGACATATTCGCTTGGACGTATGAAGAAATGCCCGGTTTAGATGAAAAATTGGTCACCCATCACCTGAATGTCATACCTGGATCCAAGTCGGTCAAGAAGTCTCCGAGATAATTCAGGCACGAAGTGGAAGAGAAGATCAATACTAAGATACAGAAGCTGCTAGCCGCTGGCTTCATTAAACCCATTCATCACCCAACCTGGTTGGCTAATGTGGTTCCAGTAAAAAATAAAAATGGGCAGATCAGATGCTGCGTGGATTTCAGAGATTTGATCAGATGTTGCCCCAAAGATGATATTCCTCTTCCTAACATTGACATGTTAGGGGATGCAACCAGTGGTCACGACATGTTCTCCTTCATGGACGGATATAGCGGGTACAATCAGATAAGAATGTACGAGCATGACTCAAGTAAGACAGCTTTTCGAACTCCTCTCGGATATTTTTATTATACTGTACTGCCATTTGGTTTAAATAATGTCGGTGCAATGTATCAACGCTCTATGGTGGAAATCTTCCTTTGTAGCCGATACCTCAAGGGAGCAGCCTCAAGAAGATAACGATGTCCACGCGTCATTTTGAGCAAGATCCGGACGAGTCACTCTATCAGACAGTGGTGCATGTCTATCGTGCTATGTTGGAGAATCTGTGCTTTTGGTCATCCTATGGAGCTGTTGAATGCTCATCTACAACAACATATGCCCTGCTATAAAGAACCAGTTTCGCCGAAGCAATAAGAGGAAAACCACCGAGATACAACATCATGCGCGCCAACTCCAACTCCAGTACCGCATACAAGACTGCCACAATGATGAAACAACGTCCAAGATATTCCATATCTGTATCGACAAAAGAAACATTAAGAGACTCTTTCAGAATTTCGTCTCCCATAGAATAAGTAGTTGTGTTACCAAAGGAGTGTGACTGGTAATTTCTTAGCGCGTTATCCATCTCAAACATGGATGCAAGCACGCTATCATTATGATTCCAAGATGTTCAAATACGAGCATACACTCAAGAGAACAGACGTATTGTCAAAGATCGGTTATATTCTTGGATGTCTATGAAACGCAACGTAGTAAAGACGGCCTCATGAAACTAGCGTGGCAACATCTATCAAGTTGAAGGCTCAGTAGATACTCGTAGGCAGGGGACTGTCTCCCTATTTTTCATTTCAGAGGCAACATCAAGAAATCCATCAGTTCCGGTTTATCCCTCTAACAATGAGACGAGCGCTACCACTATATGAAGATTTCCAATTTCGTTCCCGTAGCTATCACGCCTCTCCCTGCTAGTCTCTTCTGATCACAGCTGCTCCCAGGAATTGTTGTTGCTCGTCGATTAATGACATCCAGAGCTTCACCATATCAACGACCATTACGTACAAAAGATCTACCGGGCATACAAGATAGATCCACGTAGACCACGCTTGGGGACTGAGGATCAGCATGAAGTTCCTTCATCATCAAGCCAAGGACTTCTTCAAATGAGAGATATGGTCAGTCAAGAAGCATGGAATTCGCAAGGGTAAATCTAACTGAAGAGGAAGCCACTTCAACGCTCCCTCCAGCAGTAGTTGATTCGATGGTATATTCAAAAGCCGCCTCAATGCTCTTTCAGGGACCCACGTTCGCTTCAGAATCCTGCTTCAACACTCTCCGGGACCTGTTCGATCCAGAAGATGCTTCAACACTCTCCGGGACCTACTCGCTCCAGAAGTTACTTCAACGCTCTCTGCAGGACCCACATCCACATTTGAGCACACAAGGTTTATTTTTGAGCAAAGCAATCACGTAGTGGGTCCCACGTTTGAGTGAAGAAGGAGGCAAGGTCAAGGCAGCAAGGCCGGTGTTTGGTCAAGATAACAGGATCGGTGTTTTAAGGATGACTCACGAGCAAGCACATCAACCGTACAGGCAAAGCAGGCATAGCAAGGTCGATCGAAGCAGGCAAGACCGATATCATACTAGGGGAACGCTCGCCAGGATGCCTATTGAACGTGCCATGCTCCAAGGACAGGACGACCCGTCTCTCCTGGTAATATCTAAACTTTGTCTCAAAAGTTTTATCTTTATTTGTCATCATCTAATGCCTACCCCACAATAATGTAACCATTATGTGCTAGGCAGGGGACTTAATATTAATGGTGGATTTTGGTTCAGGGCTAAAGTTATAAAACCGATATTTTGTACAGCCTGTCCTGCAGAGGACAAGGCTATTTGATAAGTGATGAATACTTCTTCACTTTATTAATTCACCTAGAATGGAGCATGTAGCAACAATCCCCAAGTATTCTGTGAATTTTAGCATTACCAATTAATGCATAAAACGCCTTGCATTTCCTGTGCTGTTCTTAGCAGAACTCTCATTGTTAGTACGGCATTATGACTGATTGTTACTCGCAGCAGAGTAACATGAATATCCAAGTACCAACAGTGAGGCATGCACTAGATTCCCGTACAGGATGCAACTCTCGGTGTGTTATACTAACCCGATTGAGCATACATCTCTCGGTGTGTTATACTATCCCAATTGAGCATACATCTCTCGGTGTGCTATACTAGCCCGATTGAGCATCCAGACTGTCCATAGCAGTCTCAGAAATAATCACGACCACGCAAGTTGGCTGCATGATTTAACCAGCCTAGAAGAACCCTAACAGGAGCATGCTATCACCACAATGACCACCAGCGGGCCCGTTTATGCCCTGATCGGTCGAACGTATATCACATCTCCTAAAAGCCACCAAACGCCATCCTAAAGAAGGATGGTCGTGAAGCAGCTTGAAGGAAACGTGAACGAGCAAAGACTGCTAGCAGCGGTCTTAAAAATATTCACGGCCGTCCAACTTTGCCGGCGTGATCGTATGGCGTGGATCATCATATGGCCGGTCAGACAAGCTTGTCATGCACATCGGCAGGCCCCCTTCATACTTACCTGACCGACCTTCTCACGAGCAAAGCCTTAGAGAAACAAACATTTACTCAAAACAAGGCTGGAGTGATACTTTAAAGGGTTATGTGTCGCAGTTTGATCACAACCATCCAACTTCACCGGCAGTTTGCATGGCTTCGATCAAACCTATGGCCATGGAACAGGTACCAACATGTTCACCGCTTTCCCAATGTAGGCCCACATGATCGGCATCCCCAAGGGTGAAGCATAGCATGCAAAACCAATCAGGTGAAGTTGCATGGGCGTGAACTATACGAAACCCTAATTAGGGTTTTGCGACATGTTACATGTGTCGCAAATCGTTCACGAGCGTCCATCTTCGCAAGCTTAGATGAAGGGTGTAGATGTAGACTTAAAAGGTCCCGAGCATGTCAGCATGATCACCATGGGCCCATCTACACGCATGACTGATCGACCAAGGCCAACCGTGGACAAACGCCTTGAAACACGCGCCTGAAGTAGCCATGTCGCGCGGTTTCCAATTCCTTTGCGATATTGGATTTCTATCGCAAATCGATCTTGACCACTCAACTTCGCCGGACGAATTGAGTGGCCCAGATCACACTTTCAAGAGACAATGAGGTATGGGCGCCTACACCGTCATGCCGTCTACACGCATGTACGGTCGGCCCTGCCAAAAATGTGTCCCAAGCTTGGATTCGACCATGCTGAAGAGTGATGCTTGCGCACCTCTTCATAAACCATAATTTCACTAACGGTCGCAGATGAGCGTCTCAAAGATCATCTCGTCCGTTCAACTTTACCTGCTTGGTTATACAACCCTAGTCAGGAGTTAATTGATCAATGAGGCATCATGATGATCACCATCCGCCACTCTACCATACCATGTGGTCGGCCAAGGGAGGGCTTCCTAGCACAGCCTCCAAACCATCACATGAAGTAGGCAGGGCATAATGCTCAACACCGATGCTTCATATATGCCGAATACATTCGATGCATAACATGCATAGAATGCACACGATACTTTACAAGTATCGACTTCCTAAATAACTTAGTTATTTCACTAGCATTACATGCTACCTTATATGGGTCCCACGATCCACACACTCGAGACATCAATCATGTCACAAACTGGGGGATACACACTGGGGTATTGGTATGGCGGTTTACAGCGTGCATCGTGCAACACGCTATCACAAGAACGTGTCAGGAAGACATGGACGGTTAGTGATAATGGGAGAAGTGGGCAAGACTGATCGTGTGAAACTAACACACAACTCCACTACTCCATCATTCCACTTCCTCCACTTCCCATGAGAGACGTGAATAAGTCTCAAATGACTTGTATAAATAGGTTCTCCTCCCTATTTCCAACAAGACAAGACAACGCATAAATCAAGAGTTAATACAATTGTATTCAAAACACCCAGAGCCTACTTGCATTATTCGTAAGCATTCTCACCTTTCTGTTACAATTCATAAAACAGCCTACACCTTCTCAATCTCAACACCTTCTTCGCTTCCCTCCCTAAGATCAACCCCATCTCCTTCACTTTGTGACCGAAACAAGTCTGGAACGACCATTTCTTGGTTAAGGCCAGAATTGTATAGATTGATCTCTCGAATCAAAAGCACTCCCGTGCCGTGCATTTGTTTATGGTTAAACTCATTTCTCATCCACACACCCCCAAAATTACCAAAACCGGCAGAGATAGTTTTAACCCATAAACATCAACGAACAAACACGTTCGCTGTACTCAACTAGATATCATCTGAGGTACCATTAGCTTCCTTATCTCCAGTAGTTGAATAAACATTCATGACGTATGAGCACTCGATCAACAACATCACCTTTGGAGAAGATGACCGCATAGCAGACGAAGGACATAATTGAGCCTTGTATGTAACCGGTTTGATCAAAGGCTTTGAGTTCAAGAGAGCTCTCGTCGACATAGGTGCTTCTACAAATATTGTCACTATGAAGACCCTCAAGGCGGCCAAGTTTCCACGAAATAAAATCATTCGTCATCCCATCTTGATGATGGGTTTTAAAGGAATCCATATCTAGACACATGGATATGCATACATAGACCTGAAGGTGGGGCCTATTCAATCAAAATCCAAGTTCCACGTGATTGAACAAGAGCCTGACTATCACATGATACTCGGACGACCCTGGATCCATGATAACAAGGTGGTTCCTTCAACATACCATTAATGCATGAAAGCTCTAATCAATAACAAAATTGTTCGCATTACCGCTTCATCATCTCCATACGCCTCGGTCTATGATGCCGAATTCCTCGAGTCGCAGAAGAACATCCATGAACCTCCTAACAAGATTTACAGTACTCCACTCCCAAGCTGGGAGTCCATCGAAAAAGCTGCAAATGAGCCGTCATCCTCAAACATCAAGTCAGTTAAGCCACTGATGAGTGCCAAATAGTGCATATTTCTACCCCTTTTTATTGGCATTTAACCCATCTTTTGCGCTTTAAAATCAGATATTATCCCAAATTCTGTATTTTCTCTGTTTTCAAGAATAAATATTTGTACTAATTAATTTTGTGTTTTTAGGTACTAAATAAAGCTTGGATGAATTGAGGAGCCAAAAGAGAAGAAAATTGGAGGCTAGCGACATTGGAAAACAAGTTGCAACCTGCTTGCGCATCAGTTGCAACCTATTTACAAGTACATGGGCTTAAGCTATCCAAGATCCGAACCCATACCCGAATCCAAACCCGCCTCCATCATGAACCATTAGATTGAATCAAGCAACTGCATCCAATGACTTCTTCACTCGATGCATCAACATTCGAAGATCCCGCCTCACACCCTAGTCACTTGTCCCCTTCACCCATCGACCAGAAGACAAACTCAGTTTGTTCTTCTTCTTCTCCTCTCTTCTTTATTATCTGCCATATTTTCTTCCCCTTCCCCCGACCATTCTCAGAGTCAACATCTTCTTCTCCTGACCATCACCAGCACATCCACCTTCATCATCCCCTATCTCTAGCTATCTCTATCTTATCTTCTCCCAAAACCCTAGAAACTGAGCTCGAGATATATGGAGTTAGGGTTTCTCCCAAAATTGCATTAATGGCTTGCAGAAGCAATTGGAAGAGAGGACAACCATTTCAGAGGCTTTGGTGAATATGGTTTGCATTTAATTTCGCTTTTGAATGTTAGAAGAGAATTTTTGGTATAAATAGTTTTATTCCCTGTGTAAAGAAAATATCCAAGACTAGCTTGTTCATCTTAGTTCTTAAATTGAATTTTGTTTAATCATTGTTATCATGTTCTAAATCACCTGCTAGGATTTAAATGAAACCTTAATTCTCTGTTATGTTATTTAAACTTCGTGTGAGTTTCTCTTGAATGCTTAAACTGTAAGATAGTTTCAATTCTAGTGCTTCAATGCTTTGCTCTCACAATTTATGCCATGTATCCATTGTAGTTAGGATAAAACTGTGTTGATTGTGCTTCAGCTCATGCCTTAGAGATTGTTGTTAATCCCTTGACTAGTTGTGCTTAACTAGATAATTAGTGCTATGGGTTGATACTTTAGCTGATAATTGAACTATCTATTGGTGAAACTCCTTAGGTAAGTGATAGATTTGACACATCTTCCTTATCTGTTACAAGGGCAAGAGTACTCAAACTAGTTGAATACATAGCAGGAGTTAGTGGTGGATTTGACAATCCTAGTGCCTTTATTCTCAGTACTTGTTATTGCATCTTTAGTTTAGTATCATAATCTCCATCTTGTCGTACCGACACAACAAAACAAACCCATTTTGTGTTAACTGTGTTAGAATTAGTAAGTAAAATATAGCTTCAACATAACAATCTCCAAGTCCATGTGGATCGACCTGTGCTTTACCTGTGTTACATTGTGACATTGTGCACTTGCAGTTTTAATTGTAAGTATCTTTCTCTAGCCTACCAAGTTTTTGGGGCCACTGCCGGGGACTCGGTAGCGGTGTAGCTGAAGTTTTTATCTTTTCTTTACTGAATTTTGTTCAAGTTTTGTGCATAATTGTCTATGTTCTAGTTCATGGCTTGTCTGTAAATTAGTTTAACTTAGTTATTTCAAGCATCTGTGTGTATAACCTTTATCTCATATCATTTCATTCTTAAAAAGAAAATAAAAAATATTTTCGAAACCTGTAGTTGTGTTGTTGTAATTTAGTTTAGTCAGTCCATTTGTTTACATATTTTGCATCATCATACTGTAGCTTAGTAGCATATCCAGTAGATGTAGTTTTTCTTTTAATTTCAACCATCTGTGTATAATCATCTCTTTAATACTTTCTTTAGTTGCTAGTTTTGCTTTCAGATGTCTGCATCATAATCCTGCGAAGTTCCTGATCATAGTTGTTAGTTTTTTTTTCCTCTTGTTTTTATTTCTCAGTTCATTGGATTACTACAATATGTGGCCTGCTTTTGCATCTATAGCTTAGTTCTGTAACATCTCAATCATAGTGGTAATTGTGGTTTCATCATTCCATCGTCGTTTGCATAACTGCATCTATAGGCTGTATATATGCTCCTTTACATTTTATTTTTACTATTATAGTGTAACTTAGCTGTTAACCATATATCTATATAAACTGCATTTTAGTCTTGTATTTCTAGCTATAACTTTTTCAGTTAGGTTAGTTACTTCTCAGGTAAGTACAATCTGTAGCTTAGTGTAGTCCATTTGTTTATGTAACATGCACTCTGTCAGTGGTAGTTTTAATCTCCTCAGTTTTTTTGCATTCTGTTCATATCTGAAATTTCATATCTCAGCTCATGTTGTTTTTCAATTTGTAATTCTCTTGCATTTGTTACCTTGCTGTTGTATAATGGTTTGATTAATCCAGTTGTTCATATACTTTTAGCTGTAGCTGTAGTTTTAAAATTCAAATCAGTCGCATAAACTGCATCATTGTTCATCTTATATCTAGTTGAGTTATCTGCAGCTGCAATTAAACTATTTCTGCAGCTTTTGTTTGAAATTCTGTAGCTCATCGATCTGATGTAATATTTATATCACCTGCACTTGAACATTAAACTTGCAAAAGTGACTTGTCCTCATCTCAGTTATCTCTCCTTAGTGTTAGCTGACTCCTGAGCTGTGTTAGGTGTTACACAGCTGTTGTGTGATGTTCTTTTCATGAAAATTGCATCTGTAAGGTGGTAAGTATTGGAGTTTTTCGGTGCTTTGCATATCATACCTTGTTGTACTTTGTCCATAACTGTGTATTTTTTTATCCAGTCCGAGTAACCATTCATATCTCCCTGTAAAATTCACATCTCTGCAGTTTGTAACCTTTCAAATTGCTAAAGGAATTTGGAATCTCTTAGACAACCAAAGTAGAATCATCTGAAACCATTGTCGAGCTATAGATTCTCCTCATAGTTCGTCATTCTGAGTGCCTATACTGTCTTTTCCTTGTTGTATCTATCCATTTTTTAGAACTGAAATTCCTCTATGAGCTACAGGTATCTAAACTTCTGTTGTGCAAGCCAAAGGAAAAGAAAGAAATCAATTTGAACCTGTGGTTCTCTTTCTCCAGTCGCATAAAGAACGGCACAACAAATTGCTTTTTGGTGATCGCACAATCACTAGTAGACTCAAGCAGAAACCAAGAAAGGAAAAGAAACTGATCAGACGGAGGTACCTGAAATTTTTGTTCCATAAGCCAGGGAAGAGAAGAAAAAGTAACAGAACAACTTGTTCGCTGAGCCTAAACCCGATTTATACCGGCGGTATCGTTCTATAACCTTGATGTATTTGAGGAATGTGAATACACCAGGCTTGTCTACTAAAATCGTGTCCATTAGTGATTGTTAAACTTTGATACTCATTAGAACGATTCTGTGATATCGGAGTGAATTGTTTACTCGTTATCCAACAACAAACCTTTGAATTTTCATGTTGTTGTGCATGATATGCCAAGCCTGAATGGTAAACTAGTTACATGACTGACTATTGCCAAACTCCTGCAACTTGAGACGCCCCTCTATATGAGCCTGTGAAGTTCAAATAACATTATTGCGTGCTAAAATTTGTTATTTTGCTGTGTGTCTCTTAATCTCGGCATAACCTGTGTTTGTGTACATTCAAGCTGGGAACCGACTGTCATTTTCATAAGCATTGATCTGTGAAACTTGAGTAGCATGTTGACATGTTGAATCCGTTGAGTCCTGTGTGCTGCCTAAATTTCGGAACCATACTGATTATGCAATTTTAATTTCTGAAAAACACTATGTCATTTTTGGCCTGTCCTGGGCAATTGTTGCTCATTTAGGTATTGTAACATAGTGTTTGGCTTGTCCTTTATGCTGCGATAGTGACCAAGCTGCTAGCCAATCCTGTAGAGCTGAATTGCTCTCATTTCAGCTGCATCATACCTGAAACATATCATTTTACAATCAGTCGCAGTACAGTTTCATATTTGCTGGTATTCACTTTTCTGGGTACTAAAATTCTTTTAAGTAACCAGGTACCTTTGAAACTGAAGCCCAAAAAGGAAAGGAAGGGAGAGCTTAGAAAATAAATCTAAATTGTTGGTCTCCTCCCTGTGTCGTGCCGGAGGTAAGTTTCTCATAAATACTTGGTACGACTAAGTCTCCTTCGCTTGCTCCATCTGAGTTGTTTCGAAAAAAAATTTAGTAAAAAGAGCTTCATAATTTGATAATCAAATGTGAGCAGGCCACTCGTTAGGTTATCAGTAACATCATTTCTAAATCAAAATAGAAACAACCATTTAGGACAGGTAGGCTTTGTCAGGCAGTTACTTTTTGATAGGTTTGTTGTGCTACATTATTCTGTTTAAGAATTGCTACATCATGTCAGGATTTTGGTCTGCAACTGGGGATGGAAACAAATCCATTAAAGAACTTTCTTACGGGCATATGCTTCATGTTATGAGCCTCCCACAGACCATGATGTCACTAGTTATAGGGATTGTTATGGACATTTTCATAGTCCTGAGCATCAATACAAGGACCCTAATAACTATTCACACATGTATCATCCACCACGGGTTGAAAATGAACACTTTTATGATGCCCAGCTCACACACTCATCACTTTTGGATCAGTTAGAAGCTCAAATCACTGCTTTAGAAATGCATGTATATGATAAATCTGTCACATTTATGTCATCCAGGCAAGTTGAACTTTCCGTTTGCGTTGTCTGTGGCTGCACAAGTCATTCAACTGAGCTCTGTCCTAAAATGCATGCTTTTAGGCAATCCAATGTATGAATTGTCTACAAATGACTATGCTGGTAATCATTGGGACCATAATCAACCTTTCGAAGGTTGCGATCAGTATTCTATGGACCTTAATGACCATGCACACATGCATCACCCATCACAGTGGGAAGTTGAACAATTTTGTACTTCCCTGCCTCCTTGTATGCAATCTGTGGAAATCATTGAACAACATAATGCTAGATTTGAATTTCATAATGAACCATATAGCATTGCATCTGAATCTCCTTTCTGTGATGACCCTCACGCGCAACCATGTGTTGAATATCAATATGCTATGAGGATACCCTCTCTTGAACACCCCCTTCCATTGAGCAGCTTAATACGATTCTAAAAATGAATTTAATTCATCTACAAAATGAAAAAAGGGAGGAATGTCAACATGAAATGTTTGTTTCTCCAAAGGAACTCAATTCTAAAAATAGTGTTTGTTACCCTACTGTTCAAAATTTTAATGCATATTCACCTGCTTTGGAGGTAGATATACAGGTAGAAAACACAAATAGTTTGGATGAGGTAGGATTTTCATGTATTTTTGATGATGATGATGATATGGTATAAATAAAGTTGTCAATTGTGAAGATAAAATTGCAGAATTTCGCGACTCTGAAACATTAGAACACGTAGTACAAACCTCCACTGCTGGTAATTCCTTTGATCCTCATACATCTTAGTCTTTATATGTGGGTGATGCTATTGATGACGTGGAGTTGGTGCAATTATTCTGTGAACAAAAGCATGACTTGGGTCAGGTTGAATCTGTTGTTGACACTAATAATCTTATGCATGAAAATATAAGTGATGTGTCTAATTCCCTGCCTAGATTACAACATGATGTTTCTTTGAATTTTTCTATGCACGAGAATAAATCTTTCGCTGATTTTGAATTGGAGCTTATCAATTTATCCAATGACTGCGAGCATGATGATGTTATTTCTGTTTCTGACTTGGGAAAATCTGAACTGCGTTGTGATGATTTTGATCCCGCACATGCATATAACTTAGACGTATCTAATTCCCGGCTTAAGTCACAAACAGATGGTCGTGCTATTGACATGGAGATTGTTCCCTTAGAATATGCTAAATCCATGTTTTTGACAGTGTCAAACCTAGGGTTAGAGTTATGTGCATCTCAAATTCTTTTGGACTTTTTTTCTACTAAATATCCTGTTATTGAGAAGTCATATCTGGAATCCCCTCATGTTTTTCCATCCATCTCTGACAAAGTTCACTTTGAACTAGACCTTGTGTATGATGTACCTCAAAAATTTCAAGATTTTGTGATCAAAAACACATATGTTGACAAGTTCTGGTTTGGGGGTAACTCGTTCACATATGCAGTATTACTTGCATTTTCATGTTATATATGTGTAAGGCTGTTGATGTTTCTGCATATCTTCTTTTGGGTTGATCCTCAACTCTTTAGATTGTTGGTTTATGGTGAATTTTTCTTGTATATAATCCAATAGGTAATGTTACATCTTCTATCTTGAATCGGTTGAGTCTTCTCATATATATATATATATATATTGTGCTAATCCAATATGACATCAACTGAGTTAATGTTGGATTCTAGCCTTGAATAATGAAGCTCTAATCTTGCTTTTTCCGACATACCGGTAATCTCTTCCCTTTTCTCTAATCATCTTGGTTCTCATGGTATGTTTCTGTTTAAATTCTTATCATCCTTTGAAACATTGAGGACAATGTTAAATTTAGGTGTGGGGGAGTGTTTTTCATATAGAGTTTTTAGTCTTCTTACTTTTTTTTTTTTTTTTTTAAAGAAAACATTATTATTAAAAATCAAAAAATTCAAAATTCAAAAATTCAAAAAATTCAAAACTCTTTGTAAATATGTACATAAAAACCTCCAACTTTTAGAGATCTTAGAGTCACTAGCATGCTTCTAGCTATGTTTACATAGAGAGTCTGACCGAAATAACTGAACTTAGAAGTACTGGAGAACACAATCGGGTTTCTTAGTTGATTAGAGCGTTAAAGTTGGATTTAACCATGCCGGAGGGCGAATTAGGTGCTGCAAAAATATTTGGTAGTAGAATTGTGATCACCCTTAGTGGAGACTACCCATTTTTACATCAAGTGAGGCATTGACCTTCAATTTTTATGACTTTTAAAAAAAATATTTTTGAGTGTGTGTCACCGTACGTCAATTTCGGGTAGGAATGGTGAGCTACCCAACTTCGCACCACTTTCAGCACTATTTTTGATCTCTTGAGTGCTAATTTTGTCAACCATGAGGATGACGTCTAAAGATGAAAACTCCTTCTTGTAGTTTGATTTACAGTTAGCACCACTCTCTCTCTCTCAACAACATCAAACAGATCCATAGAAACACATCATCATCGACGAGCAGAGCAACATCAGAATATTTGAAGAAAAGTCGAAATAGTCCAAGGTTTACATACAACAATTCAAAGAAAAGAAAATAAGATGAGAATTAATGAAGTTTATGAATTCAAGACAATACAAGTTATGAAGAATTGAGTGATAAAGTCCTTCATCCATGGATTTAGTTGTTTCATTTTTTGTTGTTGTTATTTTCATTTCATGTTTTTACTTTGAAAAAAAAAAAATCAAAAAAAAATTTAAAAAAAAATTGTAGTTTATTTTCTTAGTTTAGTTTTGATACCACCATGGTAAAGAAGAAGAATTCAAGAAGAAAATTCCAAGCAACAAGGAAATTGAAGAGAAAAGTTACAAATTGTCAAGTTTTTGCGAAGTTCAGAAGTTCATCATCAACATTTGAAGACCGAAGACCAAAGATTGAATACATTTCTATGGATGATGTGAGAGTGGTGTTGATTTACGATCGGATGTGAAGGTAAGTGAGTACTCCCATCCTTGCTAATGGTTGATTTCCTTTCTTAGAGATCATCAGAAACAGATTCTTTTTGTCTACACTTTTGTGGAGTCTCTAGAATTTTTTTCGGAAGGTTTCCCTTCCTACCATTCAAAGTGTGCAGGATTTCACTCTTTATTCCTGTCTGCACACATGAGAGACTAAAAAATCGGTCTTTTTGAGTGCAATTATCATAAAACCATATTGGTGAGGCAGAATTCGAGGCTTGTGATCACTCTCGAACCCGAATTCTTTCATATGGTATGGTTATTTCTCGCTCAACTCTTAAGGATGGGAATGCGTTCTTTGGTAGTTCTAACTTCGTGTTCCTAGCATGCATAAACTTTATGTCCTCACAGCTCCTTGGATGCTTGAGACTCTATTACGCTCTGAAGTTGGAGAAGGTTTTGTGGGTACATCTCTGGTAGGCCTTCACGAGACTACAACTCGTCCACTAGGGACACCTATGGGTTTAAAGGCTTAGTGCATATGCTAAATGCATTCGAGAGACCAGCGACAGTGGTATAATTAGGATTTCTTAATTTCTGTTTCACTTGAGGACAAGTAAAATTCAGGTTTGGGGGTATTTGATGAGTGCCTAATAATGCATATTTCTACGCTTTTTATTGGCATTTAACCCATCTTTTGCGCTTTAAAATCAGATATTATCCCAAATTCTGTATTTTCTCTGTTTTCAAGAATAAATATTTGTACTAATTAATTTTGTGCTTTTAGGTACTAAATAAAGCTTGGATGAATTGAGGAGCCAAAAGAGCAGAAAATTAGAGGCTAGCGACATTGGAAAACAAGTTACAATCCGCTTGCGCATCAGTTGCAACCTATTTACAAGTACATGGGCTTGATATATCTAAGATCCGAACCCATACTCGAATCCAAACCCACCACCATCCTGAACCGTTAGATTGAATCAAGAAGCTTCATCCAATGGCTTCTTCACTCGATGCATCAAAATTCGAATCTCCCGCCTCACACCCTAGCCGCTTGTCCCCTTCACCCATCGACCAGAAGAAAAACTCAGTTTGTTCTTCTTTTTCTCCTCTATTCTTTATTCTCTGAAATTTTTTCTTCCCCTTCCCCCGACCATTCTCAGAGCCAACATCTTCTTCTCCCGACCATCACCAGCATAACCACCTTCATCATCCCCTAGCTCTAGCTATCTCTATCTTAGCTTCTCCCAAAACCCTAGAAACTGAGCTCGAGATATATGGAGTTAGGGTTTCTCCCAACATCGCATTAATGGCTTGCAGAAGCAATTGGAAGAGGGGACAACCATTTCAGACGCTTTGGTGAATAGGGTTTGCATTTAATTTCACTTTTGAATGTTAGAAGAGAATTTTTGGTATAAATAGTGTTATTCCCTGTGTAAAGAAAAATATCCAAGACTAGCTTGTTCATCTTAGTTCTTAAATTGAATTGTGTTTAATCATTGTTATCATGTTCTAAATTCACCTGCTAGGATTTAAATGAAACCTTAATTCTTTGTTATGCTATTTAAACTTTGTTTGAATTGCTCTTGAATGCTTAAACTGTAAGATAGTTTCAATTTTAGTGCTTCGATGCTTTGCTCTCACAATGTATGACATGTATCCATTGTAGTTAGGATAAAACTGTGTTGATTGTGCTTCATATCATGCCTTAGAGATTGTTGTTAATCCCTTGACTAGTTGTGTTTAACTAGACAATTAGTGCTCTGAGTTGATACTTTAGCTGATAATTGAACTATCTATTGGTGAAACTCCTTAGGTAAGTGATAGATTTGATACATCTTCCTTATCTGTTACAAGGGAAAGAGTACTCAAACTAGTTGAATACATAGCAGGAGTTAGTGGTGGATTTGACAATCCTAGTGCCTTTATTCTCAGTATTTGTTATTTCATCTTTAGTTTAATATCATAATATCCATCTTGTCGTACCGACACAACAAAACAAACCCATTTTGTGTTAACTGTGTTAGAATTAGTAAGTAGAATATAGATTCAACATAACACTCTCCAAGTCCCTGTGGATCGATCTGTGCTTGCCATGTGTTACATTGTGATACTGTGCATTTGCAGTTTTAATTGTAGGTATCTTTCTCTAGCCTACCTGCCACCCGCCACACCAATTAAATGCAGCAAGGATCAGATCTCAACTCAAGGATCTAATTTCATAAGCAGTCATGATGCGGAGGGTAGAATCATTTACCGACGCAAGGATTAGCAATTAACAGGGGAGAACGACGAAGAGTCTCCCCACCCCAAAGAATGATGTCAGAGTGAATCATCACTCGAAGAAGAGGTTCAATATTCTCTTAGACAATTACAAGACGACACTGACTCCACCACTGATGATCTAGAAACGGTCAACATCGGAATAGAGGATGATCCAAGGCCGATTCTAATTAGCTCAGCACTGTCACCAGAAGAACGGACAGAGTTAATAGCATTACTGAAAGAGTATCAAGATGTCTTTGCATGGACATACGAAGAAATTCCTGGTCTAGACGACAAATTGGTTACTCATCATTTGCATATCACTACTGGCTCCAAAGCTGTCAAATAACCTCCTAGACAGTTCAAACACGAAGTCGAAGAAAAAATCAAGGACGATATTCATAAACTATAAGCAATAGGGTTCATCAAACCTATTTAACATCCAACATGGCTGGCGAACGTTGTTCCTGTCAAAAAGAAAAATGGTCAAATCAGATGATGTGTTGATTTCAGAAATCTGAACAAATGATGTCCGAAGGATGACTTCCCCCTACCCAACATTGATATGCTCGCAGATGCAACCAGCGGTCACGATATGTTCTCATTCATGGATGGATACATCGGGTACAACCAGATCAAGACGTACGAACATGATGCCAACAAGACTGCATTCCGTACTCCTATCAGGAACTTCCACTACACAGTGATGCCTTTCAGATTAAATAATGCCGGTGCCACATATCAACGAGCCATGACCGCCATATTCCATGACATGATGCACAAGCAAGTGGAAGAATATGTCGATGATGTCGTGGTCAAATCGAAAACTCGAGCATCTCACTTCCAAGTTCTAAGGCAAGTTTTTGAAAGATTTCGAGAATACAAGCTAAAGATGAACCCTCTGAAGTGCGCTTTCGATGTTTCCTCAGGAAAGTTTCTAGGTTTCCTGGTCACAGCAGAAGGAATCAAAGTCGATCCGGACAAGACGAAAGCTATTACTACCATGCCTCCTCCACGCACCGTGAAAGAACTCCAAAGTTTCATGGGCAAGGTAAACTATATTCGGCGTTTCATCCTTGGATTAGCTCAGCTCATTGCTTCATTCACCCCTCTATTGAAGAAAGGATCCAGTTTTACATGGACTGCTATACAACAAGAAGCATTCCATAAAATAAAACAGATGTTGTTATCACCTGCTGTCATGAAGTCACCGGTGAAAGGACGACCATTTATACTCAACACAGCTTCTAGTGATGTTGCTATTGGAGCACTCCTTGCTCAAGAATATGAAGAAAGTATCGAACGACCAATCTACTACTTCAGTCGTACAATGCGGGATTCTCAACTCCGATACCCAAAAGCCGAGAGAGCATGCATGGCATTAGTACATGTAATTCAGAAATTCAGACACTACTTGTTGTCTAACAAAGTCTTGCTCATTTGCAAGGCGGACCCTATAAAGTTTATACTATCAAAGCCAGCCCTGATAGGAAGACCAGCAAAGTGGCTACTCCAGATGTCAGAATTTTACTTAGCATGTACACCACCAAAAGCAATCAAGGGCTAAGCAGTGAAAGACTTACTCGCTGCTTTCCCATGAGATAATGCAACAGTGCTACATGAAGACGTACCTGGTGAGTTTCTAGATGTCTTAGTCATCAAAGAAGAGACATGGATTCTATATTTTGACGGTTCCTCCACCCCTAGGAATGACATTGGAGGAGCAGGAATAGTACTAGTCTCTCCATCTGGCGAGGTTTTCTCACATTCATTCAAGCTGGATTTTCACTGCACCAACAATTCAGCAGAATATGAAGCATTCTTACTGGGATTGTCTCTATCTAAGAAAACATGAGCAACACACCTCGAGATAAGGGGAGATTCAAAACTACTGGTCAATCAAATGAATGGAACATACTCTATCAAAGAAATATCGCTTGCTCCATTCAAAACTGAAGCTCAACGGATGTTAACTTATTTCGCTGATGCAATAATTGTCCATACTGGACGAACTCACAATAGACACGCCGTATGCCTGGAAACTCTCGCTTCTAAGCTGTAATTTGAAGGAGCAGAGAATACCATCACTGTACAAAGGCGTACTGTGTCATCTACCTAGCTTGATCAAGTCGAAGACATCCAAGCAGATGATTAACGAGCACCTATTATTCATGAATTGAGCAGTTCTCTTTCAGAAGGGAAGATCAGTCTCAAGGAATTGAGGAATTATTTTCTACTTCATGGAGCTTTATACTATCAAAACTATGATGGGTCTTTATCACGATGCCTTGGACCTGACGAGGCGGACGAACAACTCAAGCACATACATGAAGAAACCTGTGGACAGACACTGGTGGTAACACTTTACCGAAAGCTTCAAAGAATGTGATACTATTGGCCTTCCATGGAGGTTCAATCAAGAACTCTGCAAAAGTCATGTCCTAACTGTCAGACGCCTCCTCATCACTTGGAAGCCCTAACATCCCATACACTGGGGACTGGAGGGAACCTTACATCAAGTACCTCCGGGACAATGGGTTACCGTTGGAAAAGAAAGAAACAATCAAGCTCATTCAGAGAGCTAAGATTTGTTTTTCTGGATGGGATCTTATATCGTAGAAGTTTTTGTGGAAACCTGCTGAGATGCTTAGTTGAGCATGAGATCCCAACAATCCTGAAGGATATGCACAATGGAGAGCATCAAGGAAAGAGGAAATTATTTCTCCAGATTCATGAGAAATATTACTGGCCGACCATGGAAGATGATGCGGCTGCGCACATTCAAAGATGTCATCAATGCCAAGTCCATGGTAATCTCATCCACACTCCTTGTCTCCCATTGAATTATGTGAATAGTCAATGGCCCTTTTATTGCTGGGGACTGGATATCATCGGGAAAATCAATCCAACATCTTCGAAGCAGCATGAATACATTATCACTGCAACCGAATATTTCACCAAATGGGTTAAAGCCATTCCTCTTCGAAGCACCACTGGAATCATGATTGCAGCCTTCATCAACGAGTATATAATATGCAGATTCGGTGTTCCCAAAAATATTGTTATCGATAATGGAACCTCTTTCCCCAACAAGCACGTGACAAAATTGCTCGAGGAATACGACATCAAACAAGTTTTCTCTACACCATACTATCCCCAAGGAAACGGGCAAGCAGAGAGCACCAACAAAAATTTGATCCGTATCCTCAGTCGAAAAATTCATGATAATCTCCGAACCTGGCACGAACAATTGCCTATGGCTTTGTGGGCTTATTGAACCGCGCCAATGATCTTGATCGGGACTTCACCGTATCATCTTGTCTATGGGGCTGATGCCATACTGCCGGCATAAATCAAAATTCCTTCAGCAAGGATCGCAACATCCAGTGGAGTGCAATGGGACGAAGCCGAAGAGTCCAAATCAAGATTTGCTGAACTGGACATGCTCGAGTCAAAGCGAGCTAAGGTGGAAAAATATGTAGAAACCTACAAGCAAAGGATCTCCAGAGCCTACAAAAAAATGGTAAGACCTCGAACATTTCAAGTAGTGGATCTGGTATTAAAGACAACAAAGCACATTCAAAAAAACATGTCTGCTCACAAGTTCTCTCCGAAATGGGAAGGAACATATGTAGTCACCAAAACAGTATCCAGCGGATACTTCAAAATCTTAAAGATTGACGGAGGAGTGAAAGGAAATATAATCAACGACAAATGGCTCAAAGCATATTATGCCTGATCCATAGAAAACAACTTCCTTTTCATCATTTCATCATTGTAAGCATTTTCAAAAATGTAATTTCCATCCCTCCAAAGAGAATTCAAATTCTCCTTTGCTCATTAAACATTTCATAAATGAGCAAAATTTATTCGTACTATGATCAATTATTCCACCTAACCATAAAGTTAAACCAATTCAAAAACAACAATCACAAATGCTTACTCAGAGCAAACCATCCAGTATTGGATAATCCCTATAAGAAACTTTGTCAAGTTTATTCTGAAAGATCCTAGTCTTTACCTTCAAATCCTCAAATTCCTTCTCGACCCTAGCAGATTCCTGAGCCAGTATCTTCTCCTCCTCCAATAAAGCAGTGTTCACGAAAATTATATTAGCATCCTCTGCTGCCTTATGAATCATGATTATCTCAAGTCGACGACGGATCCAGCTCACGTTAAATCGCAAAGTCTCATAGTTTGAAATCATCTCATTGCATTCATGCAGCTCATGGTTTTTGACATCTCAAAAGTGCATTTGGTTCATTTCCTCAATAATTGGCAACAGTCCAGCTACCGTGGTTAAGAGAGTTGGAAGAAAGCCTTTCAATATCTCTGTAGTGGCAATATGGCCTTACTTCTTCCAGATCTTAGTATACAGAGGCGCATGACATTTGGGAACGACGAACCCGCCAACCACTTCATTGTCCGGGAAAGTATTGATCAAAGGGGCTTCAAATGGGAGTCCAGCTGTTGGATATTCACGGGTATGAACACTGTCTCCTGTCCCCACGGACTCTACATAATATTTACCGACTCGATCGGTGCTATCTTCAACCTCGACTATAGTCACAGACTTTCCGCTCCTTCTTCTGGAATCGACAACGACGCGAACATCCGCCTGCAATGAAAAGAAGGAGTATTTAATTTCAATAGAGCACAATATAATCTCAAGAGTGATAATATTACTTATAGATGATCCATCCTCAGCACGAGATAACCTATATCGGACAGGAGCTCTAACAGTTTGCTTGGGCCGAGAAGAAGTGTTTTTCAGATTATCCCGCAATAAGTCGTTTGCTTAATGATAAAATCGTCATATTGATCAGGAAAAGATGAAAAGAGATGCAACTTACTGAGATGGACGCTGCTATTTCACGCTTCGACTGAGTATCATCTTGAGAAGAGATACCAGTGCTTGACATGGCGGCAACAAGGTATGTTCAAGAATTATCTTCACGGAGATGCGGAGAAAAAACAACTAGGGACTGATGCACACGGAATGAAATAAATATTTGCGTAAATGGTAGGCTCGAAGTCTTGAAGATATATGTTAGACACGGTGGAGGTTTATCTTCTGTAGATAGTCAATTCAGTTGCGGGTTTTACTGAAATCCTAAGATTTCAACAAGGACGACACTGAAGATGCGGAGAAAAAACAACTGGGGACTGACGCACATGGTCAAGATTACACGGAATCAGGTGTAACATGTATTCTCTCAGCCCACGCAACACGTATCTCAGTACTTTCTGTAAACGTGAATCACTAAGACGAGTCGAAGGTCATGATGAACTTCAGGACACGAACATTGGTTCATTTATTCAATCCAAGAAGAATCAACATTAATAAAAGGGTATTTTCATTCAAAGAAAATTCTAAATCAGAAGAATTTTTTTTCAAATCGTCGAAGAAATATCTACTACGAAGCCTAAGGAACATTCAAATGTTTCACAAAGAAAAGAAGACGGAAATAAAGCTATTCGTCAGATTCGTCATCGCTATCCTTCTCATCACCTGAGTCATCGGAGTTGTCATCACTATCCTCCTCTTCAGAATCAGAATCAAAAGCGATGTGGTTCAGACGAGCTTCAAGATCATCTTCTGAATCCGAATCTTCTTCCGGTTCAGCTCCAATTTGCTTCATAGTCTTCTAGTACTCTATTTCACATTGATCAGACCAAGTCCCGTGTACCTCCCATATGTCTTTTTCAGAATCATCAACATCAGAGTTAGCATGCCTCCCGTACAAGAATTGACGTTTCTCCTTAGTCCTTTGTATTTTGCGCCTTATTCGATCCTTTTCACGCCGAGCCTGTTTTGCATCATCCTGAGCTTTTATTTTCCTGAGTTCATTGAAAGTAACCCTCCGCTCATTCAAGGGTATGCCAGACTTCGGATCCTCACACTGAGAAGCTTTGGAGTTCGATACAGGAAATTTGGAATCCTCATCAGAAGAGCTAGATGAAGAAGAGTAACTGTTGTTGTCGGACATTTTTCTGGAATCTGAAGCACAAAATATTACCAACATGCAAACAAATCCATCGGAAAAAATGGTAATTCTTAACTCTTACCTTTTACGCTTCCACTAACAGTAGTGAGAGTAATGCTAGAGTTAACAATTTAATATCGTTCGTTTCTTCGAAACCTACAGAAGACAAAGAAAACTCAGATTTTTCATAAAATCATGAATATTTCTACTGTGTGAACATTCACCATGGAATCATGAAAACTGAAACATTATTCTATCATAAATAATTGTTTATTTATAAATAATATTACACAAAACTCAAGTTTTGATTTTAGAGAAAATAATATATATTTGCATATATATATATATAAAGAAAACGTTTTATTTACTCACGTAAATAAATAAAAAATTTCAATGTGAGCAACCTCATGAAAATAAACCTTGTGGACACTCCACGGTTTTAAAAATAAAAATCCATGAATACACCATGGTTTTATAAAAAAAAAAATCTATTTTCCTTCGTATTGTCATACGTCTTTGAAACGAAGGTTTATTTCAATTTTGTGAAAACATACACATTATAAGATAAAGTTTTGATTTACATGAAGGCTCATACACAAAATTTTATCACTGGACACAAGTTTATATATATATATATAGAAGAAAAACTTTTCTTCGTATCATCGTCATTCCTTAAAACAAAGGTTTATTTCGGTTTTATGAAAATTCACCTTTTCATGATAAAACTTTGGCCCACGTGAAATCTCATAAACATAGTTTTATCACTGAACCTAAATATTCATATATGTATAAAAATCTCTCCTAAATCAGGGATTATTATTAGTTTTCAAAAACTAACGATCAAACGAACATACGTTTTCAAAAACGAGGGTTTTCGACGAAACCCACACTCATATATGCACATGTATATAATTTTATCATGATCAATATGTGAACAACCCATAGAAATCATGAACATCAGCAAACAATAAAAAAAACAATTTTTTTTTTTGGACGCATACATGTCGGCGCCATCGGAAAGCAGCAGGACGGTGGCGACGCTGGTGGTCCGGCAAATTTTTTTCCTCTCCTCCTGATGCTGGCGTGAAGGTGATGGAGAGGTAATGAAGCTCTGGTCATGTGGGAAAAAAAGAAGAAGGAACAATTCCTTTTATATCATATTTTATTTCCAAAACCTAATTTTCTAAGGATTTCCTTATTGGGCTCGGCCCGCGAATCCTAAACGACCAAGGACCCGTCGTCCAAATCAGCAGTTCAACACCATTTTATGATCATCAAATGACTCTCTAGAATGTCACTGGAATCTTCATTCAAGTCATGGTATGCTCGTACGATCGAAATCCGGTAACATCTTAACTTGCGACTAAGTTCAATTACTTATATTGTTTATGACCGAAAAATCACCATTCAATGCTGAGTGAGGAACACGGCTTTACTCACTAAGAAATTGACTTAATGTAGATGGTGGATTTTCGATGAAGGATAAAATTGTAAACCTATAATTATATGAACTTCTGATCCAGCAATCAGATGCGAGTATTGAGACACGGGTCTCTCATCGAATCCTCTGAATGAGAATACTTTCTCTCAGAGTACATGCAGATATGTAGTCTCTCGGCTGGACAATGACATATCTGTATTGAGACACGGGTCTCTTATCGAATCCTCTGATTGAGAATACTTTCTCTCAGAGTACATGTAGATATGTGGTCTCACGGCTAGACAACAACATATCTCATGAATACTGAACACTTCAGTAATTATTTCTATATAGTATCACGGGATGAAAGGCTCCTAAACGGCTTGCTCTGCTAGTATAGAGCGGTAACATCTTCAGGATACAAACATCGAGTTTACCCTAACTATATAAAGGATATGAAACTCCAGCAAGCTCATATCAGAATAATTAATGCTCCTAGACAGCCTGCTCTGCTAGTATAGAGCCATAAGTTAATTATTCCCAAATTCTTGGATTCATCCACAGAATTTCCGAAAATATTCAAATATTTTCGCAGATATTTCATTACTTCAAACCATAGTTCTTCCCAGCAGAAATCCATGGGTTAGTAATAAATATTCAATGCACGGGCATCAGAGCTACCTCTGAGTAAGCCATGTCTCAAACCTAAATTCTTGGATTCATCCACAGAAATTCCGAAAATATTCAAATATTTTTGCAGATATTTCATTGCTGCAAACCATGGTTCTTCCCAGCAGAAATCCATGGGTTATTAATAAATATTCAATGCACGGGCATCTGAGCTACCTCTAAGTAAGCCCCGATTCAAATGGTGAAAGTGTACTCAAAGACGATGCACTAACAATCACCGCACGAATGAGTATTTCAAAATACGACGAGACTATGAACCTACGCAAAATAGGAAAGAAAATAATAAATAATTAAAAATTGACGAAGGCGTTGGGAGCATGGGCTCACTGACCGTACGACCATTCCATGGTCAATCCCACGCCAGTTTCATATTTTTTGTTATTTTCCTTGAGTTCATGAAAATTATTTCATTTGAACAAATATCCTTCGTTTTGAGGAAACTCCTCAGTTTCATGGTGTTTCTTTCACACCAAAGAAATAATATAAAATTAGGAAAGAATATTGTGGGGCATGACCATTGGCCAACCGGCCATGCCTTGGTCCCAGCCGGCCCCACACCTCATGATTTTATTATTATTTCCCTAATTTCATGAAAACTCCTTAATCTCATGATATTTCCTTGGTCCCATGAAAAATAATATAAAATTAGAAAAACCCATGTGCACGGGCCATAGCCGGTCGGTCAAACCCTAGATGGCTTCACAGGTCCCTTTTTATTATTATTATATTTTTCATGTTTTCATAATCCCGTGAAATTCCTTGATTTCATGATATTTCCTTCAAATTATGAAATTTCCTTTAAATTGTGAAATAATACATAAAATTAGGGAAAACGCACGGGACCGGGCCCTGGCCGGCCAACCATGCTCCAAGTCAGTCCAACACGCCCACACGTCCCTTTTTTTTTTTTATTATTTTTTGTGTTTCCCTCATCTCATGGAAACTCCTTGTTTTAAACAAAATTCTTTAATTTTAGCAAAACTCCTTGATTTTATCATATTTCCCTAAAATCATGAAAATATTATGATTTTTTTTTGAAAAAACGTGTGGGATTGGACCCTTGGACGGCCGGCCATGCCTTGGCTGGTCCCACAATTCATGATTCCTTCACTTTTCCATTATTTTCCTTCATCTCATGAAGTTTTGACGATTTTATCAAAAAAACCTGGTTTCTTCATATTTTCTAAAATGATTGCTCAAATGCACATCTGAAAATATCAAAATTCTCAGAACTGAGATACGGACTCTCTGGAGACATGAGCATGTTTTCTTGGCCAACCAAGGTTGGCTCTTTGGCTCTCAATGAGCTGATCTTACATATGATCACAATTTGACCTAATTTGCGCAATTGCACGTATTAGGTCCAAAACTCTTCCAAACGACTTGGAACTACATGGAACAATCAACACTTGATACCGTGACCACCCAGGGACGGTTTCATGACCCCTTGGTCGGTCCTCTACCTCTTCATAATTAATCAGGTTTTATCACCTAATGATGAACCCAGCAGTAATTTGAATAAATGATTAAACCAGCATTTAATCATTCTTTCATCAACAAGTCACCAACTCTTCAAGAGGTCTTGGTGTTTGCTCACGTGAGCATATGGATGTTACATTATTGACCCATGGTCTCATGGAACCAATCCTTCCTTCGTCTCATGGTTCAATTCCTAACAAACCATGAAGTGATCATCAATTGATAAAATTAGGGTTTCTGAGTCCAATGATTATGATTCCAGATTCAAACACTAATAAATTTATGACGATCTCATGATCAATATTCTTATTATTATACTAGGTTCAACTACCAGTATTTTAATTAATATTTTATTTTGGTCACGCTGCCAATAATTCATCAGATGAGCAACACTTGCTCAGATAAGCAATACTTGCTCAAATCAGAGAATATTGGTTCAACTATCAATATTCAGCAAATCATCGAATGAGCAATACTTGCTCGCCTCAACTGTCAACGTGAGGATCATGCCCACGTTCGATCCACGATTTTCAGAACATTTCACAAAATCATGTTCAACTCGGTAAATACATGGACTCATCGTCCCATGATATCACGAAGTCAGCAACTGACTAAACTAACCACGAGACATCAATCATGTCACTTGGGTGGATATCAACTAGGGTTTTGGTATGGCGGTCTACGGCACATATGTTCAAACACACGATGGAATGTGAGCAAGTCGTGCAATCAGTTGAAGGAGTTAACAAAGTAGTGGGTGGAAAATCAACCAAGTCTCCGCACGATGAGCAACTGGTTTCAAACACTATTTCCATCTCTCCACTATTTGATTCCATCAACTGTCACACTTCATGGGATCATGGTGTCTATAATTCCAGCAATATAAATAATTCTCTGAATCATGATTGAAATAACAACGATAAGAATCTCACGTCTCACTGACAACACGAGATCAACAACTCATCAACTGAGCAATTTCAATCATTCAGAACTTATTGTATTCATAATTCACAACACACCCACAATCTTTAATTACCATTGATTCCATACGTTTCTTATCTTCCCTCCTACATATCAACCCATCCTCTCTTGTGAATGAATTTACTCTGGAACGGCCATTATCTTGGTTTAGGCCGGAGTACTACAGATTAATCTCTCGAATTCAAAGCACCCCTTTGCAGCGGTGTATCTGTGTGAGGTTGAACATTTCGCTGGGTTCAAGGAGTCTCCTTCGCACGGTTGTCTCCTCAATTCCGTAAAAACCAGCAAATTTTTTTTCCCCATCTACACTTGTAATACTATCTTAGAGATAAGAGTAACCTAATTAGGTGAAATCTCTTATGACCACTAGTTTAAAGACTTCTTTGGGATCAAGAACCATCTATATAGTACTGTTTGGTGGGAAAATAAAATTGCATTATTATTTTAGTTTTAGATTATTGATTTGGTTGAGTAACGGTTGTTAAACCTTGATTGCACCTAGTTTAATTATTATTGGGATACTTCTATTATGACATAAAGTCACTCAAACTATATCAAGGTATTGACATTGATTTATGATCATTCATTGTTAACAAACTCCGTTCTGTGTGTGGTCGATCATAAGTTAGAATCAAGTCTGGTTGTGCATGTGCAAAAGAAGACATTGAACATTTTAAGACAAAAATATAAGTTGGAATCAAGTTTGTTTGTGTAGGTACAACAGAAGACATTGAATATTTGAAAACCAAAAGATTTCTTATTACTTTTGTATCTTTGTGATTTTGCTTCTTGCACAAACTTGATTGGCTTGGATCCAACTAGATCTTGTTTATCATTGATAGACAATTGATTTACTAGTCATATGTAGTTGCAGGATTTCCTACACTACACCCTGTCAAGAATCTATGAAAACTAAGTCATAATTGTGAATGAACAACAACACTTTTATTAATTCACTTTCAGGAAGATTTACAAGAAATATTAAAACTCAGAAGTACAACTTTCTTTCTGGAGTTTCTCTCTCCTCAAAATTCTCTCAACTCTAAAAAATGCATCATCATTTTCTGGATTTAGTTGAACCCTTTATATTGGAAAATACATAGTGGAAGACAGCTAAGACTTCCCCTTAATTCAGATCTACTCTGCGATCTCATCGCCATAACTTTAGTCTTCACCATCGCCAACTTTATAACCATTGTGAAGCAGACTTATTCTTCCTATATCTTTAATCGTTAACCGTTACATCACTCTTTTGTGACACTCGCCAAATGTTGTTGAAGAATCTTGCGACAATCTCGTCAAAGTGTTGTTAATACTTATAGAAACGTTTGGGCTTCTCGCGGAAATGTTGTTAATATCGCGGGAATAGTGTTGTAGCGATATTATGGTACTACATCTTGCCTCTTCTCATGTCTTTTCTGCGAAGAAGAGAAGATATGAGAATCTAAAATGCCATAATTGCTTATCTTTTCAGATTTCTTCATCCTTCGCCAGCTGTTTTCACGAATCTTTTCTTCTAATAAATTTTTGACACATCTTTTGTAACCGCTGCGATCTGACCACCCACGTCTCTTCTTTGCATTAAATGCCTTCATCTTCTTCGAGAAATTTCTTCTTCTATAAATACTCTTCTCATTCCTCTCCTTTTTCTCTTTTACTTTCTTCTTTCTTCTCTCCGTATTCTCTCTGCAATTTTTACTGTTCTTCCGCGAATTGCGCTTCTATAACAACTGTGATTTATTCTTTCATTCCCATACTCAAAAATGGTTGCTGCTGGTGCTAAAAATTTGAAGGCCTTCAATGGAATGCGCGAGAAACTCAGACTTAAAGGTTTTAATTTATCTTTGATTCCAGAACAAGATTCCAAATCAGAACTTTCCCTTAAACTATTTACTGATGACCAATGTTCTCGCGAGAAAATCATAGTATCGCTAGGACAAATTGAAGCTGGTCTTCCCATCCCTCTTTATGATCCTGAGCTTCCGTTGTTTTATAAAATAATTTATGACGAGAGATTCTCACGAGCAATATACCAATTGGGTGGGGATTGCATCAGATCACTACTTGAATATGCTTCTCATGGCGCTGGTAAAGGAACTCGCTACCCCAAGGCTCCAAAGAATCCTTTGTTCAAATATGTCCCCATTGTTTCTTGTGATTATACTGTGGACAACTTTTTTGTAAACTATAGAATTTTCCCTATGAAGAGGGATAGTACATGTTGGGGTGTTCGTTTGAAGAAAGAGAAGGTCACTGGTGACAATGCTCTTATGATGGATATTTACTTTCATACGTCTACTAACCAAGGTCCTCGTCATTCTAGCGACGATAAGTGGTTCATCTTCCCATTAAGTCTTGAAGGTCCTTATATATCTGGTTCTCACGAACTTCCCACGAATCTCGCAGAATATCAACCCTGGGTCTTCAGCTGGCCTGAAAGATCTAAAGAAGTATATTCTCTCAACTTTTCATGTTATTATTATTTATTGTCTTATTTATATTCTCGCTAACTTTTTTGATTTTCTCAGATTGATAGAATGAAACTCAGCTATCAAACTCTTAGGAAACCCAACATTCTCTTGGCTCTGAGATCTTTTACAGATGAAGCAAGAAATATTTCTTCATAAATTTTAATAATATATTGTTGCCCCTATTTCTTATCTTCATCTGTGCTCGCAGGAAATCGAAGAATTAGAACCACTGCCTCCTCCAAAAATCAAGGAGAAATCTCCAAAGGAACCATCTGGGAAATCTATAAAAGAGAAGTCTACTACTTCTTCTAGGGGAAGATCTTCTGCCCCTCGCAATGATGAATCTAGCGATCCTCCGCTAAAGAAATTAAAAACTCATCCTTCTTCTTCTTCAACTCCTCAAATAATTCCAAAGAATCCCAGTGTTGTTCTTGATAAGGATATTGACGAGGAGTTTAATGTTGGCGGTTTTCCTTCAATAAGAAATTCTTCTGATTCTGATTCTTCAATGACTCATCTATCTAGGATTTTTAGTGATATCTCCCACATCATGACTTCTAATAACGAGATGAAATGATTTATAAGACATCCCAAGCTCTCGCTCAAGTTTGCGATGCTCCTATTTTAGTGGATAATGATTCTCTCCAAGGAATCTCAAGATCGCTGACTCCCAGTCTCTTGAATTCTCTTGGTGCCTTGGTATGTTTTCATCTCTTCAATTTGTTCATATTTTCTCTATCGCTAGATTTTAATTTATTTCTTTTCTTCGCAGGTTGGAAGAGCTTCTTTTGCTTTTGCTGTTGCTTCTGACTTAGATAAAAGATGCGTCAACGCTGAAGAGAAAGCAGCTAAAGTTCGCCAGGATAAGGAAAAACTAGAGTCTGAAAATATAGAGCTTCGCAAGAAGAATAAACAATTGGAGACAGAAGCTTCTGTTAATAAGCAAAAGATCATTAATCTTGATAAAGCTAACCAACAACTCTATGGTATGACTGATTTCCCATCTTTCTTAATTCCTTTTATTCTATCGCGGCTTATTCAAGCAATCACTTTTAACTTGCAGATGTTTATGGTCTTACTGACGAGGCTATAATCTTTCAAACTTTCCCTGAACCTGTAGATGATCATACTCTTCTTACTAGTCTTAATAATTCCTTAAGTAATTTCTCAGATGATAAGATTAACTCCCTCCCCATAGACGAACTTAGATCCAAGTTTAATCTCTTAAAACTTGAACACATATTCAATTTAGGCTTGACTGACAAATATAGGCGCCTTTATTTTGATTCAAAGAAAGAAATAAATAAATTAAGGCAGAAGAATAGCGATCTTATTGACGAGAAGGATCTTGCCATAAAAAAGGGATCTAAAACCTTAGCAGATTTTCATAAAACTCTCCTTGACGTTCAAATGGTCAGAGATAAACTTATCCGCAAGAATGAAGATCTTCTTGCTAGGGAGACTCAGATTCGATCTCGTCTCCTCATTAATAGCGATGATGAGTTTGCTTGGGCTGCGAAGGTTCTTGACAATGCCAGAAATGATTTAGGTTTAAATGTTAGCCTTCAAGTTGAACATGCGGCTCTAATTATAGATATGATTTCTAACAGAGAAGGTTATTAGCTAATCTTCTTCTCGATAGTTTCTTGTTTTTATTTTTCTTCTTTATAAAATTTCTAACTTGTTGCCATATTCTTGTAGAAGCTGAGAAAGGTTATCTTGAAAGAATCAAGGAGCTTGAAGAGGAGAAGGATCAACTCTCGAATACTCTTGCTGCTCGCAATAATAAATATTCACAGTTGAAGAAGCAATTTGGCATCACTACCGCGAACTTCAATAGATCTCTCATTGTTGTTCACAATGATTCTGTTAATTTGGTTTGCAATGACCATGGGATTTCTTCTTCTATATATCCTGATCTTGCAAAATAAGTACCCGAAGTGATTTCAAATCTCGACATCTCTGATAGTGAGGCTGAGGATTCTGACGAGGAAGAAAATGATAATGATGATGATGAAGGTGAAAAATCTAGCGAAGAAGAAGATTATGATGACAATGATGAAAGGGAAAAATCTAACGATGAAGAGGAGTCTGATAAAGAAGATGGCGATGGATTTAACTAGTTCTTCCTTTTTCTTCTCTTTTTTCTGTAACATTGCCGTTAGTTTCTCTAAATTTGTAAATTTCTTTTGTTTCTTTACCTCTATTTGTAAGAATCAGAAAGCAACTCTTTTTCTGCAAGTTAATCAATCTATATAACTATTATTCTTTTAATTATCTGCGTCCCTGTTTCTATGCAATTTTTATATGATAGATGAATAATAATTTCATCATTCTCATACATTCCCATACTTGCCTCTATTATTCATCTGCAATATAAAAATTGATTAAAAGATTAAATAAAAATTTAAAATTTTCCTTAATATTGGCGATATTTCCGTCAATAATAATTTCGTGAAATCGCAATTCACGTAACATCTGCTAGTATTATCGCAGTAATCTTGTGGTCTTATTGTGCCTTCCTAATTAAAGGTCTTACTTTGCCACGCTCTTTCTTTCTGCGACAAAATCGCAGGACGTCTTTACATTTGCATGTATTGACCCATTGATCTTGTCTTATCTTTACATCTTGATTGTATTGCGACAATATGACAAGTCTAAGTTCTCTCGCGAGATCAAATCCTCGTGACATTGTCGTCTTGCGATGAAACCGCAGGACGTCTTTATATTTTCATGTAAAAACCCATTGATCTCATCTTAACATTGCTCTCGTGGCTTGTTTCCTCTGCATCATTTACGTCACGCGACAATATGACATGCCTAAATGTTCTTGCGATCATAAAGCCCCATGACATTGCCGTCTTAAGACACTTATCAGCTCCCTAATGGAGGGTGCCGCCCTTATCTTCCCCCTGGTTTCCCCTTCAAGGAGGGAACATCGGCCATACAAGACTAGCTCCTCCTATCCAGATTTGCCAACAACCAGCTATTTTCGCAGCCTCTTGTCCTTTATGCCTATATGGCTTATAGTTACAAGACTGCACCCTAGGTGGGGTTTTCTTCAGGCCAAGTGCATTGTATCCAAGACTTACCAAGGATGGCAAGAGAGTTTCGTACGCCCCGGGCACCCTTGGCTCAACTGTGTACCTCGGCGCCTTGGTCATACTTTGCACTTCTTGGAAGAGACTCTCAGTCGTCCAACCAGGGTATAACCATATATAGTTGGAAATCCAAGATCTCTCTCCCGTATAGGTTTTCTTTAACCCCAACATCTGCATGACTCAGGTTCCAGCAGCGGTATAACCTTATCGCTGAGTCATGTCAAGAGATACCCCCTTTATGACGTACTATTAGGTCTTACATTTTCCTCTTAAGAAATTTTATTCGCGAACTAGGGTGCACGCCATAAAGGTTCGTCCCATTCTTATGTCTCAGCGAAATTTTATTCGCGCTTCTCGCGAGTATTGTAACTCTGATAGGATTTCATAACTTTGATCATTTTTGTAAAGTTTTTGCGATTCTTTCAAGCAAAATATTTTGTTCAATTACATATTTTCCAAACAAATTATTTGTAGAGTTCTCTAAGGTTCATCATTTTACCTCTCTACTTATTATTTTCTGATTCTGCTTTTCTGTTACATTTTGATATTGTCTCTTTTTCTGCAAGACGCTCGCCATCAGCTTTCACATCCTCTTTTCGTTATATTGCATCAATCATTAACCTTTCACATTTTTGTCGCTGCTTGATTTTGCACTTCCAATTGCTATTATTTTCAGCTCTTTCTTCGCAAGACTTCATGTCGATTTCATAACATTTCTTGCTTTCTCCCCAGTCTCCTTTAATAACTCCAACACCTTTTGGATGAGGAAATTTGATACACTGATGATAAGTAGATGCTACACCAAATATCCCATGTAACCAAGGTCTTCCTATCAAAGAATTGTAAGGTGATTCGATATCTACCACACAGAATAGGATTTTTGAAGATATTCCTTTTAACGGTATTTTCATTTCAATTTCTCCTTTTGGCTTGTTAGCTATACCGTTAAATCCATAGATTTTGTATGTTGATGGTATCAGATCTTTATCCTTTCCACCCATGGTTTTAAAGGTATGATAGAATAAGATATCGACTGAACTCCATGTAGCTATTAAGATTCTGTTGATGGCCCATGAATATTCGAATTTACTATCATTTTCTTCATCCTCTTCTTTCATTTGTTTTGGGTTAATCTCCAATCTCACGACCAATGGGTTATCATGCTGCTCGCCAATCTCAGGTACATCTTGCGCAGTGAAAGAAAGAGTTTGTTTCTGCCATTCTTCCAATGGCGAAGCTCTAGCTATATTCATTATTTCTTTCCCATTAATGTCTCTTGCGAAGACTCTACTTAGGATATTATCATGAAAATCCTCCACAGTTCTATATGAGTGCATAATAGAATTACAGAACAAGTTTTTTGCTTTAGCCCCTACTTCAATCACAAATGTTTCTGCTCCTTTTACAGCATTCACTCTGCGAGTTTCTGCTTTGGCGGTAATTCTTTGAGATTGTGGATGTCCTACTAGAAAATGATTTAACTTCCCCTGATCAATCATTCTCAAAATTATCCTCTTTACATTCCTACAATCATTTATTGAATGGCCATGAAAATGATGGTAAGGACAGAATTCTTGACTTCGGCTATTTGGATGGGGTTCTTTCCCCATGTTCCACGGGGATGGTATGTTTTCCATCAAAATGATAGCTTCCAAAAAATTTTATATGCTAGTATTGAGAGGTGGCATCTTGATTTCTTCCCATACTATCCTCTGATTACCTTGCCCTTTAAAATTATTCTGCATTTGTCCACCATAAGTTTCTTGAGGTTGATCGAGTCTTTGAATCATATTGTTTCCACCACGATTATAATAATTCTTCTCCCTTTCATATTCTTCTTGATCTCGACTGCCCATCGCTACTAATTTTTGTTGGTTATCGATGACCACTTTCTCTTGTTGTGCTTGCGAGGTGCTCGCTACATTATTTATCATTTTAGGGAGCAAACTTCCACTTTCCGCCAGCGAGCTGGTGTTCACGATTGGGTATGATTCCATCTCATTTTGTTTCTCCTCCAAAGCAATGTATTCTTCCTGCAGTTCTCGCAATTCTGTCATGGTGATTGTATTTTTGATTCTGAAAATCTAAATGTATAGTAAATTAGTCGCGAACATTGCATTAATGAAGGATAGGATCAGATATCTTTCATCCACTCTTCCATCCATTTCGCTGCACATTGACTTCCATCTTATAGTTAAGTGCTTCAGACTCTCGCCAACTCTCTGTTATAGCCCAAACACATCTTCAATACCAGGCCGCGATGAATTGTTGCTGATGTACGCTCCTAAGAATGTAGCTTTTAAATGATCAAAAGAAGTTATAGTATTTTTTGGTAATCCCTCAAACCATTTCAATACCTCGCCAGTTAAGCTAGATGAAAAGTACTTGCATAACACAGCATCATGATTCTCCCATTGTAGCATACATCTAACATAAGCTTTAACGTGTTGAACAACACAGGTAGTCCCATCAAAAATGCTGGTTAATGCTGGTAAATTGCATTTTGGAGGTATTCCTCTTAACTGTACTTCTTGAGTAAATAGAGTCCTCACAGCTTATTCAATAGATTCATCAAGTTGCCTTCTACCTCATTCTCTTTTATTGCTTATCATTCCTCGCATTTCTTCTAATTCTCTCAAAATTTTCTCATTCTCAGCTGAGTTTTGTTCCATTGGCCTTTTTAATGCAGCTTCCCTTCTTTTGCGTTCTTGTGTTTCTTGTCTTGCGAGATTTTGCGTATCTCTTTCTTCATCATCATCTCATCTTTCTCTTTCATCATCCTCTTGAAATCGCAGTTGCCTGTCTTATTCTCTGCGAATTTCTTCATTTATCTTCGCTGTCTCTATATCTCCTTTGTATCCTATCATATTCCTCTTGAATATTATCATTATAGCGGTTTTGTGTACGTCTTCTTTCTCGATTTTCATGGTTATTTTGTCGTACTGCCTCTCGAAATTCTTGCTCTTCTACTTCTGCCCTTAATCTTTCTCTCTCGCGGGCTAAATGTGTTTGTTCAGCATAATGTCTCTCGATTTCTTCTTCAATCATTGTTTTATTTCTTTGATTCTCTCACCCATGTAATATCCTTCTTCCTTCTTCTGGATTTTCTTCTTCAATTTGGTTTGTTTCTTCTCTCTCGACTTCTATTGTCACGCAGATTATAGCGATCTCCTATTACCTCTTATTCTCTATTTTGCATTTCTCTTCGAGTATTTTCTCCAACATTTCTTATAGGGGAAATTTTCCTTGGTTCTTCTCTGAATGATCTTGAATTTGATCTAACAGTACTCCTTGATCTCCTTCTTTGTAACCTTAAATTCTCCATCCTTAGCTCATGATTTTTCCTTGTTAAATTCGCACGCTCTTCTGCCTCTAATCTTCTTTCTTCCTGTGTTCTTTGTCACAGATTATCTACTATCCCATTTTCTCGTCCCACATGAACTAATTCTCTAGCCATTCTTTTATTTCCTTCTCCTTTTTCTCCATTCCTTAATTGTCGATTTTCTGCTTCTTCCATTGAATCCGACCTCCAAGTGTGTTCACGCTCATTCTATCATAATCCACATCCTATCTTGCGTTTGTGCTTGTTTATTCGAATGTTGAATTGAATTTTATGCTTCATTTATTGTTCTATTTCTTCTTGATCTTATTCTTAAAGATTCTTCTAATTCACATGTTCCTTAACATGCAAGTCTTTTACTCCTCCTCAAAGTTGTGGGTGGTTCTGATGTGTTTCTTATTCTTCTAACCATTTCTTCAATCCTAACAATTTCTTCAAATTTTCAAGTTGTAATTATAGATTTTTAGCTTGATCCTCCCTGTTTCGGCGCCAAAATGTAGTTGCAGGATTTCCTACACTACACCCTTGTCAAGAATCTATGAAAACTAAGTCATAATTGCGAATGAACAACAACACTTTTATTAATTCACTTTCAGGAAGATTTACAAGAAATATTAAAACTCAGAAGTACAACTTTCTTTCTGGAGTTTCTCTCTCCTCAAAATTCTCTCAACTCTCAAAAATGCATCATCATTTTCTGGATTTAGTTGAACCCTTTATATAGGAAAATACATAGTGGAAGACAGCTAAGACTTCCCCTTAATTCGGATCTACTCTGCGATCTCATCGCCATAACTTTAGTCTTCACCATCGCCAACTTTATAACCATCGTGAAGCAGACTTATTCTTCCTATATCTTTAATCGTTAACCGTTACATCACTCTTTTGTGACACTCGCCAAATGTTGTTGAAGAATCTTGCGACAATCTCGTCAAAGTGTTGTTAATACTTATAGAAACGTTTGGGATTCTCGCAGAAATGTTGTTAATATCGCGGGAATATCGTTGTAGCGATATTCTGGTACTACATCATAGTAGATCAGCAAGCTGTCATTTGGTGGTATTTTTCAATATTCGAATCTGATAGTTTGTAAATCTATATCCGATTATATTAAAAGGAAATTATAAGATTAAAAGGAAGAGTCTTTGTTGAACCCAACATAAATCTTTGATTTACTTCTTGAGATTGGAAGAGTGGTTACCGAATAAAATCCCTTTACTATCTCGGAAAATAGTCCAAAGGAGTTGAGTACTTAAAGTTTTCAAAGCGGCTGAAGCAACTTAAGATAGTGGACTATATCTTAGGATTCACGTGTGTTTGCCAAATTGGTTATAAGCGCAGGGATACTAAGGAAACTAGGTAATTATGGGTAATTTACTTGGTCTCAATTATACGAAGTTGGTAGCAGTCTTTGTATAACGGCTTAGTTCTGAGAATATTTAAAACTGGATTAGGTTCCAAGGTTTTTCAGCATTTATGGTTTCCTCGTTAACAAAATCTTGTTGTGTGCTTCTACTTTCCTTTTCACATTATAATTATTTAGTTATAATTAAAGTAACTTCAATTGTACATTAGTCCAAACACTTGGGTTAATCTTGTTAGATCATTGCTTGGTCGAACTCGCATGCGTCGCTATCTCAAGCATGTTTGTCAATGTTATTGATCAAAACTATAAAGTCTTGATTTCTAGTATACTATAGTAAAGGTCTCGGACTAGGATAGAAAGTGTAGTTGGGCTCAAGAACTCCATGAAAATCATCATACAAGATGAAGGACTACTCAAGAAACCAGTGGATCTTCATCGACTAAAAGGTATACGGAGACTTGAACTTATCTATCACTCAAAAGTCTTTATACTCTTTCTCCTATCTTGAGACAAAAGTCGTTTACTATATAGACTAAGAATATTCACATGTGATATTTCGAGTTGAGTATATCTCACTTATCTATTTCTCGAAATATATGTTGGTAAAGCTTTCATTTTATCCAAGTTCATCTTCACCTAGTGAAGAAAGTCATGTTATGTTTCAATCATCTTGGAAATCGCTATAACGAAAAATAGTTTGCGAATAATAACTATATAACGCCCGTTGAGAATGTTTCAATGATTGAAATGAGAGTTTAGACTATATAACCATTGGGGGATATAAACATTGTTATGGCAACACATATATGTATAAGTCCTTAGCACTTGAACTGAAGTTTGTGAACTTTGTCGATCAAGTGAAACCAGAACGTGAGCTGTAAACTCAGTCCGCGAACTGGCGTAGTTCTCGAACCCGAGAATTTCTGCTGGAGTTGAAGCTCAGTTTCAGTTTGCGATCTCATTCCGCAAACTGATGGAAGTTCACGAAACCGAGAATTTCTACTGGAGTTTGTGAACTCCAACCGGTTAACTTTAGTCTGCGAACTCATTCCGTGAACTCAAGTTGGTTATGTCTGAAAACGATGATTCGTGAACTTATCTTAATTAACTAAGGAATGCTTTTGCAAACCGTGGCTTTATAGTTCATGAATTGATTCGAGTGAATCGGATATTTTTTGATTTAATTGTGTCTTATATAGTACATGAGATCTCATAGCAATTGAACAACTCTCTAAATAGTTCATTTGAGTCATTTGGACTAGTTATGGTGAAGAAGAATATGGTTGATATGAAAGTTATCATTTGGCTAACCATTTGGTTGACTAATATTGAACCAACCATTGTACACGTTTGGGTACGGTTACACAAACCCAAAATCGTCAAGTACATGTGTGTATGGAAAGCTTAGTTTTCGATCTAATTGTTGAGAGATATTAGCTTGTATCTAATCAGGTTTTCATCTAACGATGAATATTGAATGCTTTGTTACTAAGCTAACATTAATTGTAAACCCTAATTTGAAAGACTATATAAGGGAGAACTTTAGCAACTGGGAAACCTAATCCCCACACATTCTGTGTGATACTAGTTTGCTAATTTAGAGTCGATTCTCCTTTAACCTTTGGTTTTCTTCTTCTAAAACCAGGTTAACAACTTAAAGACTTCATTGGGATTGTGAAGCCAGACCAATACTACTTTTCTTGTAGTTGTGTGATCTAATCTTGTTGTTTCTATCGTATGAGTACAATTGTAATAATTGGCTTGATATTTTTATCTCCGATAGGAAAGATATACAAGTAGTCACAAACATCTCCGTCTCATTGTTTGTGACTCCACAATATCTTTTTTCGCTTCGTCGATTAAGACTATTGTGAGGTGATTCATAAAACTGAGTTGTTCTTCTAGAATATAAGTCAGGTTTTATTGATTGGTTCCTGTTCACCTTGATTTATCAAAAGACAGAACAAAACTCATAGGTTTATTCGTGGGAGACAAATTTATCTATCTTGTAGACTTTTTTGTGTGAGACAGATTTGTTTATTAAAGTCTTCGACTTTGGGTCGTAGCAACTCTTGGTTGTGGGTGAGATCAGCGAAGGGAATAAAGTGTGCAGTATCCTGCTGGGATCAGAGGCGTATAAGCATAACTGTACCTTGGATCAGTGTGAGATTGATTGGGGTTAAAATACAGTCCAGACCGAAGTTAATTTGGACTAGGCTAGAGTATGTAGCGGCTTAATACAGTGTATGTTTAATCTGGACTAGGTCCCAGGGTTTTATGCATTTGTGGTTTCCTTGTTTGGTGTCTGTGTTATTTTTTTTACGCATTATATTTTTATAATTGAAATAATACAGGTTGTGCGTTGTTCAATCAATTAGAATATCCGACCCTATTGGTTGTTGATTTAAATTAATTGACACTTGGATATTGGTCTTTGGTACCATCCAAGTTATCTCTTTTTGATTAGACTCGCAAATCATATTTTCTTGAGTAAATCAAATAGAGAGATTGAGATAATAACTCCGTGAGTATTTTCTATTGATTGAGTCTAGTTGATTCTCTAGAAAAAAACTCGTAGTTGTCCATACAGATTGCTAATCGAAATATTAGGTGATGTTGTTAGATTCCCACTTTTTCAATTGGTATCAGAGCAGGCAAACACGTTCAATACCTTACAAGTATGTGTTTGTAGCGATTTGACTCTATGGACAAGAGTAGTATCTCTAATAACGTAACACCAGTTCAAAACCACTCAGGCGAGGCTCAATGTCTTGAATCTTCCGAGAAAAACTCTATCACTCATCCCTTGACTGAATCTGCATTTGACTAGGAAACATTTCTTGATGATAAATTGGATGACCTTTCAGATGACAGTGATTCAGAAGAAGGACCGAGTATTTATGAGGAAGTCTCTCAATATATCAAGCTGTTTGATCATGAATTAAAAGAAAAAAGGTCAACAACTTGCCTGAGTAAGTACATGGCTCCTCTTTGTCAAGAAAACAGAAAATTGAGAAAACTCTTTAAAGGATATGATTGTGTCTATAATCTCCTAAAATCTATCATTAAATATCGTGAAGAAGATATCTGCACAAAAAGGTCTGAATGTGACAATCTTCTCTGAAATCTCTATGTGTTGAAAGAAAGACTTACAGATACTGAAGCAAGATATGACTCTCAATAGAAATGTTTTAATGACAAATAACTCAGACTTCTCACTAAAGAAAAGTCGTTGGAGACTGATCTTGCAACTGATCTTGACAAGGTAAAATCACTAGAAGAGAGTCTGAGAAGATTCAATACTAGCTCAACGAAATTGACCACTATGCTTGGAGCAAGTAAAAATCATCGTGATACACGAGGATTGGGCTATAAGGGAATAAATGCTTCAAGTATTAGCAAAGAGGTAAAATTTGTCAAGGCTAGTGATTCTTCGCAATAAAAGGTTTCCACTGATGGAAAAGTGAAATACCTCCACTGGAAGTAAAAGTTCAAAAGAGCAATGTATATCAACCTCCATAGCCAGCACATACATATCGAGGTAAGAACATTCCTTATGTTTGCCACTATTACGAAAATAAAGGTCATCTGGAAAGGAGATGTCGTTTTCATATAAGGAATGAGAAACTTCATGATGTTCTTGTTTGGGAATCACAAGAAGTTGTGAAACCAAGATCATATGTTAAGACTAATCCCCTTAACGTTACATGTTATAACTGTTGGTAGGCTCGTAAAGATACCTACTTCTATGTATAAACTGCAAGTGCACAGTGTCGACAAGCAACACAGGGCAAGCACAGGTCGAACCACAGAGACTTGGAGAGTGTAGAAGTTGATTCTAAATCCTGATTCAGAGAGTAACCAAAAGGGGTTTGATTTTGTCGATACGACGATATGATTTTCAAGTGACTGAAATAATAAAAGTAAAAGATGCAAATAACAAGATATGTAAACAATGATAATATGGATACTAGGGTATTCAAATCCACCAATAACCTATGATATGCATTCAACTTGTAATATTATTCTTGTCCTTATAGTAGATTCAAGTCTACCGTATAACTAAGGTGTTTCTCCAATGGATAATTTAATCACAACTAAAGTATTTCTCCAAAGCATTAATTGTCTAATTAAGCACAACTAATCTAAAGATCAATATTTGGTTAAGCATGAGTTGTAGCATAATCAACATAGAGATATTCTAACTACAATGGATACATGGCATACATTGTGAGAGCAAGATGTTGAAAAACTTGGATTAATTTATATCTTTAAACAATTCTAAACTTTCAAGAACAAGATACAAGATATGAATACATACCAATGAGATTAGGGCTTCATCTAAACCCTAATAAATGAAATTAGAACATGAAGAACATTACAACAAAATTGAAATTTGATAAACTAACATGAACAAGCTATTCTTGGATGGGTTTTCAACACAACAACCCTCTCTATTTATACACAAAAACTCTCTCAACACTTGGATTCGAAATTTACTGTAGCAACCACTCAACAATTAAATAAAACATGTTTTCTTTAATTGATGGATGAAATGGAATACAATGGGGGTGAGGTGGATGTTTTGGAAAGAATCCAATGGGGGTGAGGTGGATGTTTTGGAAAGAATCCAATGGGGGTGAGGTGGAAATGGATTTGGGTCTTGGGTTTTGGATCATGGGTTGTTTAATCCCATGAATTTGTAAACAGGTTGCCACTGATGCGCGAGCGGGTTGCAACGCTTCCAACTTTCTTCTCTTTTGTCTTCTCAATTCTTCCAAGCTTTATTTAGTACTTAAAAACACAAAATTAATTAATACAAATATTTATTCTTGAAAATGGTAAAAATGCAAAATTTGGGATAATATATGACTTTGAAGCGCGAAAGATGAGTTAAGTGCCAATGAAAAGGTGTATGAATATGCAATATTTGGCACTCATCAACTGTCCAACCTTTAGGCAAAGGAATCAGTACTGTGATCAACCTAGATTTGCCTATAAACATCATACGAAGCCTTTTCACAATCGTAATGGTTATCAAAAGGATAACTTCGTAAAGACGAAGACAAGATCCGATGCTCCCAATTGGAGAAAGTCTAACTTGCAAAAGAATAGTCAATCCAATTCTCTTTCGAGAAATCTAGAAGAGAGTAATGGGAAGAAAGTTCCGGTTGTTCCTAAATGTACTCAGAAGTAGATACCAAAGAAATCCAATGATGCTTTGAGTTTGAAAAGGAATGATCTTCCAGAAAATTCCATGACTATGGAGAAGGCAGTATCCATGATGTTGGAACTTAACAAGTTTTTTGGAAAAATGGAATTGGATGTGAAAGGTTCTAAAAGCGATCTCTTTCATAATAATCCAAAGGTCACTTGTGGTGAGCAAGACATTGTTCACCCCAACACAACTTAGTTGTGTTGTAAGTGCATCCTCACTAAGGAATGCCCTGCTGAATACGGTGAGGAAAACACGAGAATTGGGGAACACATATTTTGTTCGATAAGTCGATTGGATTCGTCTAAAAAGGTATGTCTATAAACTTGAGCAATATTTGTGTTTTTATTTGCTTAGAGTAGTTATAATGATCCATGTACCTTGCTTATCGTTCATTTCTACCTAACTTGATCTGTGTTTAAGGTTCTTAAATGTTTAGGTTTGAAAATAGTGGTTCGGGATGTTTGGACTTCATGGTACACATACCAAGTATGCATAATATCTTTTAAAACCAAAATCCAGGAGTTTAAGTCCGCGGACTTGAAAATTCATGTGCAAACACATAAGTTCGCGGACTTGCCTATAGACGTCGATATTCGGTCAACTTGTTTTGGCCATAACTTCTTCGTATGAACTCGGAATGAACTCATTCTTTTTGAACTCTCTTTCTATTTAAATTCTCTTCAAAATGGAGATGAGAAACCTTAAATTTGGATGAGTTAAGATTGGTATTTGTCCTGTCTCTTGTTTTTGAGTATTTTGCTCCATTTCATTGCATTGTTCCACTACTCTTGAACTTGGGCACTTGGATTCTTGGTGTACTACTCTTCTAAGCTAATTTGTAACTTTTACAGGAATGTTATTGGAAAATATTTTTATACGCCTTTGGTAGCTATTATTGGTATAAATCTGGGCGAAAAAGATTGATTCCACCCTCTAAGGACAAATAATCTTATATGTGTATTACGAGTTTGTCTTGGTGCCTAGGAAATTTCTTATGAGAATTTATTTTTGTTTTTGAGAAGGATTACTAGAGTTTTGAATAGCAATTATTGTGATTTCACATATCTATGTCTAACGTTTTCATCTTGCAATGTTTTTAGATTTATTCTAAAGTTGATTTGGAAGATGATTATTGCAGTATTAATCTTTATGGTTTCATATATTGCAATATGTCATGGATATGTGTGTTTGTGTCTGTGAACTATTATTCTCCCATACGATGTCAAAAGTTATCTCTTTTATATGTCGACATGCATGTATTGATTCAAGATCGATGAACTTTGACAAACAAAAATTGAACCTATTGTGTCGTTATGCAAATAATTGATGAAAGATAGGATGGATTTTTGTTCCCAAGGATTATGTCTATTGTATGTCATTGTGCAAATAGTGATGGAATATATAATGAATCCTTGTGTATTCCGCAGTAATTGATCTTCCCTGATCCATATTTTGTGTATTAATGTGAGACTCCGTATTATGACTTATGTTGAGCATTAGACAACCAAAGTTGATTATTTTTGTGATTAGCTTAGTTGTGTTCCATAAGATACTTTACGTCGAGTATTTTGAACTAAATCAACCATCTTGTGTGATTGTTTAGTTAGCACTCCATAATTTTTCTTATGTTTAAGAATTTCTTTGACTGGGTTGGTTATTCATGATTAACTTAGTCATTGCTCCATAGAATGTTCTTATATCGAGTGTGGCCAATTAAATTGATTACTCTTGTAATTAGTTTGGTTGAGTATGGCAATTAGATTATTTGCGAGTTTTCTTGTGATTAATCTAATTGATTTATTAAGTCTCCATAATTTTATTTGTGTTGAGCATATTTAATCAAATTAATCTTGGTTCGCTTTGGTTAATATGATTGAATATTTCTTGTTGGATTCCGAATTCATACTTGTATGTAATTTGTTGAGTCTAAAGAAATCCTTCTTTTCTCTTGAAATTAAGGTCGCTCTTGTTGTTCCTTTGGGAATGACATTTTATGAGGGAGAGTTCTTTTGAACTTGTGTTTAATTTCCAAATCATTGTGGGGAGTGCGGCTGTGGAATATTTTAGGGGTTATCTTGCGTCTTTATAAACTCCTTGATGAATGCATTTAGCTTCAGCTTTATGATTGCATCTAAATAAGATGATATACATTTATCTTTGGTCATGAAATGTCTCTTTCGAAAATTTCATTAGGATCCCGTTCTTGTACCTTTGCCAATTTTATTAACAAAAAGGGGGAGAATTAATTGTAGTTCACACTACAAATACATATGGTTTTTGGATCATTATGTAAGGAGGAGTGGTTTCCATGTGAGATGGAGTATTGACTAAGGGGGAGTGAAGTATCACCATAGTATTGTTGTTGAAGTTGTGATGCAATTGGACTTTGACGCTGTGTAATAATACTATAACACTGTATAACAATGATTGAGAACCGATGCTTTTCTCATTATTATAGATACGGATTTTCAACAATGATGATGCTAAACTTACAACCTTTGGGATCATTGGACTACTTGGAAGTGATGAAGATTTCGAGTATTGTTGAAGATTAGGCATATGGAATAGGAGCTACAAAGTTTATTCATATATTTTTTGTATTCCATATGTATTAATAGTTTTTCCACTAAAATTGAAAAAGGGGGAGATTGTTAGAGCATTGCTCGGTCGAACTCACATGCGTTGCTATCTCAAGCACGTTTGTCAATGTTAGTGATCAAAACTATAAAGTCTTGATTTCTAGTCTACTATAGCTAAGGTCTCGGACTAGGATAGAAAGTGTAGTTGAGCTCAAGAACTCCATGGCGATCATCATACAAGACGAAGGACTTCTCAAGGAACCAGTGGATCTTCATCGACTAAAAGGTATGTGGAGACTTGAACTTATCTATCACTCAAAAGTATATCTACTCTATCTCCTATCTTGAGACAAAAGTCGTTTATTATATAGACTAAGAATATGCACATGTGATATTTCGAGATGAGTATATCTCGCTTATCTATTTCTCGAAATATGTGTTGGTAAAGCTTTCGCTTTAGCCAAGTTCATCTTTATCTAGTGACGAAAGTCATTTTATGTTTCAATCATCTTGGAAATCGCTCTGACGAAAAATAGTTTGTGAATAACAACTATATAACACCCTCTGAGAATGTTTCAATGATTGAAATGAGAGTTTAGACTATATAACCATTGGGGATATAAACATTATTATGGAAACACATATATGTATAAGTCCTTAGCACTTGAACCGAAGTTTGAGAACTTTGTTGATCAAGTAAAAGCAGAACGTGAGCTATAAACTCAGTCCGCGAACTGGCGTAGTTCTCGAACCCGAGAATTTTTGCTGGACTTTAAGCTCAGTTTCAGTCTGCGAACTCAGTCAGAGAACTGATGGAAGTTCTCGAACCCGATAATTTTTTCTAGAGTTTGTGAACTCCAACCGGTTAACTTAAGTCCGCGAACTCAAGTGGGTTATGTCTGAAAACGATGATTCATGAACTTATCTTAATTAACTAAGGAATGCTTTTGCAAACTGTGGCTTTATATTTCATGAATTGATTCGAGTGAATCAAATCATTTTTGATTCAATTGTGTCTTGTATAGTACATGCGATCTCATAGCAATTGAACAACTCTCTAACTAGTTCATTTGAGTCATTTGGACCAGTTATGGTGAAGAAGAATATGGTTGATATGAAAGTTATCATTTGGCTAACCATTTGGTTGAATAATATTGAACCAACCATTGTACACATTTTGGTACGGTTACACAAACCCAAAATCGTCAAGTACATGTGTGTATGGCAAGATAAGTTTTCGATCTAACGGTTGAGAGATATTAGCTTGTACCTAATCAGGTTTTCATCTAACGTGAATATTTAATGCTTTGTTACTAAGCTAACTGTTGATGGTGGATTTTCATTTAAGGCTAAAATTGTAAAAGCAAAAATTATGCGCTAACATCTTGCAAAAGATAAAGCCATTAATAAGTGATGAATACTTATTCACTTTACTAATTCACCTAGAATGGAGCATGTGGCAATAATCCCAATATTCTGTGAATTAAATACACAAAATTCATCCAGGTTGGAGCATGTGGCAACAATCCCATATACCCCGTGAATTTACAGCATTATTAATTAATGCATGACCATCCTTGTATTTCTTGTACTCATTATCGGTGCGGCATGACGACTGAGTGTTGTTCTCAACAGAGCTACACGAACTTCCAAGCATTAATAATGAAGCATGTACGAAATACCCGTATAGGCTGCAACTCTCGGTGTGTTATACTAGCCCGATTGAGCATACATCTCTCGGTGTGTTATACTAGCCCTATTGAGCATATTTGAATCTAGACTGTCCATATCAGTCTTAGAAACGATCACGACCATCCAACTTCACCAGCATAATTGGATGGATTAGATTGAATCCATGACACCAAGCAGGTATTGGAATATTCACTACCGACCCAACACGGGCCCCGCATGGTTGGCCTCCCTAAAAGGGTGGCATAGCTTTCCAAACCGTCCAAGCCAAAGCATTATGGACGAAAAACCCTAAATTAGGGTTTGCGGCACATTACATGTGTCGCAAAACTGTCTCAACCATCCATCTTCGCAGGCATAGATGGAGGGTGTAGATGTAGATTCAAAGGTCTCAGAGCATGTCAACATGATCACTGTAAGCCCTCCTACACACATGACCGATCAGTCAGGACCAACCATGGATGGTCGTTCCAGATCGTGCGCCCAAAGTGGGCATGCCGCACGGCCGGAAAAACCCTAATTTGGGTTTACATTGATCGCAAACGTCTGTTTTCTTTTGATCGAATGGAGGGTTTAGGAGTCGATTGAGCAGGTCCAGTGAGCACCAACATGATCACCGTGGACCCATCTATCTCCACACCTGATCGGCCAAGGAAAACCATGCTTGGTCGTTCCAATTCGCACGCCCAAACTAGCGTGGTCACAATCTCGACCACTCAACTTCGCCGGACGAATTGAGTGGTGTAGATCACGTTCCTATGGGAAATTAAGGTATAGGAATGTACACCATCCTGCCACCTACACGCCAAACCAATCATCCTGGACCGACCAAGCTTGGTTATCCCTAAATGCACGCCTGAAGAAGGCATGACGCGCGGCATTTGCGGAACCAAACTTCTATCGTAAATCAATCCTGGCCGCTCCTTTTTGTCGGAAAAATTGAGTGGTCCAGATCACAATTTCACGGGACAATGAGGTATATGCATGTATACCGGCATGCCATCTACACGCATGCCCGATCGGCCATGCCAAAATCGTTTCCCAAGCTTGGATTCGACCAAGCTGAAAAAGTGGTGCTTGCGCACCTCTTCTAAAACCCTAATTCCACTAACGGTCGTAGATGAGTGTATCAAAGATCATCTCGTCCGTCTAACTTCACCGGCTTGGTTATACATCCCTGGTCAGGAGTTAATTAGTCAGTGAGGTATCATGGTGATCATCACTCGTCACTCTACCACACCATGTGGTCGTCCAAGGGAGAACTTGCTTGTGCAACCTCCAAACCATCACATGAAGTAGGCTGGACATGAGGCTATTTTGAGACGCTCAAACAGTGATGCTTCATACATGCTGAATATACTCAATGCAGTACCTGCATAGAATACACACGATACTTCACAAGTATCGACTTCCTAAATAACTTAGTTATTTATTCTAGCATTACATGCTACTTTCTATGGGTCCCATGATCCACACACTCGAGACATCAATCATGTCACAAACTGGGGGATACATACTGCGGTATTGGTCTGGTGGTTTAAAGCATGCAGCGCGCAACGCGCCATCACAAGAACATGTCAGGAAGTCATGGAAGGTTAGTGATGATGGGAGAAGTGGGCAAGACTGGTCGTGTGATACTAACAAACAACTCCACTACTCCATCACTCCACTTTCTCCACTTCCCACGAGATACGAGGGTTAGGCTTAAATACTTGTATAAATAGGTTCTCCTCCCTATTTTCCAAAGAGGAACAAGGCAAGACAAGACAATAGAGGCAAGTGTTGATACAATCGTATTCTAACACCGGAACTGATAGCTTACATCCTGCAATCCAGTTCAACTTTCTGATACAAGTCATACATAGCCAACACCTTCACAATCTCAACACCTTCTTCACTTCCCTCCCTAAGATCAACCCCATCTCATTCACTTTGTGACCGAAACAAGTCTGGAACGGACATTTCTTGGTTTAGGCCGGATTTGCACAGATTGATTTATCGAATTTACAAGCACTCCCCTGCAGTGCATTTGTTTAAGGTTTAGACTCATTTCTCATCCACACACCCCAAATTACCAACACCGGAAGAAATAGTTTTCACCAATAAACACTAACATTGATTGCAAACCCTAATTTGAAAGACTATATAAGGGAGAACTCTAGCAAATTGGAAACCTACACGCATTTTGTGTGATACTAGTTTGCTAAGATAGAGTCGATTATCCTTTAACCTTTGGTTTTCTTCTTCTAAAACCAGGTTAACGACTTAAATACTTCATTGGGATTTTGAAGCCAGACCGATACTACTTTTCTTGTAGTTGTGTGATCTGATCTGGATATTTCTATCGTACGAGTAAAATTATAATAATTGACTTGATATTTCTATCTCTGATAGGCAAGATATACAAGTAGTCACAAACATCTTCGTCTCATTGTTTGTGACTCCAAAAAATCTTTTTTCGCTGCGTCGATTAAGACTATTGTGAGGTGATTGATAAAACTGAGTTGTTCTTCGGGATTGATATACAAGTGTCAATCAATTTAAATCAACAACCAATAAGGTCGGATATTCTAATTGATTGAACAAATCACAACCTGTATTATTTCAATTATAACAATATAATGCAGAAAAGAAATAACACAGACACTAGGATTTTGTTAACGAGGAAACCGCAAATGCAGAAAAATTCTGGGACCTAGTCAAGATTAAACATACATTGTATTAAGCCTATACAGACTCTAGCCTACTCCAAATTAACTTCGGTTTGAACTGTAGTTGAACCCCAATCAATCTCACACTGATCCAAGGTACAATTATGATCCTATACCTTTGATCCTAGCAGGATACTACGCACTTGATTCCCTTAGATGATCTCACCCACAACTAAGAGTTGCTAAGACCCAAAGTCGAAGACTTTAATAAACAAATCTGTATCACACAGAAAAGTATACGATAATAGATAAATCTATCTCACACAGAGAACGGAGATTGTGTGAAAGTTGGAGGAATCGGGAAAAAGGGTGAGAAAGTGTGTGCGAATCGGAAAAAAAGGGGGCGATCAACTCAGAGGAATCGGTTCGAATTTTCTCGTCATATCATCAGATTCCTTTACTTTGATTTCGTTTTCTCTTTGTCAAATCTACAATTAGAGATTCTAGTTCATCGTTGCTTAATATATGGTACAAAATTATCAGTAATTCATGGTGGATCTCATAATAGTTCGGGATCTTATTGTACTTAGAAATTGTAATCTAATAAATCCGTTTGATTAGAGTTCAGATAGATCTACGGGGTTTGGATTTTTACTTTATTTCTCGTTATTTAGTCTTCATTTATCGAGTGAGTATTAGTGATGGGGGGTGATTCTGATCCTCTCCAAACAAGGGTGCTAACTTATGCAGAAAAGGTTCTAGGCAGAAAACAGCTACCAACTACTTTTTTGGATTTGAATTCACTGCCCATCCCTTCTTTGAAACAAGGAAAACTTGCGGTTTTATCATCAAGTTGCGATCATCGGAAGACAGGGACAAAATTCTAAATGTGTAGGCATGGATGTTTGATCAGCAAAAGTTGAATTTAATGGAATGGTTTCCAGGTTTTAATGCGGATAAACATAATACTTCAAGTGCTTCGGTTTGTGTAAAATTCCCCGGGTTGCTTGTTGAATTTTGGATTGAAAAAACGTTGCTAGCATGTGGTAAATCACTTGGCACACCAATAGTTGTCGACAAGCGTACTTTGGACCATGAATATGGATACTACGCCTCAGTTTTAATTGATATTAACTTTGCGGAACTAAATACTGAAGACATTGATATTTCTGTTGGAGGTTGGGGCTTCTGGAAACCAATCGAAATACAAAAAAAGGCCTAAATTCTGCTCCAAATGCAAGATTATTGGTCATGTAGATTCTGAATGTAGGAAAAAACTAAAGAATAATATGACTGTGCAGCAGCAGGTTTCTGAGACCCTTAGAGAAGAACGCAACAATAATGTTCAGGGTAATAACAAAACTAAAGTAGGGAATGAATGGCAAAATTCTCGGCGTAGGAAGGGAAAGATGGCTCCTGTCATACCAGTTGTGCCTGAGATTGGGAGCAGTATATCGTTGAGAAACCAAGATATTTTGAGCCATGAGGAGGGTTAGAAACTATCCGGGAATGTCTAAGGGACTTTAAATAATCAATTGCGGGAGGAGTTAGACAAGATTGTTGTCTCGACTAACCAGTTTGAGATTTTTAACGTTGAGCTAGGTTTGAATGAACATAACAATATAATTGTTGCTCCTAATATTCGTCCGAGTATGTGGGAGGAAACACTGCTTGTGCTTGATCAGAATGCTAGTTTGTTGACTTCTGGGACACTGGTTATTTTGGCGCGTGTTTCTGGTAGTAACACGGGCACCGCGGCTATGCCTGATAAAAATTCTGTTGGTTCTAAATAAAAAATGGAGTGCAAAAATCTGACCCCAATAGGTTGATGCAGAGAGTTAAGATAAGTAACAATACTAAAATGGTTCCCAAATGAGAGTTCTCTTTTGGAATATTAATGGGATTGTGCGTGATGAAGCTAAAATGAGAGAATTAGTAAAAGAGTATAATCCTGATATAATTGGTATTGCTGAACCAAGAGTGTCAGTTTCTTCAAGGTCTGTGCGTGGTTTTGGTATTCATGGTTTTAATAGTTCGATTATTCACAACTCTACTGTGACAGGTACTGGTAACTTGTGGGTGATGTGGTCTTTAAATTTGACTGATCCGGTGGTGGTGAACTGTTCTAGACAGGAAATTATAATTGCGGTTGATGGTGTTCATATATCTATTATGCATGCTAGCTCAGTGCAATCTTCTAGGAGGAATCTCTGGAGATAGTTAGAGTTTGGTGACATGCGGGTGCCTTGGCTGGCAATTAGTGACTTTAATTGTGTGCATCGTAATGAGGAAAAAAAAAGGTCTTTCGCTTCCAAGAACTACGGTGGTGACTGAGTTTAGCGACTGGTTGGACGATAATGGCCTTTTTGAACCTGAGTTTTTGGGTTGTAAATTTACGTGGTCGAACAGGCAGTCCGGAGCTCACAGAATTATTAGTAAGCTTGATAGGACAGTGATTAATAAGCATTGGTTAAATCGCTTTGAGAATTGGCGGTGTAAAGCTCTTCCTAGGGAAGTTTCCGACCATTCTCCGCTGATTGGTTTTCCGTTTGTTAACACGAGACCGAGAAGATCTCCTTTTCGTTCTCAGAAAATGTGTTTTGGGCACCCTGATTTCATGTGTATAGTAAAATATAGTTGGAGGGAACCTTGTGTGGGGTCTCTAGCCTTTATTTTTCCTCAAAAGATTAAGCGTCTGAAGATAGCAATGAAGTTGTGGAATTGGGAAGTTTTTGGCGATGTTAATGTTAGGCTGAAACGGGCACAGCTGAGACTGGAAAGTTCAATGCGTTTATCTGATGAAGACCCTTCGGATATAATCAATTTGAATTTGATGAGAAGTGTGGCAGTAGAAGTTAATGATATTAGAATGCAGCAGGTTATCATGTTGAAGAAAAAAGCAAGAAATCGGTGGATTCTGGAAGGGGCGAGTAATTATAGTTTCTTTCATAACACTATTCGTATGCGTAGAAGTGGTAATACAATTTCGGAATTGGTCGATGATAATGGGGAGACGATGAATGATTGTGATCAGATTCGCAATTTTATTGTTGATTACTATGAAGCTAAGTTTAATGGAGATGATTCAGTTCCTGTGGAGGAAATTTTTAGTATTGACCATAATTCTATTTCCCGAGAGGAGAGTACTACAATGGATCAGTTGCCCTCTTGTGATGAGATTCGTGCTGCGGTTTTTGATTTGGGTGCGGATAGTGCGCCGGGTCCGGACGGGTTTGCTGGCTTCTTCTATAGGCACTGTTGGGAAACTATCCAGGAGGGTTTGGTTAAGGCTATCCTTTTTTGTTGGTCGAATAAATTCATCCCTCACGGTGTGAATTCTAGTCTTCTCCTGCTTCTTCCTAAATAAAGAGGTGCAAGAACTCTTAGAAATTTTAGGCCGATTGCTCTTAGTAACTTCTTTTTCAAGATTTTTACTAAAATTTTAGCTACAAGACTGGATAATGTTCTGGAGAATTTGGTTTCGGAGGAGCAAGTGGCGTTTATGAAGGGGAGAAATATTCATGAAAATATTAGCTTGGCCTTCGAGATGGTGAATGAAACGCAGGTGAAGCGGAAATATGGTAATGTTGGGTTAAAACTAGACATAACTCAGGCTTTCGACACTGTTAGTTGGACTTTTGTTTTGGAAGTTTTTCGTAGATATGGTTTTTCGGAGAGTTGGTGTAACTGGATTCTTCAAATTCTTAGATCTGCAAAAATTCCGGTTCTTGTCAATGGAAGCCCGGAAGGTTTCTTCACTATTGATAGAGGTCTTCGTCAGGGTGACCCTTTGTCGCCTCTGATTTTTGTGTTGATTGAGGATGTCTTAGGCAGGAACATCAAGAAGCTTTTTTTCCAGGGCAAGATGACGCATATGGTAAATAGAAAAGGTATTACACCTACTCATCTTTTTTTCGCTGATGACATTTTGATCTTTTGTAAATGAAACATGAAGAGTTTGAGAAATCTTTTTGATTTGTTGAGTAAGTACCAAAGTGCTTCGGGCTAATTAGTAAGTCGCGAGAAGAGTAAACTCTATTATGGGGGTGGTTCTTTGAGTAGGAGATCTACTATCTCAGCTTTTCTGGGAATGCCTATTGCTGGTTTTCCGGATAGGTATTTATGGGTTAAGGTTATGCCGGGTGCCGTTAGATACCATCATGTGGCTAATGTCGTTGAGAAGATAAAGGATCAACTGGAAGTTTGGAAGGCTAGGATGCTATCTTTCCAAGACAGAGTGGTGCTAGTGAAGTCTATGATTGCAAGTTACTCGATTCATAATATGGCGGTTTATAAGTGGCCGAGGAAATTTGTTCACGAGTGTGAGGTAGCAATTCGAAATTTTTATGGTCAGGTGACTCGAAGGTGAGTAGGTCCTTTGTTGTGGCCTATGACAAGATCTGTGCTCCGTACAAGGAAGGGGGATTTGGTATAACTAAGTTGAGTATTACGAATAAGGCGCTTCTTATGAGTCTTTGGTGGAAAATCAGTAACTCTAATAAGGTTTGGGCTCGCTTCATGAGAGCTAAATTATTTATGAGGAACGGAAATTTAGTTCATTATGTGAAATCTTCGATTCTGCCGGGTATCAAATGGGTTTACTCAGTGGTTGAGGAAAACTCGAGGGTTCTTATTGGTGATGGACGTAATACCTCTCTGTACTACGATGTCTGGTTGGGTGAGGTTCCAATTGCTGCTCTCCTATAAGACTACACTCTGGAGAATAATATTATGGTAGGGGATATGCTTTTCGAAGGTCGCTGGAATTTGAGTGACACTTGCCGGAATACGCTGTTTACTACTGGTTTTGGGGAGGAGGATATGCCTAAGCCTCTCAATGGGGAGGACAGAAGGGTTTGGAAACCAAACTACACGGGAAGTTTTACGGTCAGCTCGGCGAAATCCCTAATTCGCAAGAAGTATTTGAAGTTGGAAGGAGATAACTTGTTATGGAAACCCGAGGTGCACCCTGCACTGGCGGCCAGAAACTGGAAGATTATTAGAGGATCTTGTGCTACTCTGGACAAGGTTAAAGACCGTTTCAAAATCCAAGTGGTGAATAAGTGTTGTTTGTGCAATGCAGAGGAAGAAACGCGGGATCATTTGTTATGGCAATGCGAATTTGCTTTAAAGGCGTGGCGTTGGTTGTACGATATATTTGGAATACGATCTAATTTGAACTTCATTTCTGCGTACAAGGAAGCTAGAGGAAGAAGCAGCATCATCAGGTACCTTTGGTTGATCTCTATTTTGGTCACCAGGTCTGAACTGTGGATGACGCGCAATAGGTATAAAACAAAAAGGCTTGCTGGAGTTTTTTTTCAAAAAACAGTTTTCAATCAGATAATGGAATACTCGAGGAGGCTTAATGGCTACATGCACAATTCTGTTGAGGACTTGAAGGTCTTGGTTTTCTGTAATGTAACCCATCGAGCGGTAAAGTCATGTACTCCAGTGGAATGTAGCTGGGACGTTCCGGAGGTAGGTGAGCTACTGCTTTGCTGTGATGGTGATGTGCGTGGGAACCCGGATGTTGCTGGTGCGGGTGTAGTTTCTAGGTATCAGGAGGCTAATGTGGTGGGAGCTCTAAGTTCAGGGTTGGGTGTAACCTCTAACTATTTGGCAGAAATTTTTGGCATTATCATTGGGCTTGAATGGGCGGTTCAATGGGGGTACTCGAGAGTCTGTATTAGATCAGACTCTATGAGTACGGTGAAGGCGTTCTCTTCTTCAACGCTTCCGTGGTTTATTTGGAAAAGATGGAAGGAGGTCTCTTCTATATATGACATGATTCGGTTTGTTCACTCTTATAGAGAAGTTAACTTTGCTGAGGATAATATGGCAAAATGAGCATGTGCTCTGAATAATCAGGAAAAAATACATTATAATGGGAGACCAGATTTTTTAGTTTCGGTTGAATACCCTAATGTAACTTATTTCCGTTTCAAATAAGTAGCTAGTTAAGAGGTTTCTTTGTGAACTCTTTCCTGGCTTCTTATTTCGCTCTGTATTGTGGCTGTTTTTATTGGATTTTTGGATAAAACAAAAAAAATATCTCACACAGAAATACCTATGAGTTTTTGTTCCATATTTTGATAAACCAAGGTGAACATGAACCAATTGATAACTCAGACTTATATTCCCGAAGAACAACCTAGTATTATCAATCACCTCACGATGATCTTAATCGAATAACGAAAGAAGATATTGCGAAATCACAAACGATGAGACGAAGATGTTTGTGACTACTTTTATATCTTGCCTATCGGAAAAATCAATCTCAAGTCAATCTTACGATTATACTCAAATACGATAGAAATAGCAAGATCAGATCATGCAACTACAGAGAAAATAGTTGGGTCTGGCTTCACAATCCCAATGAAGTCTTTAAGTCGTTAACCTACAGGGTCTCGAGAAGAAACCTAAGGTTAAAGGAGAATCGACTCTATCTAATACAACTAGTATCACACAGGAGCTATGGGGATTAGGTTTCCCAGTTGCTAGAGTTCTCCTTTATATAGACTTTCAAATCAGGGTTTGCAATCTAAGTTACCTTGGTAACAAAGCATTTAATATTCACCGTTATATGAAAACCTGATTAGATTCAAGCTAATATCTTTCAACCGTTAGATCGAACTTAGCTTGTTACACACAAATGAAATGCACGTTTATTTAGGTTTATGTAACTGTACCCAAACATGTACACTTAGTTGGTTCAACCGTAGTTAACCAAATATTTAGCCTTATTAGCACTTTCATATCAACCATATTCTTCTTTACCACAACTAGTTCAAATGACTCAAATGAACTAGTTAGAGAGTTTTTCAATTGATTAGATCTTATAGAAGTATACAAGACACAATCTAAGCAAAAATGATTTGATTCACTCGAAACAATTCATGAAATTTATAGCCACGGTTTGCAAGTATGCATTCGTTAGTTTATATAAGTTTAAGTTCACGAATAACCATTTTTAGAAACTAACCCACTTAAGTACGCGAACTGGTACGCGGACTTAAGTACCCGGAATAAGTTTGTTTTTAGTTCACAAACTCCAGCAGAAATTCATGGAATGTGAACTTTCGGCAGTACGTGTACTGGAACGTGGACTTTACTTCCGGTTTTCTTGATCAACAAAGTACGCATACTTTGGTTCAAGGAATAAGGACTTACACATGTACAATATTTATATCCTTTCAAGGTTATATTCTAATCTCTTATTTCAATCATCGAAACATTCTTAGAGGATGTTATATAATTGTTATTCACAAACCATTTTTCGTCAAAACCATTTTCAAGTAATTGAAACTTAACATGACTTTCGTCATTAGTAAAGATGAATTTGGACAAACCGAAAGCTTACCAACACATATTTCGAGAAATAGATACGCGAGATAAACTCGACTCGAAATAGAAAATGTGTATAATCAAAGTCGATATAGCAATACGACTTTTGTCTCAAGATAGGAGATGGAGTAGATAGATTTCTGAGTGATAGATAAGTTTAAGTCTCCACATACCTTTTAGTCGATGAAGTTCCACCAGTTCTTTGAGTAGTTCTTCGTCTTGTATGATGATCTCCATGGAGTTCTTGAGCTCAAATTCACTTCTATCCTAGTCCGAGACTTAGTTATAAGTAGACTAGAAATCAAGACTTATAGTTTTGATCACTAATATTGACAAACATGCTTGAGATAGAAACGCATGCGAGTTCGACCGAGCAGTGCTCTAACAACTATATTTTCCATGGTAATTTTCATAAATACTTAATACTTTTAAGTTTGATTCACAACCATAGGTTATAATGTGATCAATCATATCTATATAGTGTTCTTAGAGATTTATTCAAATGTTAATTATCTCACAGAAATAATATTATATGCATCTGAAAATATTCGAAGGGTCAAGTACTTGTACCAGGTACGTGTACTCATCCTTGTTCATGACTATATTTTCCATGGTACATGTACTGGGTATGTGTACCCTTAATACAAATATAAGTTCCAGAACATACATAACTTATCGGTTTAGTTACCGGGTATGGATACCACACCGGTTACAGAACCAACAGTTCCTTTTCGGTATGTATACTAGGTATGCGTACCATTCCAGGTTCACGAGTTCACAGACTTTTGTGGCATGGATTGCTGGTATGCATACCACTAAGTTACTGCCGAACTATAGCTATGCCGGTACGTGTACTACGACTTCGGACCTATAACAGTTTTCCCAGCTTGTGAAAATGGTATGCGTATTGTCATGTATCCAGATTTTCTGTAGTTTAATAGTTCTATCTAGATCAATTCAAAACATTCCCAAATCAAATCAATGACACATATCACTATTCTAGACTGTTAGAGCATTGCTCGGTCGATCTCGCATGTGTTGTTATCTCAAGCATGTTTGTCAATGTTAGTGATCAAAACTATAAGTCTTGATTTCTAGTCTACTATAGCCAAGGTCTCGGACTAGGATAAAAAGTGTAGTTGAGCTCAAGAACTCCATGGAAATCATCATACAAGTTGAAGGACTACTCAAGGAACTAGTGGATCTTCATCGAATAAAAGGTATGTGGAGACTTGAACTTATCTATCACTGAAAAGTCTATGTATCTCCTATCTTGAGACAAAAGTCGTTTTGCTATATAGACTTAGATTATACAGATTTGGTATTTCGAGCCGAGTTTACCTCGCCTATCTATTTCCCGAAATATATGTTGGTAAAGCTTTCGCTTTATCCAAGTTCATCTTTACCTAGTGACGAAAGTCATGTTGATATTCAATCACTTTGAAAATTACTCTGACGAAAAACGGTTTGTGAATAACAACTATATAACGTCATCTGAGAATGTTTCAATGATTGAAATGAGAGTTTAGACTATATAACCATTGGAGGATATAAGCATTTTTGTGGTAACACATATATGTATAAGTCCTTATTGCTTGTACCAAAGTTTTTGAACTTGTTGATTAAGTAAAACCGGAGAAGTGCATGAGCTAAAGTCCGCGAATTGGCGAAGTTCTCAAACCCGAGAATTTATGTTGGAGTTTGTGAACTCCATCTTGGAATTTAAGTCCGTGAACCCAGTCCGCGAACTTGAGTAGGTAATGTCTAAAAACGATGTTTGTGAACTTATCTTTTAAAACTAAGGAATGCAATTGCAAACCGTGGCTATATAGTTCATGAACCGATTCGAGTGAATCAAATCGTTTTGCTTCAATTATGTCTTGTGTAGTACATGAGATTTCCTTGCAATTGAACAACTCTCTAACTAGTTCATTTGAGTCATTTGAACTAGTTATGGTGAAGAAGAATATGGTTGATATGAAAGTTATCATATGGCTAACCATTTGGTTAACTATTGTTGAACCAACTAATGTACTAGTTTGGGTATGGTTACACAAGACTACAAACGTGCATTTTATGTGTGTATAACAAGCTATGTTTTCGATCTAACGGTTGATAAATATTAGCTTGAATCTAATCATGTTTTCATCTAACGGTGAATATTGAATGCTTTGTTACCAAGCTAACATTGATTGCAAACCCTGATTTAATATACTATATAAGGGAGAACTCTAGCAACTGGGAAACTTAATCCCAACACATTCTATATGATACTATTTGTACTAAGCTAGAGTGGATTCTCCTTTAACCTGTGGTTTCTTCTTCTAAACCAGGTTAACGACTTAAAGACTTCATTGGGATTGTGAAGCCAGACCTATACTACTTTTCTTGTAGTTGTGTGATCTAGTCTTGCTGTTTCTATCGTAAAATTACAATTATAATAATTGGCTTGAGATTTTTATCTCTGATAGGTAAGATAAAAAGTAGTCACAATCATCTTCGTCTCATCGTTTGTGATTCCACAATATATTATTTCATTGCGTCGATTAAGACTATTGTGAGGTGATTGATAATACTGAGCTGTTCTTCGGGAATATAAGTCTGGTTTATCAATTGGTTCGTGTTCACCTTGATTTATCAAAATACGGAACAAAACTCTTAGGTATATTCATGGGAGACGGATTTATCTATTACCGTAGAATTTTCTGTGGGATGCAGATTTGTTTATTAAAGTCTTCGACTTTGGGTTGTAGCAATTCTTAGTTGTGTACGAGATCATCTAAGGGAATCAAGTACGTAGTATCCTTCTAGGATCAGAGACGTATGAGCATAATTGTACCTTGGATCAGTGTTAGATTGGTTAGGGTTCAACTAAAGTCCAGACCGAAGTTAGTTTGGAGTAGGCTAGTGTCTGTAGCGGCTTAATACAGTGTATGTTTAATCTGGACTAGGTCTCGGAGTTTTTCTGTATTTGCGATTTCCTCGTTGACAAAATTCTGGTGTTTGTGTTATTTCTTTTCCGCATTATATTTGTTATATAATTAAAATAATAAAGGTTGTGCGTTGTTCAATCAATTAGAATATCCGATCTTTTGGTTGTTGATTTAAATTGATTGACACTTGGATATTGGTCTTTGGTACCATCCAAGTTATCTCCTTATATTTGATAAAGACTCGCATATTTTTATTTGCTTGAGTAAATATCAAATCAAGTGAGAGAGATATAAACTCTTTGATATACTTTTATCTATATTGAGTCTGACTGTCTAGTTGATTCTCTAAGCGAAATATTGGGTGTGGTTGTTAGACCCCCGCTTTTTCAATTGGTATCAGAGCAGGCAAACACATTCAAGACCTTATAAGTCCGTGTTTGTAGCGATCTGACTCTATAGACAGAAGTGTTATCTCAATAAACGTACCACCGGTCTTCGATGGCTCTAATAACTTATGGTGAAAAATTATTATGCGAGCTTTTCTTCAAGCGCGTGATTTTAAATCATGGGTATATGTTGTTAATATCTATGATTCTCCCGTTGTGGCAGTTGGAGATGTAAACATTCCCAAGGATATTGGTGAATACACCCCTGCCGAGATACTTGCTTCAAAGCAAAATTCTGACGGTTTGAATACTATCATACATGCCATTACCCCAAATATTCAGCACCATGTGCCTAATTGCACTAAGTCATAAGAAGCTTGGGATATCTTAGAAACCGTTTTGAAGGTAATACCAGTGAAAAGGAAGCTAGGCTCCAAAACCTTAATTTCGATTGGGAAAACCTGCGTATGGCAGATGAAGAAACGTTTGATGAGTTTAATCACAAAGTGTCTGAAATTATTAATGCATCTTTTGCATTGGGTAAGACTATTCCTGAAAAGGAAATTGTGATGAAAATTCTCAGATCGTTGCCATCTAGATACGATTCCAATAAGCATTCCATCCTTGAGGGAAATAACCTTGATAATCTCTCCAGAAATACGCTGGTTGGAAAGCTTAAGATCTTTGATCATGAAAATTCATCCAAATCTAAGGATGTTGCATTCAAAGCACTAAAGGACACTAAATTACTAGATAAAAGTAAAAAAGTGTTTATCTCTGAAAATGATCACTCTGAGACAGATTCATCAGATGAAGATCTTGACAAATCAGTCTCGATGATCACAAGACAGTTTAGGGATCTTCTTCTGAAGAGAAGTAAACGATTCTCCAGAGATAATCCTAATGCATTAGTCATAGCTCATAATCGTGTTCCTCCTAAAAATAGGGATATTGATAAAACTGATGATGAGGATATGCCTCAGTGCTTTAAGTGTAAGGGATTTGGTCATTTTGCAAACGAGTGCCCAAATACTAGAAAATACACTGGGAACAAAGGTCTTTCGGAAACTCTTGATGAAATGTCTGACAACTATGATTCTAATGAAGACGAGAAATCAAGTTGTAGTTGCAGGAAATCCTACACTACACCCTTGTAAAGATTCTACAATAATCAACTCATCATGGGAGATTAAAAACGACACTTTATTATTTTGTTCTCAGAAATGTTTACAGAAATGGAAGAAATCAAGATTACAACTATTCTCTTGAAGTTTCTCTCTCCTCAAGACTCTTTCAACTCTCAAAAATATATCATCCTTTTCTGGACATATTGGGTCTCTATTTATAGGGTAGTTACATAATGGATGACATCTAAGCTTTCCTCTTATTTCGGATTTACTCTGCGATCTCATCGCAATAATTATAATGTTTATTCTCGCAAGCTTTGTAACCATCGTGGTACAAACATGCTTTTCTCATGTTTTCTTCAATCGTCAGCTATTACGTCACTCTTTTGACTACTTTTGTGACACTCGAAAAGTGTAGTTGAAGAACTTGCGGTGATGCTTGCTGGAAAGTGTTGTTAATCTCGCAGAGAAGTGCTGTAGCGATATTCTGGTCCTACATCTTGCCTCTTCTCATGTCTTTTCTGCGAAGAAGAAAAGATCATGAGAACTTTAAAATGCCGCAACTACTTATCATTTCATTTCTCTGTTCTGACACGTTTTTGTATCCTTCGCCAGCTGTTTTCACGTATTCTCTCTTTTAATAAATTTTTGACACGTCCTCTCTAACCGTTGCGATCTGACCGTTCATGTCTTTTCTTTGCATTTATTGCATTCATCTTCTTCGAGAAATATCTTCTTCTATAAATACTCCTTTGATTATTTTCTTTTCCTCTTTTACTTTCTTCTTCTTTCTCTCCGTAACTTCTATGCAAGTTTACTGTTCTTCCGAAAATTACGCGTCTGTTATCGTTGTGATTCCTTTCTTATTTTTCAACCTTTTTCTTCATTCCCATACTTAAAAAATGGTTGCTGCTGGTGCTAAAAATTTGGCTGCTTTTGGTGAGATACGAGAAAAACTCAAAAGCAAAGGTTTTACTTTGTCCACAATTCCAGATCAGAACCCTAAATCCGAACTTTCTCTCAAATTATTTACTGATTATCAATGTTCTCGCGAGAAAGTTATAGTATCTCTAGGTCAACTTGAAGATGGTCTTCCCATTCCTCTCTACGACCCGGAACTTCCATTATTCTATCAAATAATCTCTCACGGGAAGTTCTCATGAGCAGTATATCAGCTGGGTGGAGATTGTATTCGATTATTACTTGAATATGCTTCTCGCGGTGCTGATAAAGGATCTCGCTACCCTGAATCTGCCAAGAATCCTCAATTTAAAGATGTTCCAATTGTCTCTGCAAATTATACTGTGGAGAACTTCTTTGAAAACTACAAGATAATTCCTATGAAGAGGGATAGCACTTGCTGGGGTGTTCGCTTGTAGAAGAAAGAGAAGATCGCTGATGATAAAGTTCTTATGCTAGATATAGATTGGCATACAAATAATAATTAAGGTCCTCGCCACTCCAGCGATGACAAATGGTTCATCTTCCCTCTAACTTTAGAGGGTCCATATATCTCTGGTTCCCATGCACTACCTGCGAGTGATACAGAGTATCAACCATGGGTCTTCTATTGTCCTGAAAGAACCAAAGAGGTATGTTCTCTCCAATTTTTGCATAATTATTATCCATCATCTTCCTTATGTTTTCATATTCTCGCTAAATGACGTCGATCTTTTCCAGATTGACAGGATGAAACTCAATTACCAGAACTTTAGGAAACCCAGCACTCTCTTAACTCTTAAATCTTTCACAGATGAAGTAAGAAATATATTTTCATGAATTTTAACAATATATTGTTGCCCCTATTTCTTATCTTCATCTGTGTTCGCAGGAAATCGAAGAACTAGAACCATAAAACCTGCGAAAACCAAGGTGAAATCTGTGAAATCTTCAGTTAATCGCAAGGGGAAATCTATTGTTCCTCCCAAAGGGAAGCCTACTGCTCCTCGCAGTGAGGGATCTGACGATCCTCCCTTAAAGAGAAAAAAAACCCAACTCTCTTCTTCTTCAACTCCTCAATCTATTCTAGAAAATTTAAGTGTTGATTTCGACAAGGACAATAATGATGATAATTTTGGTTTTGATAATGACGTTCCTTCCATAAAGGATTCCTCTTCTTCTAAATCTGCAATGGCTCAACTATCAAAAAAATTTGGCGATGGTACATTTGGTATCCCAAATGAGTATGGAGATGAAGCTATTAATGAAATATCCCAGTCTCTCTCCAAAGTCTGCGATGCTTCCATATTAGCTGATAATGATTCCCTTTGTGGGGTTTCAAGATCGCTGACTCCAAGTCTCTTAAATTCACTTGGTAGCCTGGTATGTTTCTACTTGTTCATCCTTTTTATTTATTTATTGATATTTTTGCCAGATCTTGACTTGTATCGTTCTATCGTAGGTTGGAAGAGCTTCTTTTGCTGTTGCTTCTGATTTGGATAATAGACGTATTATTTATGAAAAGAAAGCTGCTAATCTTCGCCAGGATAAAGAAAAACTAGAAGTTGAAGTTGCTGAGCTTCATAGGAAAAATAAGCAGCTGGAGACTGAAGCTTCAGTTGATAAGAAAAAAATCTTTGATCTTGATAAAGCTAATTAAAAACTCTATGGTATGATTTATTTCTTTTCTCTTTTAACTCTTCTCACCCTATCGCAGCTTATTCAAGCAACCATTTTTGCAGATATTTATGGTCTTACTGACGAGGCTACATTCCTCCAATCTTTTCCTGAACCTGTAGATGATAGTACCCTTCTTGCTAAACTTAATAGTTCTTTAAGTAGTTTCTCAGAAGATCAAATTAGGTCCCTCTCTATAGATGAACTTAAATCCAAACTTAATCTTTTAGAGATTGAGCACAAATTCAATTTAAGTTTAACTAATAATTTTAAACGCCTTTATCTTGATTCAAAAGAAGAAATCAATAGATTAAGAAGTAAGAATAGTGATCTTATTGACGAGAAAGATCGTGCAATTAAAAATGGCACTAAGGCCCTAGTAGATTTCCATGAAACTCTTCTTAGCATTCAAATGGAAAGAGATAGACTTATCCGTGAGAATAAAGATCTTCTTGCGAGGGAAACTCAAGTTCGCTCTCGTCTTCTTATTAATAGCGATGATGAATTTTCTTGGGCTGCGATGGTTCTTGATAATGCCAGAAATAATTTAGGTGTAGATGTTAGTCTTCATGCTGAACAAGCAGCTTTAATTAAAGACATGATTTCTGAAAGAGAAGGTTGTTAACCGTTCCTCCTTATTTATTCCTTGTTTTTATTATTCTTCCTTATAAAATTTCCAACCTGTTGTTGTATACTCGCAGGATCTGAAAAGAGATGTCTTGAAAGAATAGAAGAACTTGAAGTTGATAAGAATCAACTCGCAAACACTCTTGCTGCTCGCAACGAAAAATATTCAAGATTGAAAGAAAAGTTGAGGGTTACTACAGCGAACTTTAACGTTTCTCTTATTGAGGTTCGCAATAATTCCATTAGAATGGTTTGCGATGATCATGACATTTCTCATTCTTTGTATTCTTCTCTTGCAAAAGAAGTTCCAGCCAAAATTCCAAACCTTGTTATCTTTGATAGCGAAGCTGAGGAATCTAGTGAATATGAAGATGATAATAATGATGAAGAAGAAGAAGGAAAATTTGATGAAGAAGAAAAATCTGATGAAGAAGACGGTGATGGATCTAATTAGTTCTGTTTCTTCTTTTTATCTTCCTTGTAAAATTTGTATACTTATTTCCCTTTTTCCTGAAAAATCTGATGAAGAAGATGATATTCCTATGATCGCTGCGAGTTTCTCCAATTTGCTACAAGTTTCTTCGACTTATTGTATAAATTTCTTTTGCTTCCATCTGTATGAATTAGAAAACAATCCTTTTCTGCGATATGGTTAATCGACATAATTATTATCCTTTAATTATCTGTGTAAATGTGTCATATAATAATGTCTATGTAATTTTCTCATATGATGATGAATAATAATTTCATTATTCTGTGCATTCCCATACTTGCCTCTGTTATTCATCTGCAATATGAGAAAATTGGGTAGAGCTTAGATATCAGTTATAAATAAATTCTATTTGGAATATTTTATTTCAATATCTACGATGATATCGCTAGAAATTAATGGCACAACTTTATGATCTTTGTATAAATATCGCAAATCTCATAATTTCTGTGACACTATCGCAATCATTTGATCTTGTGGTCTTATTATGCCTTCCTACTTAAAGGTCTTATTTTGCCACATTTTTCTTTCTGCGACAAAATCGCAGGACGTCTTTACATTTTCATGTATTGACCCATTGATCTTGCCTTATCTTTATTCCTTGATTGTATTGCGATAATATGACAAGTCTAAGTTCCCCCGCGAGATCAAAGCCTCATGACATTGCCGTCTTGCGATGAAATCGCAGGACGCCTTTACATTTTCATGTAAAAACCCATTGATTTCATCTTAAATTTTTCTATTTTATGGCTTGTTGCCTCTATATAATGTTCGTCACGCGACAATATGACAGGCCTAAATGTTCTTACGAGCATAAATTCCCATGACATTGCCGTCTTAAGACACTTATCAGCTCCCTAATGGAGGGTGCTGCCCTTATCTTCCCCCTGGTTGCCCCTTCAAGGAGGGCACATCGGCCATACAAGACTAGCTCCCCCCATCCAGATTTACCAACAACCAGTTGTTTTTGCAGCCTCTTGTCCTTTATGCCTATATGGCTTATAGTTACAAGACTGCACCCTAAGTGGGGTTTTCTTCGGCCGAATGCATCATAGACAAGACTTACCAAGAATAGCCAGTGTAGGTTCGTCCGTCACGGGCACCCTTGGCTCAACCGTGTACCTCGGCGCCTTGGTCATACTCTGCACTCCTTAGGAGATATCCTCAGTCATCCAACCAGGGTATAACCTTATAAAGATGGAAATCCAAGGTCTCTCTCCCGGATAGGTTTTCTTTAACCCCAACATCTTTATGACTCAGGTTTTAGCAGCGGTATAACCTTATCCCTGAATCATGTAAAGAGATACCCCCTTTATGATGTACTTGTAGGTCTTACATTTTCCTCTTGCAAAATTGTATTTGCGAACTAAGGTGCACGCCATAAAGGTTTGTCCCATTCTTTAAATCTCTGCGAAATTTTATTCGCGTTTCTTGCGAGCATTATGACTCTGTTAAAATTTCTTTTCTTTTGATCTTTTCTTCTCTTGTACAACTTTTCAATTTCATCTCTTCCACTCAAACAAAATACTCTTTGAAAACATTTATCCAAACAATTCATTCACAATTTTTCTTAAATTTCATCCTTTTACCTTTCTACTTACTACTTTCTGGTTCTTCTTTTCTATTACGTTTTGTTGTTTTCTCTTTATCCGCGATATGCTTGCCATGTACTTCCTCTCACCGCTCTATTGTATCAATTATTAACCTGTTAAATCTCTGTCGCTGCTTGATGCTGTATTTCCAATTGCTATTCTTTTCAGCTCTTTCTTCGCAAGATTTTACATAAATATCATAACATTTTTTGCTTTCTCCCCAATCTCCTTTGATGATTCCAACACCATTAGGATGAGGGAATTTAATAAACTAGTGAAAAGTAGATGCCACCCCTAATATCCCATGTAGCCAACATTGACCAATCAGAACATTATAGGGTGATTCAATATCAACAACACATAATAGGATCTTAGAAAATATCCCCTTTAATGGAATTTGCATTGTGATCCCCCCTTTGGGCTTGTTGGCAGTACCATTAAAACCATAGATTTTATATGTTGATGTATCAAATCCTCATCTTTTCCACCCATGGTTCTATAGGTATGATAGAATAAGATATCTACATAGCTTCCCGTGTCAATTAAGACTCTATCAATAGCCCAAGAATCTTCTACCTCATTATTATTTTCTTCATCTCTTTCTTCTATTTTCCTTGAATTTATTTCCAACCTTACTACCAATGGATTATCGTGCAACTCGCCAGGTTATGGTACTTCTTGTGCAGTGAAAGAAAGAGTTTGCTTCTGCCATTCTTCTAACGGTGAGACTCTCGCTATGTTCATTATTTCTTTTCAATATGTGTCTCTCGCGAAGAATCTGCTTAGAAAGTTATCATGAAAATCCTCAATAGTTTTGAAAGAATGTACGATGGAATTGCAAAACAAATTCTTTGCCTTGGCTCCAACCTCTATGACAAAGGTTTCTGCTCCTTTTACAGTATTCACTCTGCGATTATCTGGTGGTGGTGGTAATTGTTGCGATTGCTGGTGTCCTCTTAGAAAGTGATTTAGCTTTCCTTGATCAATCATTCTTAAAATTATTATTTTTACATTCCTGCAATCATTTACTGAATGAACATGAAAATGATGATAAGGACAGAATTCTTGATTACGATTATTCAGATGTGGTTCTTTTCCCATGTTCCATGGCGATGGTATATCTTCCATCAAAATGATAGCTTCCCAAATTTTTTCTATACTAGCATTTAGAGGTGGCATCTTAATCTCCTCCCATATTATATTCTGATTACCTTGACCTCTAAAATTATTTTTCCTCTGTCCACCATAAGTCTCTTGGGGCTGATCAAGCCTTTGAATTTTATTATTTCCTTCGCGATTGTAATAGTTCTTCTCCCTTTAATACTCTTTTTGATCTCGACTTCCCATGGCTACTAGCTTCTGTTGGTTATTAATCACCACTTTCTTTGGTTGATTCTGCGAGGTGCTTGCTACATTGTTAATCATTTTAGGAAGTAAACTTCCATTTGCTGCTACTGAGATAGTGTTTACGACTGGATATGATTCCATTTCATTTTGTTTTTCCTCCAAAGCAATGTATTCCTCTTGTAATTCTCGCAACTCTATCATAGTGATTGTATTCTTTATTCTAAAGATTTGTATGTACAGCAGATTGGTCGCGAACATTGCTTTGATGAAGGATAAAATAAGATATCTCTCATCTACTCTTCCTGCCATCTTGCTACACATTGTTTTCCATTTTATGGTTAGGTGTTTCAAACTCTTTCCAACCCTCTGCTTTAACCCAAACACATCTTCAATACCCGGACGCGATGAATTGTTGCTTATGTATGCGCCCAAAAATGTAGCTTGTAAGTGATCAAAAGAAGTGATAGTATTTTTTGGTAATCCCTCAAACCATTTTAGTGCCTCGCCAGTTAAGCTGGACGCAAAATACTTGCATAATACAGCATCATGGTTCTCCCACTGTAGCATACACCTAACATAAGCCTTGACATGTTGAACATCACATGTAGTCCCATCAAAAATACTGTTTAATGCTGGTAAATTGCATTTTGGGGGTATTCCTCTTAGTTGCACTTCTTGTGTGAATGGAGTTCTCGCTGCTTCCTCAATATCTTCATCAAGTTGCCTTCTACCTCCTTCTCTTCTGTTATTTATCAATCCCCTCATTTCTGCTAATTCCCTTAAAATTTTCTCATTCGCAGCTGGATTTTGTTCTATTGGCCTTTTTAGTGCAGCTTCCCTTCTCCTGCGTTCATGTCTTTCCTGTCTTGCGAGAGTTTGTGTATCTTCATATACATCGTCATCCTGCCTTCTTCTGCGATTTTCATCTTCACCTCCTTCTAAAATTCGCATTTGATTATGTCTTCCAATTTATTCTCTGCGAGTTTCTTCATTTCTCACCATTTCTCTTCACTGTCTTTCTATTCTTCTTTGTATTATGTCATACTCTTCTTGAACATTATCATTATTGCGATTTTGCGTGCGTCTCCTTTCTTGATTATCATGGTTATTCTGCCGTATTGCCTCTTGAAACTCATGTTCTTCCACTCCTGCTCTCAACCTTTCTCTTTCGTAGGCTAAGCGTGCTTGTTCAGCATAATGTCTCTTAATTTCATTCTCAATGATTCTTTGATTTCTTACATTCTCTCGCCCATGTAATATTCTTCTACCTTCTTCTCGATTTTCTTCATCATCTTGATTATTCTCATCTCTTTGATTTCTATTTCTTCGTCTTCCATTCAAAGTTTCACCACGTGGATCATAACGATCATCAATTACCCCCTCTTCTCCATGACGTTGTTCTCCATTTAGATTTTACGTTTCTTCTTGTATGTTTTCTCTAACATTTCTCATAAGATATTTTCGCCTTGGTTCTTCTCTGAATGATCTTGATCTTTATCTAGCAGTACTTCTTGATCTTCTACTTTGTAACCTCAAATTCTCTATTCTCAACTCATGATTTTGTCTTGTTAAATTTGCACGTTCTTCCGCCTCTAGCCTTCTTTCTTCCTGTATTCTTTGTCTTAAATCATCTTCTGTTTCATTTTTGCCCTCTCCATGAATTAATCCTTCAACCACTCCTTGATCTCTTTCTTCTCTGCTTTCATTTCTTAATTGTCGATTTTCTTCTTCTTCCATCGAATCCGATCTCCAAGTATGCACACTCATTCTATCGTAATCCACATTTCTATCTTGTATTGGTGTTTGTTGATTTGGATGTTGAATATGATTTTCCCCTTTATTTCTTATTCTATTTCTTCTTGTTCTCATCCTTGAAGATTCTCCCAATTCGTTTGTTTCTCCACATAAAAGTCTTTTACTCCTCCTCACGGTTGCTGGTGGTTCTGATGTATTTCTTCTTCTTCTAACCATTTCTTCAGCCTTACAAATTTCTTCAAAACTTCAAATTGTAACTACAGATTTCTCAATTTGATTCTCCCTGGTTCGGGCGCCAAAATGTAGTTGCAGGAAATCCTACACTACACCCTTGTAAAGATTCTACAATAATCAACTCATCATGGGAGAATAAAAACGACACTTTATTATTTTGTTCTCAGAAATGTTTACAGAAATGGAAGAAATCAAGATTACAACTATTCTCTTGAAGTTTCTCTCTCCTCAAGACTCTTTCAACTCTTAAAAATACATCATCCTTTTCTAGACATATTGGGTCTCTATTTATAGGGTAGTTACATAATGGATGACAACTAAGCTTTCCTCGATCTCATCGCAGTAATTATAATGTTCATTCTCGCAAGCTTTGTCACCATGGCGGGACAAACATGCTTTTCTCATGTTTTCTTCAATCGTCAGCTATTACGTCACTCTTTTGACTTCTTTTGTGACACTCACAAAGTGTAGTTGAAGAACTTGCGGTGATGCTTGCTGGAAAGTGTTGTTAATCTCGCCGAGAAGTGCTATAGCGATATTCTGGTCCTACACAAGTGTTGCACTTCTTGGATAAAATATTGATTTTGATAATTATAGAAATACATACATTAATCTTGATATTCTTTTAGAAGATAATCCAACTATTCTGGAAGATAAAATTGACCAATCCTTTGGAAACTCCATTTGTAATGCTTCAAGTTCCACTATGTGCCTAGATTCTTGCACATCTCAAAAGCCTGATTTTTATCTAAGTTTTACGTGTTCATATTGTTCGTTAAAGGGTCATGAACTTTCAAGGTGTTACAAGTACTAACACCAACAAAGGCGCGCTAACAAACTTCAACGAAGAGAAAATCATTTATCAAGGAAGCTTAAACTGGATCAGAAGACCGCTGAGGTATGTAGGATTTTATCTTCATCTAAGAAGTTAGTTTCCAAGGATATGGCTACACCATTTGAGAAGAAAGTATGGTCAAGTCGTTTTGATAGACAAAAGTCTATGGATTCCTATCAAGAGGAAAATGGTGGACAAATTGTTGTTCACCACATCGCAACTTGATTGTGTTGTTTTTGAAATCTTGTCTCATGTGCTTGATAAAAAGAGACAATGATTTTGTATCCTTCAGGCTTTAGGAAAAGTTTTTTTCTTTCTTTTCTTAGATTTTCTTCCTTTTTGTCTATTCAAACAAAAGAAGGATACTATCGACAATTCTACTCTTTATAAAGGTTGGGAGTTGGTCGTGTACGAACCTTTTTAAAGGTTTCGAAACCCTACATTCCTTTTTTCTTCTCTGTAACCTCCTTTTATCTTAAGACTACTTGTTGAGAAAATTGTGATTTCCTCTCACAAACCCATACGTTCATGGATACTCCAAGCATGATGTCTTCTGATAGAAAGGATGTTAATTTGATTGTTAAGCCATCAATCATGAAGGAAAAAGAAAATCTCCGCTAGCTATGACATTGAAAAGAAGGAATGTGAGGAAGTCAAGAGCCGTTCCTTCAAATTCCCAGAAGTTTTCTGATGTTCTTGATGGGTTGAAGGAGATGCGAAAGGAGATTCAACAAATAAAGGCTTTTGTGTATAAGACTCATGAGATTCAGAAGGCACTGGTTCGACAACATCAACCAAGAAGGTTTATTGATATAAACTCCTACCTTAATGAACCTTATGTTCCAATGGCTATTGACGACAAGGAGTTCGGGGACGATAAAGAATTCTTCAAAGGTCTTATAGACTAGTAAATCTTCTATTTTTCTTGTTCTTGTTTAGAAGAATAACTAGAGTTTGGAATAGCCATTATTATGATTACACATAGCTATGTCCAATGTTTTCATCTTCATGTTTTTAGGTTTATTTGTTTAAATTCTAAAACTGTTTAGAAGATGATTATTACAGTATTAATTTTTATGGTTTTATATAATGCAATATTGTTATGGGATATGTGTGTTTGCATCTGTGAACTTGATTGTCCCATACCTTGTCAAAAGTAAAGTCGTTCATGAGTTGATATGCATATATTGATAAAAGAATGAATGGACTTTTGACAAATACAAAAGGTATGCCTATTATGTCAATTTTTGATGGAAGATAGGTTAAAATCTTTTTTTCAAGGATTATGTCTATTGTATGCGATTGTGCAAATGGTGATGGAAAATAGAATGAATCCTTGTGTATTCTGCAGTAATTGATCTTCCCTTATCCATATTTTATGTATTACTGTGAGGTTCCGTAAAGTGTGTCTTATGTTGAGCTCTATCGACTGAGTTATTATTTTGACATAATTGTTATTCCATGAGATACTTTGTGTCGAGCATGACCAATTAAATTGATTACTTTTGTGATTAATTTAGTTGTGTATTTCGATTAGATTAATTATGGGTTTTGTTGTGATTAATCTAATTGAATATTTTTTAAGTCTCCATAAGTTTACTTGTGTTGAGCATGTTCGGTTAAATTAATTATGAGTTCTCTTATGATTAACTTAATTGAATATTTTTGGATTCAAACTCATACTTGTATGTGATTTGTTATGTCCAAAGAAATCCTTCTTTTCTTTTGAAATTAAGGTCGCTCTTGTTGTTCTTTCGGGAATGACATATTATGGGGGAGAGTTCTTAATTGAACTTGTGCTTAATTTCCAAATCTTTATGGGTAGTGCGGATGTGGAATATTATAGGGGTTATCTTGTATCTTTATAGACTCCTTGATGAATGCATTTAGCTTCGATTTTATGATTGCATATAAATAAGATGATATACGCTTACTTTTGTCAATCAAATGTCTCATTTGGAAATTTCATTAGGATCCCGTTCTTGTACCTTTGCCAATTTTATTGACAAAAAGGGGGAGAATTAATATGTAGTTCACACTACAAATACATATGGTTTTCAAATCATTATGTAAGGGGGAGTGATTTCCATGTGAGATGAAGTATTGACTAAGGGGGAGTGACGTATCACCATAGTATTGTTGTTAAAGTTGTGATGCAATTGGACTTTGACGCTGTGTAATGATATTATAACACTGTATAAAAATGATTGAGAACTCTTGTTTTCTCATTGTTATAGCTACGGATTTTCAACAACGATGATGCTAAACTTACAACCTTTGGGATCATTGGATTACTTGGAAGTGACAAAGATTTCGAGTAATGTTGAAGATTAGACATGTGGAATAAGAGCTACAAAGTTTATTCATTTATTTTTTGTATTCCATATGTATTGATAGTTTTGTCACTAAAATTGACAAAGGGGGATATTGTTAGAGCATTGCTCGGCCGAACTCACATGCGTTGCTATCTCAAGCATGTTTGTCAATGTTAGTGATCAAAATTACAAGTCTTGATTTATAGTCTACTCTAGCTAAGGTCTCGGACCAGGATAGAAAGTGTAGTTGAGCTTAATAATTACATGACAATCATCATACAAGACGAAGGACTACTAAAGGAATTGGTGGATCTTCATCGACTAAAAGGTATGTGGATACTTGAACTTATCTAGAACTCAAAAGTCTATTTATATCTTATCTTGAGACAAAAGTCGTTTTGCTATATAGACTTAGATTATACACATTTGGTATTTTGAGCCGAGTTTACCTCACTGGTAGGCTCGGAAAGATACCTACTATTGTATAAACTGCAAGTGCACAGTGTCGACAAGCAACACAGGGCAAGCACAGGTCGAACCACAGAGACTTGGAGAGTGTAGAAGTTGATTCTAAATCTTGATTCAGAGAGTAACCAAAAGGGGTTTGATTTTGTCGATACGACGATATGATTTTCAAGTGACTGAAATAATAAAAGATGCAAATAACAAGATATGTAAACAATGAGAATATGAATACTAGGGTATTCAAATCCACCAATAACCTATGATATGCATTCAACTTGTAATATTATTCTTGTCCTTATAGTAGATTCAAGTCTACCGTATAACTAAGGTGTTTCTCCAATGGATAATTTAATCACAACTAAAGTATTTCTCCAAAGCATTAATTGTCTAATTAAGCACAACTAATCTAAAGATCAATATTTGGTTAAGCATGAGTTGTAGCATAATCAACATAGAGATATTCTAACTACAATGGATACATGGCATACATTGTGAGAGCAAGATGTTGAAAAACTTGGATTAAATTATATCTTTAAACAATTCTAAACTTTCAAGAACAAGATACAAGATATGAATACATACCAATGAGATTAGGGCTTCATCTAAACCCTAGTAAATGAAACTAGAACATGAAGAACATTACAACAAAACTTAAATTTGATAAACTAACATGAACAAGCTATTCTTGGATCAGTTTTCAACACAACAACCCTCTCTATTTATACACAAAAATTCTCTCTCACTTGGATTCGAATTTTGGCAATTATTTACTCAACAAAACATGTTTTCTCACTTGATGGATGTTTTGGAATACAATGGGGTGAGGTGGATGTTTTGGAATCCAATGGTGGTGAGGTGGATGTTTTGGAATCCAATGGGGGTGAGGTGGATGTTTTGGAATCCAATGGGGTGAGGTGGATGTTTTGGAATCCAATGGTGGTGAGGTGGAAATGGATTTGGGTCTTGGGTTTTGGATCATGGGTTTTGGATTATGGGTAGTTTAATCCCATGTATTGTAAACAGGTTGCCACTAATGCGCGAACGGGTTGCAACACTTCCAACTTTCTTCTCTTTTGTCTTCTCAATTCTTCCAAGCTTTATTTAGTACTTAAAAACACAAAATTAATTAATACAAATATTTATTCTTGAAGATGGTAAAAATGCAGAATTTGGGATAATATATGACTTTGAAGCGCGAAAGATGAGTTAAGTGCCAATGAAAAGGTGTATGAATATGCAATATTTGGCACTCATCACTCACCTATCTATTTCTCGAAATATATGTTGGTAACTCTTTCACTTTATCCAAGTTCATCTTTACCTAGTGATGAAAGTCATGTTGAGTTTCAATCACTTTGAAAACTGCTCTGACGAAAAATGGTTTGTGAATAACAACTATATAACGTCCTCTGAGAAATTTTCAATGATTAAAATGAGAGTTTAGACTATATAACCAATGGAGGATATAAGTATTGTTATGGTAACACATATATGTATAAGTCCTTATTGCTTGAACCAAAGTTTGCGAACTTTGTTGATCAAGTAAAACCAGAGAAGTGCGTGAGTTAAGTCCGCGAACCCAGTCTGCGAATTGGCAAAGTTCTCAAACCCGAGAATCTGTGCTGGAATTTGTGAACTCCATCCGGGAACTTAATTCCGCGAACCCAGCCCGCGAACTTGAGTAGTTTATGTCTAAAAACGATGTTTGTGAACTTATCTTTATAAATTAAGGAATGCAATTGTAAACCATGGCTATATAGTTCATGAACCTATTCGAGTTAATCAAATTGTTTTTGCTTCAATTGTGTCTTTTGTAGTACATGAGATTTCCTTGCAATTGAACAATTCTCTAACTAGTTCATTTGAGTCATTTGAACTAGTTATGGTGAAGAAGAATATGGTTGATATGAAAGTTATCATATGGCTAACCATTTGCTTAACTATTATTGAACCAACTAATGTACAAGTTTGGGTACGGTTAACAAGCATACAAACGTTCTTTTCATGTGTGTATAACAAGCTATATTTTCGATCTAACGATTGATAAATATTAGCTTAAATCTAATCAGGTTTTCATCTAACGGTGAATATTGAATGCTTTGTTACCAAGCTAACATTGATTGCAAACCCTGATTTGAAAGATTATATAAGGGAGAACTCTAGCAACTGGGAAACCTAATCCCCACATATTCTGTGTGATAATAGTTGTGCTAAGCTAGAGTCGATTCTCCTTTTAACATGTGGTTTCTTCTTCTAAACCAGGTTAATGAATTAAAGACTTCATTGGGATTGTGAAGCCAAGCCGATACTACTTTTCTTGTAGTTGTGTGATCTGATCTTGCTATTTCTATCGTGCGAGTACAATTGTAATAATTTGCTTGAGATTTATATCTCCGATAGGCAAGATAAAATGTAGTCACAAACATCTTCGTCTCATCGTTTGTGATTCCACAATATAATTTTTCGCTGCATCGATTAGGACTATTGTGAGGTGATAGATAATACTGAGCTGTTCTTCGGGAATATAAGTCTGGTTTATCAATTGGTTCATGTTCACCTTGATTTATCAAAAGACAGAATAAAACTCGTAGGTATATTCGTGGCAGACGGATTTATATATTACCGTAAACTTTTCTGTGTGATACAAATTTGTTTATTAAAGTCTTCGACTTTGGGTCGTAGCAAATCTTAGTTGTGGGTGACATTATCTAAGGGAATCATGTACGTAGTATCCTGCTGGTATCAAAGACTTAGGAGCGTAACTGTACCTTGGATCAGTGTGAGATTGGTTGGGGTTCAACTACAGTCCAGACCGAAGTTAGTTTGGAGTAGGATAGTGTATGTAGCGGTTTAATACAATGTATGTTTAATCTGTATTAGGTCATGGGGTTTTTCTGCATTTGTGGTTTCCTCTTTAACAAAATTTTGGTGTCTGTGTTATTTCTTTTCTGCATTATATTTGTTATATAATTGAAATAATACAGGTTGTGCATTGTTCAATCAATTAGAATATCCGACCTCTTGGTTCTTGATTTTAATTGATTGACACTTGGCTATTGGTCTTTGGTACCATCCAAGTTATCTCCTTGTATTTGATAAATTTCTATTTGCTTGAGTAAAGATCAAATCAAGTGAGAGAGATATAAACTCTTTGATATACTTTTATCTTGGTTGAGTATGACTTTCTAGTTGATTCTCTAGAAAGTATATTGGAGTTTGTCCATACAGATTTCTAAGCAAAATATTGGGTGTGGTTGTTAGACCCCCTCTTTTTCACAGACTATTTTCGAATGATAATTACGAACAATAAATTTTCCTTAACCAAAATTGATCAAGTATGAACAAATATTCATTAAGCTTAATCATATATATTTCGAGAACTAATTACCAAGATAAATTGACTCGAAATTTTTAATATGCTTACGATAGTCTAATTAGTTATGCGACAACCTCTCATAGATACAAAGATGAATATAACTTAAGAAATAGGTGGTTCAGTCTTCACTTACCTTTTGTTGAAGAAGTTCTCTAAAATCTCGATTGATCTTCGCCTTCAAACGGTAGAACGCAATGATGACTGCCGTGATGTCCGTTTTTCAACTACACTTTTATCCTAATCCGAGACCTAACTAATTTTACACTTGAAATCAAGATACAGTTTTGAAAACTAAATTTGACAACAAGCTTGAGATAGAAACACTTGTGAGTTCAACTGAGCAATGCTATAACAAAAAGAGCTCACTCACCAAAGTCATAAAACCACCAATCTAAGGAGAAAATATTCAGAGAAGAGTCCTAATTAAAATGGAAAAACTTCCTGAAGATGAATGCAACCCCAAAGGTTATATTGCAATATATGAAAGATAAACTATTCTTTATTTCCCTAAGAAATCTAAGGTCTGATCGCAAAGTAAAATCTTACTGCTCCTACCATGAAACGAACGTACATCTCACCAACAATCACAAGAACTTAATCAGGTTTGAAATGATGAGGGTACTAAGTACACCACAATCTTTTAAATATCAAACTATAAGTCCGATACCTTGCCTGATCTAATATAAACATGAAGTTTCAAGAAGATATCAACCACAAGGTATACATATGGTATATAGTTTCTAGTTCAAAACCGAACCTTAAAACTATAAGGATAAACCCAAGTATTTGGGATTAACATACAAGTGCAATTACTTTAATTATAACTTGAACAAATTATAATGCGAAAAGTAAAGTAAAAGCTCATAACAAGATTTTGTTAACAAGGAAACTGCAAAAGAAAAAAAAAACAAAAACAAAACTCGGGACCTAGTCCAATTTTAAATACTCTTAGAATTAATACGTTATATAAACAACATTGATGTTTGTGAGCAAAAACGACTCGCTGGTTTTCTAGTGAAAAATGGTGGAGGAGGCAAGTGCTCGATGAAGCAAATCATCTGAAACTTCAAACAAAATGTACTGCACGGGAGTACTTTGAGTTCGAGAGACTAATCTATAGGACTTTGGACTAAACCAAGACAATGGTCGTTCCGGATTCAATTTGGTCACAAGGAAGGAGAAGGGTGGGTCTGTAACGAGGGAAGCTGAGAATGTGTGAAGATCAATAAAAATTGATTTATTGATGATGTGATGTGTTGAATTGCTTTAAAGTTGATTCCTCTGTGTAGACGAGATAAATTATCTGTTAGTTTTTGATAATTGACAGTGATGAGTCTTACTCGATTCGGTTGTCTTCTATTTATTATCAAATCATAGGTTAAGGATCTTATTTATTGCAGCACATCAATCTCCTGTAGGCAGTGATGGTTGAAGGAAATTGAATAATGGGGCAATGAGAGAACATGCATAAACCACTTCCACTTCGCATGGAAAACTTTGTTGATTGACCATCCATTATCCAATTTACTCCTTCAACTGTCAGCATGACTTACTCACATTTGTCATCGTGGATGCATTACACATCGCAAGCGTTGTAGGCCGCTATACTACAACCCTAGTGATATCCCCCCATGTGACATGAATTGATATCTTACGTGAAAATCTGATTTCCAGACGTATTTTTTTGTGGTCAACTATTGACCTAGTTAGACTACGAGTCTTAACTGATGAACTGTCACTTCGTGGTTCAAGGTCATGATGGATAATGCATGAAGTGTTTGTTGGAACAATAATATGCTATGTGGATATGAATGTTGAATTAGGCCATTGATGACCATAAGTATCACTATGCTAGCTAAAGCAATAATGATAGTTAAATGACTTGGATCGATGAGCATAGGTTAATGATATCACTAGTTTGATCATAAACCACTATGTTGATGCGTCAAGCATTTGACAGGAAGTCATATGAAAATAATTATTATTGAATGATCATTGAAGGTTCATCTCGATACATGTGTCATGAGTCAGTCAAATGACAAGGAGAGATTATAATATTAAAATAATGGTCGACTGACGAACCAAATGTTGATTGATGGACCAACTAAATATTGATAGTTGGATCAATATGAAATATTGATCAAATATTGATATTTGAATCAATATTGCTTTGAAGAGCAATTGACAGATGAATCAATAAAATATTGGTAGCTGGCCAAATATTAAATTATTAATTAAAATGTTGATCGCTGGGTCAACATAAAAAAAAATGGTATTTGAACCTTTTCAGAATTATGCTCTGCAGAGCATTTGGTTCAAAACCGTAATTTTGGTCGATGGATGATCTACCAATGATGGAGTCAGGACCATCCATGAAAGAGAGGGACCGGTCATGGTGGTAATGGACCGACCATGTGACCTCTGAATGCTTGACTGAGTATACACCAAAGTCAGTTACAGAGTCGTTGGTGAAAGATGATTAATCAGTGTTTTAACTATGTTAAAATTAAAAAAAATAATGCTTTACTGAGCATCATGTAGTAAAACCTAATTATGGAAAGAGAGGAGGACCAACTAAAGGGTGTAAAACCGGCTCTTGGTGGCTGCAGGACTATCTGGTGGTTCTTGGATCATCTTCCAAGTTGTTGGAGAGAGTTTGAACCAAATATGAATTGCAAATGATTAATTAGGTTATTAATCATTAAAGGAGGTGAGACCGGATTCTGCAAGAAAATGGCAAACCATGACCGACCGTGATGGCATTCTCATGCTACTATGTTGTTCTCGGGCCAATCATGAGCATTTTGGTATTTTCTGATGATCCATCGAGCATTATTTCATCCTTTTATGAAGAATTTGAGTTTGGCTAAAACTCTTAATCTTGATTGAAAGACCAACTATTGAAAATATTAAATCTATGGTAGAAAATCATAATGGTTGCAGGACCACTTGCTTCGCAAACCGTATGGTCTATGGAGCAAGATTTGGAAAGATATGTGAAATGATGAGGGTACCCAAATACACCACAATCTTTTAAATATCAACCTATCAGTCCTATAACAAGTGTGATCGTCAATGGAAAAAGTCGAGACAATATGACAGCTATGCTATACACTTTATGTGATTGTCTATGGATATGAAATCGAGACAATACAACAACAAAGTGTTCACTTGATAATATGTACGGTATTACACCAAAACATTATAGGATCAATATCAAGTGACCAGGAATTCACGTACAAGTGTATTTACTTTAAATTATAATAACCAAATTATAATTGCGAAAATAAAATAAATGACATAGAATGATTTTTTTAACGAGGAAACCACAAATACAGAAAAACCCCGGGACCCAATCCAGTTTTGAATACTCTTAGATTTAAGCCGCTATACAAAATTTAATGCCAACTTCGTATAGTTTAGACCAAGTAGACTACCCCTAGATACTAAGTTTCCTCAGTATCCCTGTGCCTTCGACTTCGAGAGTCACACACGTGAATCAGGACTCCTTTAGATCGTATTCCAAACAACAAAGGAATGAATTTGTTTGGTAACCTCTCTATTCAATTTTTGGTGAAAGATATGTATGAATTGTTGAGAAAGGCTCTTCCATTTCTAACAAAATCCTTTGTCTGGTTAGATCAATCCAAAACTTGATTACCGAAATAACCAATTTCCACATTCGTAATCAATCAATATAGAGCTCAAAGAGTATCTATAAAGCGATGTCAATCTTACACAACTAGATAATAAAGTATATCAAAGATAAACACGATTCTATTGGATCCCAGCCTATCCAGTTTTGTGCACTAAATTCACAAGATACAAAAACTAATAAAAAAATATTCTTCGTCTTCAAATCTTCAAATCTTCAATTGCCTTCTCAATAACCTGCTGTTTGTGGGAGAAAACTACTTCTGACGGTTTAGATAATTTTGGGTGTGTGTGGATGAGAAGTGAATTTAAACCTTCAACAAATGTGTTGCACGATGAGCACTTTTGATTCGAGAGATAATCTGTACAATTCTGGCCTAAACCGAAGACACGGCCGTTCCAGATTTGTTTCGGTCACAGGTGAAGGATGTGAGGTTGATCTTAGGGAGGGAAGCGAATAAGGTGTTGAGAGAATGAAGATGAAGGCTATTTGATGACTTGTTAATAGAAGGTTAAGTAGGCTAGCAAATGTTGCAGGCAGGCTCTGGGTGTTGAATACGATGGTATTAACACTTGGTTTTCTGTGTTCTGTTGGAAATAGGGAAGAGAACCTATTTATACAAGTCGATAAGCCTTCATCACGTCTCTCGTGGGAAAGTGGAGGAAGTGGAGTGATGGAGGAAGTGGAGTTGTGTGTTAGTGTCACACGGTTGCTTTCCCACTTCTCCTATCATCGCTAAACGCCCATGTTTCCCTGACACGATCTTGTGATGGCGTGTTGCACTCTGCACGCTGTAAACCGCCATACCAATACCCCAGTTTGTATCCCCCAGTTGTGACGTGATTAATGTATCGAGTGTGTGGATCGTGGGACCCACATAAAATAGTGCAGGGTGAATCGTGAACTTGGAATGACATCGCATGCAGCCATCTTCAGCTGACTGTTTGGAGGCTGTATGGGCAGGCTACTCCTTGGTCGGTCACCCTGTGAAGAAGAGTGACGGATGGTGATCATGGTGATACCTTGTTTGCTGGTTGATTCGCACCCTAAGTCAGTCGCCCAAGCTTGCAAAGTTGGACGGACGAGATGTCTTGCAACCCTATCTGCGATCGTTGGATAGGAGGAGCGCATGCTGCCTCTTTCAACCCAAACCTTTGCATGCTAAGAGAGTTTCTATGGAGGAACCGATTGGCCCTGCATGGAGGTGGTACAATGTTGTTCACGCCCATGCCTGCTTGATTTGCAAAGATTTGATCTAAGTCACTCACTTTAGGAGGCAAAGACGAGTGGTCGAGATTAGAACTTATGGAGGGGACGTGACATTCCACCTTTAGGCACGCGTACCAAGGAACTTGACCACTTCCGGTCTTGGCCGATCAGCTAGGCGTGAATTCGGGCCCACGGTGGTCATGCTAGCATACTCGGTTCCCTCTAAGTCTCCATCTTTGCCTTCCATCCAAGCCTGCGAAGATGGACGCTCGAGATATTTCTGCGACATATGCGCCGCAAAACCTAATTAGGGTTTCAGACCGGCCACTTTGGGTGATCGGTCTTGGGTTGTGTGCGCCTCCTTTGGGAAGACCGACCATGTATGCAACATCTTGGGCTGACAGTGAGCATGTACATTCTTTCTCTATGACCCTGGGTGCAATCTAAGATATCCAACTATGCCTGCGAAGTTGGATGGTCGTGATCGTTTTGGATCTTCTCAACCTGCATAAGGCGTCAACCTAGCCTTGTTTGGGAAATCGTTTCTTGTACCACGACTTGCCTATGAGGGAGTCGGTCATGTAGGTAGAAAGTGGGACCACCAATGGTGTATCATCACTTCACTACTTGTTTTAGGGTATAATCTAAGCCGTCCAACTATGCCTGCGAAGTTGGACGTTCAAAATTAAAAGGAACCCTAGCCGTGCGTCATGCTCACTTTGAGCGCACGTTTTGGAAGGACCAACTGTAGTTGGTCTTGACCGTTCGGTCATGCATGAAGGTGGATCCGAGGTGATCATGGTAGCATGCTTAGGACCCCCTGAATCTATATCTACACCCTCCATCTATGCCTGCAAAGTTGGACGGATGAGATCTATTTTTGAGTTTGTTTTCAGCAGGTGAGACTAACATGGGTAGTCTTGCCTGCATTCAACAGGTCTAATATAACCCGCCGTCAGGTAGCCTACAGGTGTTTGCATGTCGAACACAAGGCTTTAATTAAGGCAGTAATGCTGCAAACCTACATAAAATCGGGATGGTTGCTACATGCTCCGCTCTGGGTAGGTTTTAATTCTCAGGGATGGTTGCACATGCTCCAATGAATTATCATGGCGAGAAATATTCATCACCTGAAGGCTTTATCCTTTGCAGGACGTCAGCTTACAAAAATTGGCTTTTTACAATTTTAGCCTTTAAATAGAAATCCACCATCAACATTAAGTCCCCTGCCTAGCATGCAATGGTTATACTATTGTAGGGTAAGCATGAGATGGTGACAAATATACGTGAAAGAGACAAAAGTAACTAACCCCAGAAGGTATCCGCCAGTGGTTATCCATGTGAACGCGCCGTCGCAAGCATGAAACTTTTGGCGGGCCCGGTTTCCTTCCTTGATTTTTGAAAACAAAAGGAATTCTTTTCCAATGAGAATTCTCCAAGCTTTGTCTATAAAAGGGAGAGAGTCGGCCCCCTTTTATTAAATATATATATTTTTTTTTCTTCTTTACATCACGTGCAGCTCCCGCCCATGATTTTTCTGCCGCCCTGCCGCTGGAGCTCCGCAACCGTCCGTCGGAATCGTCGCCGCCGGCGCCGCCAACCAGGTTCCTGCAAAATTTTTTTTTCAAACCCTAATTGCTTAGGTAGAGCTCTTTTTGCAAACTGTAGTTGATCGGGTAGGGCTTCCTTTTTTATTTTGAAAGGATTGTAGGTGTAGCGAAACATACCATAATTGATTCCTTTACCGCTGCTAGGTTGTTTGGTAAAATGAACTGGAACCCATGAATATGTTGCTTGTTCCCTTTATCTTTGCATGTCAAAAACCCAATTTTTAGGTTGTAACTTGACAAGAATCCCGCCTTGAGCCTGTAAACGTGATCCCCAACTGTAGAAGAGTATGTTGACGTGCTTGCCTAGTTTTAGGGACGCACATGCAGGATTTAGCATCCGCCTGCGTGACTTGTTTCCATGCTGGTATTGCCTTTATGCCTGTTGTCCACCTACTTAGTTTTAGGGGTGCGCCTACAAACCCAAAATCGACAGCCTTTTCTCACAGCTTCATGCATGCCAGTAATTTGTGCATGTAGGATGAGTCTCCAAGTTAGCGTAGTATCCTTGCCGGCATTGATCTTGTACTTGCTTGCATAATTTTGAGGCACTCTTGCGCTTATCGAAGTTGCTGTAGAATTCTCATACAAAATCGGATTTTGACGGTCCGTGTAGTACCAGAATATCGCCACAATTATGTTCACGAGAGATTAACGACACTTCTGCGAGCGTTACTGAAAAATCTTCAACAACATTTTACGAGCGTCACAAAATAATTCAAAGAATGACGAAGTTGACGATTGAAGAGGCATATTAGAAGAGTGTTGTTTCACGAGGATTACAAAAGTTGGCGAATATTAACATTGTAATTACCGCAATGAGATCGCAAAATAGATCCGAAAGAAGGGGAAAACTTAGCTGTCACCCACTATGTAATTTCCTATATAAAGGGTTCAAGTAAGTCCAGAAGAGGATGATGTATTTTTTAGAGTTGAGAGAGTCTTGGGGAGAGAGAAAGTTTTAGGAGAGAGAGATATTTTTCAGAGAGACTTTTAGAGAGAGAAAATGTATTTTTCTTTATCATCTTCTTCCCCAAAACTAAATTTAGAACTCCATTAATGGAGATTTTCAAATGTAAAATCAAATGTAAACTTTAACAATCATAGTAGAGAATCATGGAGGTAGATCAAATTGATCGAACCATGTAAAAATCCGTGTGTCTATTTACAGTTTTAGAATTTTAGTCATACTTTTAATATCAAATTAGTTTAGATTAAGAGATTATTATCAAGATATTACAAGGGGTGTGTTATGGGAAAACCTGCAACTACAGTCAGCATATGTATCCTCAAGCCCAGAAAATTTCCAAGCTTTAGTAAAGAAGATTTTTGAATTTTGAGCGTGTTTAGGGGATAAAAACCGCGAAATAGTAAACTTCCAGGAGGTTTTCAGAATTTTTTCAGGTTGCGTGTTTTCTGATGTTTTGGCCACCCCTCCTTGCTCTTTCATCCGATTGTCGTGAAATTTTGATATGTTATAGGTAACTTCCATATGAAGAGAATGGAACATAACATAACACTAAATTCCATACCCATTGCTCCCAGTTCGTAATCGAACACATGGTAGTGTAAATTTCCCTCAACTGAATTTGTTTGGAGGACGCTTGAACCATCCCAATCCCATGTAATCTCCGTATTAGGTGCCTAACAACGAAATTGGGAATAACGAGAATATTTTATTTCTGTACGACTCCTTGGAAACATGCTGACACTTCCAATCTTATTGCAGTTGCTCAATGATGAACGCGGAGGATAATGTTGTGAAGGGAGGTGTCGACCCTTTCAGAGATGTGCCAAATATAAATGATGGAATACTTACCAAGTCTTTTCCAAACTTCAGGAAGCACCCCAGCCATAATATAATCCTTATTATCGGTTCAGAAAGTGAAGAGGGTCTACCATCGTCTTTAGCAGGCGTGATGAGGCTTTGTCTCCAGAAGAAAGAATATCCACCTTCCCCTATTGACTTCAGAATTTTCCAGAATCCACTTAACTCATACGAAGGATGGATGTGGCGCATGTTGGGTAATGAAGGGATTAGAGACAACTTAACCAGGGCGCGAATTCTTGATGCTATCAAGGCGTCTGCAATTCTTCATGTCAAGAAGGATATTCCAGGTTTGGTCGCTTTCGCTGCTCGATGGCGTCCTTCTACGAACACAGCTTTATGCACGTGGGGTGAAATGACTATCACTCTTGAGAGCGTGTCTGCATTAATGAGCCTTCCTGTCGCTGGCAGTCTTAATTGCAAACTGTCTAAAGGCGAAGACGTCATCTATCAGGCTATAATTCAGAAGGTGAACGAATATGATCAGTTGGAGAAGAAGCTAAAATGTTTCTACACTTAGTGGGTAGGTGAATGGTCTTCCATGCAAGGTAATGATGATCTTAGCACAGCTGCATTCTTGTCCTTGTGGTTGTCCAGAGATATTCTTGATGACGGCTCCGGCACGAAAACTATTAGAAGGAAAATTATCATATTCTCCATTAAGCTAGGCAAAGGTATAACTCTCCCTTTGGCTTCGTTATTCCTAGGCTCGCTGTATGGTTACCTGAATTCTTTAGTAGAGGAGATGTATATTTCCAATGGGTACATGAAGGTGGATACATATGTGCATGTCTCCTTTCTTCAGGCGATTTTGTGGGAACACTTTAAGGATTACGCTCCCATTCCTACAACCTCAGTCCCCAGCTTGTATGGTGGTTCAAGAATACTCCGTTGGAAGAATAGACGTCCAAAAGATGGGGTGAGGATTGTAGATTTGCTCGATAGTGTGAGTGCCATAGACTTTCGTCCTTGGGGGCCGGTTCATCCTTCCGCCATCGTCCCTGTCATTGAGCTTCCGCCTGAGGGGAGAGATATGAGCCCTGAAGAAGTTGTTTTCCTGCGGAGCTGTATACCAGGATATGTTCCTTATTTTTGTGATGACATGCTAAGCATTATTCCATATAATATTGATAGAGCCGCTCGCCAAATGGGTTTTGATCAAGGTGTCCCATTTCGTCGTCCCGCAACGCCTTCAGAAGAACTTAAGTCATCATGCCTTGATGTTGATGTTTTCTCGCCGGAGCTGAAACTTCCTTTTCCTTCCCCGGGGAGAAAGCCGGTAGATACTTCTGGTTACAAAGATTTTTGGAGGGGGAAATTACTGCTCTTTAAATCATTTGCTAGCGAAACGGTAACTGACCTTCGTGATGAACCTCTTGATGACGTATTGGCTGGTCATAGGCGATTGAAACCCCTTCTAGGAAAACGAGGCAGGGTTAACGCCACCGACTTCATTCTTAAGTCCAATAAAAAGAAGCGAGCATGTAGTCCCGTAATTCTCAACTCTTCCAATATGCAGTTATTCTGAATTCTTTATGCTTAATTTTCAGTTTCGACTTCCATGAGCAGCTTTTATTAATCCTTGTTGGTGATCAGAGGATTCCTGAAGAAAATGCCTTTGTTGTACTGGCTCTAGTTTATAATAAGGAGCGTGGAGGCAATGGGAAGTCTGGAAATCTTCATGCTGAGAAGCCTGATAATAATGACCTTCATGTAGAGCAGTCTGGAAACACTGATCCTCATGCGGATAAGTCTGGCAACACCGATTCTCATGTAGATGAGTCTGGTAACACTGATCCTATCATATAAAACGATGAAGATGGTGCAAGCTCGATTGAAGAGAATGCCTTCAAGAGAAATAATTTTAGCGATCTTGTAGATGAGGCCGTGTCAGCAATCCGGACCAGCACTTCGAGGAGTCTGGAAGGGACATCAACTACGATGGTTCCTTCTAAAGAGATGTTGTCGCCAGCAGTCATTCCTGGTGGTATGTTCGACCTTCCCTTTGATAATCCACGTCCTGATCATGTGTTGGTTGGAGGGTTCAGCGTGTCGGCCCAGTTTGAAGAGTTGTACACCACAATATGGAAGAAACATGGCCACATTGGTACCACCACGAAGCTGAAGAGTCATCTTGCTTTGGTAAACCGCGTTCAGGAGGTCTTACCCTCTATTCGGGAGATGAGCGTCTCAATTGGTCGTGATGTTTCTGAAGACGTGATGGAAGACTGGAAGTTCCACTTGGATGTGTTTGCGAAGTATGACTTCAATGCTCCTTGGTTCTTCAAAGGGTTTCATACAATTCAGGAGATTCAGAAGAAGCAAGGTACGGTGCCTTCCACTGAATGCGTCGTTCGTCATAAACAAAAGGTTGGTAGGTTGGCCGAGGAGTTGAAATCTCAGCAAGCCGTTCTCCGGAAGATGGAAGCCGCTCTTGCTCAGAAGGATGAGGTGTTGCTGAAAGACTTTCCCTGAAGTATTCATGCCGTCTACTTGTGTTTTCTCTTTAGATGCTTTTCGAGTGATTGTGAGGATTTCGTTTCACACATTTTGGTTTTAGGTTCTGAATTGATAGGTGATTGAATCTTGGACTGGTTTATTTACGACATGCTTTTATGAATGTTTGAATCTTGTAAAATATTATTCTAAAATAGAATCTGAACCTTATATTATGAGTGATCATACATGTCATGTGAAATTGAAGACGCAGTGTGAAAGGTAAAGGTTAGGGGGGGGCGAGAATGCATGGTGCTTGCTCATTGAGTATCATGTTCATATATGTAGGACGCCAAGTCCCCAGTAGGATATATAACTATCTTACAATAACGTTTGCTGGGACTTACTTTTCTTTAGAAATCCGTGTATGAGAATGAGCACTCCCGAATACCTTCTCCCCGAAGAGCGCGTGCTAATTTTTTGAGGGAAAATATTGTTTCTCTGAATTTATCTTATCGTGGACAATGCGTTTCAATGCGTGGCACTTGCTGGTGGGGTGATGGAGAAATCGATGGTAATGACAATACCTCGGGTTTTCTGTCACTTGATCGGTGGGCGGACGCCACACCGGAGGCAGTTGTACTTCTCCATCACGTACCCATGTCTCCAACAACTCCACAATCTTCCTTATGGGAAATGGGAATCTTGGACCTCTTGAGTCTAAACTTTCCTGCGTCGGCTCGTGTCTTGGCTCTTCCCTTAGGTTTCGGTGTGAAGCACGCTTTGGAGACGGAATTGAGGCGTTGTCACGTGTCACTGCATCCGCGGCCCTCTTGGTCGGGTGATTCTGCTGAAACATGGAGGACGTTGCGTTGGCGATGGTATTGTCGTTGAGCTGGTGATTTGAAGGCTACAAGCTCCTACATTCATATGCTCTCTGATTGATTTCGCCTTCCTCCAGCGTTTCTTCCCCTGGATGAAGAGTCAGCACGGGTTGGGCATTATTCTGAGTTTTGGTAAGAGCCTTGAGGTATAAATCTTCTAACAAGGCTTCGTATGCAGTTGATTCTCTATTTTTATCCGGCAAGCGTCATAATTATTCATGCTGGTCGATCCGTCTCGAGCTCCCGTTGCCAGGTGAAAGGTTTTGTTCGTCTCTGGGCTCTCTGGGGCCATGTGTTCCGCCAGTTCTTCTGAAAACCTGACCTCCAGAATTTCTTTCGTCATTAGTGATACTTCCCGGGTATCTTCTTGCAGAGCCCTCATGTAATTGAGCCGATATGTCTTTCAAGAGACGGAAGGTTTCACTCTTCCTTCTGGCAATACCTGTTTGATTTGTCAGGACGTCTTCCAGCATCCTGGTCACATTTTCGATGACACTTGAATTATCCATGGCTTCTGAAGGATTCAACGAACGGGAGTACATCTCGGGATGAACTTATGGGATTTGGTGAAGAGTGAATTGATAATCGAATCAAATCTAAGATCTACCTCTCCGAAGTCGAATAAAAACTGGTAGACTTTAAAGATTCGAGTTTTGCAACCGAGAGAATAACCTCCCACTGTGTTCTCCAATTGTTTGTGGGAGAAAACTACTTCTGCCGGTTTAGATAATTTTGGATGTGTGTGGATGAGAAGTGAATTTAAACCTTCAACAAATATGCTGCACGATGAGCACTTTTGATTCGAGAGATAATCTGTACAATTCTGGCCGAAACCGAAGACACGGCCGTTCCAGATTTGTTTCGGTCACAGGTGAAGGATGTGAGGTTGATCTTAGGGAGGGAAGCGAATAAGTTGTTGAGAGTATGAAGATGAAGGCTATTTGATGACTTGTTAATAGAAGGTTAAGTAGGCTAGCAAATGTTGCAGGCAGGCTCTGGGTGTTGAATACGATGGTATTAACACTTGGTTTTCTGTGTTCTGTTGGAAATAGGGAAGAGAACCTATTTATACAAGTCGATAAGCCTTCATCACGTCTCTCGTGGGAAAGTGGAGGAAGTGGAGTGATGGAGGAAGTGGAGTTGTGTGTTAGTGTCACACGGTTGCTTTCCCACTTCTCCTATCATCGCTAAACGCCCATGTTTCCCTGACACGATCTTGTGATGGCGTGTTGCACGCTGCACGCTGTAAACCGCCAGACCAATACCCCAGTTTGTATCCCCCAGTTGTGACGTGATTAATGTCTCGAGTGTGTGGATCGTGGGACCCACAAAAAATAGTGCAGGGTGAATCGTGAACTTGGTATGACATCGCATGCAGCCATCTTCAGCTGACCGTTTGGAGGCTGTATGGGCATGCCACGCCTTGGTCGGTCACCCTGTGAAGAAGAGTGACGGATGGTGATCATGGTGATACCTTGTTTGCTGGTTGATTCGCACCCTAAGTCATTCGCCCAAGCTTGCAAAGTTGGACGGACGAGATGTCTTGCAACCATATCTGCGATCGTTGGATGGGAGGAGCGCATGCTTCCTCTTTCAACCCAAACGTTTGCATGCTAAGGGAGTTTCTATGGAGGAACCGATTGGCCCTGCATGGAGGTGGTACAATGTTGTTCACGCCCATGCCTGCTTGACTTGCAAAGATTTGATCTAAGTCACTCACTTTAGGAGGAAAAGACGAGTGGTCGAGATTTGAACTTATGGAGGGGCCATGACATTCCACCTTTGGGAACGCGTACCAAGGAACTTGACCACTGCCGGTCTTGGCCGATCAGCTAGGCGTGAAGTCGGTCCCACGGTGGTCATGCTAGCATGCTCGGTTCCCTCTAAGTCTCCATCTTTGCCTTCCATCCAAGCCTGCGAAGATGGACGCTCGATATGTTTCTGCGACATATGCGCCGCAAAACCTAATTAGGGTTTCAGACCGGCCACTTTGGGTGATCGGTCTTGGGTTGTGTGCGCCTCCTTTGGGAAGACCGACCATGTATGCAACATCTTGGGCCGACAGTGAGCATGTACATGCTTGCTCTATGACCCTGGGTGCAATCTAAGCCATCCAACTATGCCTGCGAAGTTGGATGGTCGTGATCGTTTTGGATCTTCTCAACCTGCATAAGGCGTCAACCTAGTCTTGTTTGGGCAATCGTTTCTTGTACCACGGCTTGCCTATGAGGGAGTCGGTCATGTAGGTAGAAAGTGGGTCCGCCAATGGTGTATCATCACTTCACTACTTGTTTTAGGGTATAATCTAAGTCGTCCAACTATGCCTGCGAAGTTGGACGTTCACGATTAAAAGGAACCCTAGCCGTGCGTCATGCTCACTTTGAGCGCACGTTTTGGAAGGACCAACTGTAGTTGGTCTTGACCGTTCTTTCATGCATGAAGGTGGATCCGAGGTGATCATGGAATCATGCTCAGGACCCCCTGAATCTATATCTACACCCTCCATCTATGCCTGCGAAGTTGGACGGATGAGATCTATTTTTGAGTTTGTTTTCAGCAGGTGAGACTAACATGGGTAGTCTTGCCTACATTCAACGGGGCTAATATAACCCGCCGTCAGGTAGCCCACAGGTGTTTGCATGTTGAACACAAGGCTTTAATTAAGGCAGTAATGCTGCAAACCTACATAAAATCGGGATGGTTGCTACATGCTCCGCTCTGAGTAGGTTTTAATTCTCAGGGATGGTTGCACATGCTCCAATGAATTATCATGGCGAGAAATATTCATCACCTGAAGGCTTTATCCTTTTCAGGACGTCAGCTTACAAAAATTGGCTTTTTACAATTTTAGCCTTTAAATAGAAATCCACCATCAACACCTGCACAACACAAACTTGAATCCTCTTGGGATCAATCACTCACAAAACAAAGTCTGTTAACAATGGATTATTAAAATATGTCTTTATATCCGCAAATGGATCTAAAGATCCCGTCGATACTTTGATCTAGTTTGAGTGACCCTTATATCAGAAGAGAAGGTTCTTAAGAATAATTAAACTAGGTGCAATTAAAGTTTTAACAACCGTTAGTTAATCAAATCAATAATCGAAAACTAAAATAACAATGCAGCTATCTAGTTTCCCACCAACGGTACTCATAGAGATTCTTGATCCCACATAAGTTGGTCGTAAGAGATTTATCCTAATTAGGATACTTTTCTCTCCGGATAGGCAACTCCACCAGAAACAACATGTATGAAGTTTTCCCGGCTCTTAGGATAGTTTGCAAGAAACGCAAACTCAAGTATTTATAGACCAAGGTTGTTTGGACAACAAGGAAATTCCAAAACCGAAAATATTCTCAAGATATTTAACTAAAGTACTGTTTATGGGTGAAAACCATTTCTGCTGATTTTGGTAATTTTGGGTGTGTGGGTGAGAAAGGATTCTAGACCCTAAACAATGCACTACAGGGGAGTACTTTTTGATTCGAGAGATCAATCTGTACAATCCTATCCTAAACCAAGAAATGGCCGTTCCAGGCTTGCTACGATCAGAAAGTGAAGGAGAAGGGTTGGTCTTAGAAGGGAAGCGAAGAGAGTGTTAAGACCAGAATCATTGATTCTGAAGGTATGGTTGTTTATGACTTGTATCTGAAAGTAGAACTGGCTAGCATAATGGAAAGCTACCAGGTGATTCTAGATATTGTATTGTTGCCGACCAAAAACTTGTTTTTTGGTGGAAATATGTGAAGACTATTTATGCAAGTCATATGAAAACGTACCCTGGTCTCATGGGAAGTGGAAACAATTGAGTGGTGGAAGAATAGGGTAACGTGTAACCGTCAGACATTATGCTTCCATGATGAAGGAAGTAAATTCATGTAACTGTCAGACATTATGCCTTCATGATGAAGGAAGTGAATTCGTTACACCGTTACTTTTCACCACCACTAATTGTCCCACTTCATGACACTTTCTTGTAATGGGCGCATTGGACGCCGCATGATTTAAACCGCCAGACCAATACCCTGATGAGCATTCCCCAGTTTGTGACATGTTTGATGTCTCAAGTGTTTTCTTGGAAAACATGTAGCACCTTGCTACGTGTGGTAAGTCAAAGTCAAAGAACTTACCGCAGGAAAATAGCATGTGATGCAATTAGGCTTGTTTTGGCTGGTCGCCTAAAACTTGCCACATGCCTGTCAGTCCGGTAGCGAACTCGGACGGCCGAGATTATATCCTGTGAGGAAGGGTGGTCGTTGATTATGGCTACCTTCCGTTGGCACCCGGTAATGGTGCAGTGATGATTTGATGTACGCTAATGGAAATATGGCGTGGATGGCATGGCTTGCACATGCCAGTGGCACGGTGGTGCAAGTGGCACCTGGTGTTGCCATGGCCATTAGATCCAGGCAGCTGGTCGCCTGAAAACTTGCCACAATTCTATCAGTTCGGTGGTAAACTTGAATGGATGAGATTGCATCTCATGAGGAAAGATGGCCATTGATTATGGCCATATCTTATTGTATAGAAAAGTGGCGCCATCGGCATAGCGGCACCTGGCGTAGCCGTGGTGTATTCATGGAATAACGGCATGTTAGTGGCGTAGCCGTGGCATAGCGGCATGCCAGTGGCTTTGTAGCATGGCCAAAGCTAAGATTTGGCTCCGTGGCCAAAGTTAGGGTTTGGGCATGGCCAATGCTAGGGTTTGGCGTCGTGGCCAAGGTTAGGGCTTGGCGGCATGGCTGACGTACGTAGTTAGCACATGCAAGTGCCATGAAGTAGCATATGGCGTAGCCATGGCCGATAGACTTTGGCACCTTGATATTGGACCCACATGTGGCGTGGAAATATTTCCCCTACTGCCACATTAATCCCAACGCTCTGGGAAACATTATTTGGCGTAGCAACTTTGCCCAAATTAGGGTTTGGCATGTCGAAACCCTAATTAGTGCGTGTGGCATGCGGCCATGGCACGGCGATACTTTTGTGCAAATGGCGCCATAGCTATGCCGAAGGAGTTATGGCAAGGCCATAGTGTGGAAACGACCACAAGAGTAGGGATTTCCGTGGGTGGCTATGATATGGAGCCAACCCTAGGGCTTCCTGGGTCCCACACGGCTCATGGTATGTTGTGGGGTCGAAGTGGCACAATTTGTGCCACGACTGGAAATTAGGGCTTTGGTTAATGCATAGGCGTGATTTTGACCAGAAAACCCTAATCTTAAGATTTTCATGGCGTTGGCCATGAACATGAGGTAGGTTAGCACAAAAGGCGCTATTTATGGCATGTTGCCACGAAGTGGCATGTTTGGCATGTCATTTCCGAAGAGTGCCATGTTGGCATGACGATCAATATGTTGTTGTATTAGAATGCGTTTAGCTTGCAAATTAGTATGGTGGCGTGGCAGAGTGTGTTTGGCCTTCAACGTATGGTGGCAAGTTTTGAACGACTTGATTGGCCAAGAAAGGGGGCCGGAAAAACATAAGGCGCGTCCACACCTCTAGTGATTATGGCGCATTTCAAGCGACCCGATTAGTTGGTAGGAAGGAGAGGGTCCGGCCAAGCATGGGCGCGTCTATACTTCTGGTGTGAGTGTGGCGACTTTAGAGCAACCTGATTAGTCGATGGGAGATGGGGCCACCAAGTATGGGCTCAACCACAAATTATGTGCATATGGTGAGTTTAAAGCAACCTGATTGGTGGAGGGAAATAGGGCCGGCTTTAGGATGGGGCGTGGCCAATGGAAAGTGGCGCCAAGGCATGGCCACGCCTCCCTTTGCTTCTCCGACTCCCTGTAATCCATGACGGATTGATTACCTAGTTTTCCTAGGATTATTTTCGACAAGAAAGGTCTGGTATATTGCGCAAGGCGCAAAAGTAATTGATTGAATCCTATGTGTTGACACAAAGTTCTTTAAGTTCATTTCCAGATAGCAGCATGCTTTCTGATCGAATACTTTATGAAAAGACCTTATCCTTGATTCTTGGAAATTCATGCTACTCTGCTGCGAGTGAACACAAATTGTCATGCCATATCAACATTAAGGGTTCAGGCGGGGAATATAGCATAGAAAGCATTCAAAGAAACTCATATTAAGCGAATATAGGCAAGGCGCCGAAATTTACAGAACGTCTAGGATGGTTGCTACATCCGCCAGTCTAGATAAATTTCATGTAATTATATTGAACGGCTCAATAAGTATGCTAGTGGAGAGGTTAACACTCATGGATCCGCTTCCTTATAGAGTGACGTCACATCAGATGTAAGGTTTTAACCCTAAGCTAAAAACCACCATCAACAAGTATCTAATTTCGGTTTTCCTATTTCCAATTAAAGGCCAAATAATATTTCTGAAACCCCTCTTAGAAAACTTCTATTATTAGTTTTTCACATTAACTAATAACTTTTTCCAAAGGATATGCTTTAATTGCTGGTAATTAAAACAAATATATTTGAAAATCATAATTAAATGATTTTCAATATTTCGGTTTGGGATCACCTTGAGTATCAAGGAATATCTTTGAACAATTAATGACAAGAGTTATGTACATGTTCAAATAATGTCTACATCTAGAAGTTTCTCTTAGCAAACCCTAATTCCAAAATCACACAAAACTTAAAGAGATACGTGAATATTGGAAACTCAGTTTTTCTCTTTGGGAACGGTTATACTATGACTCACAATTTAAGTGGTGACCGTTTATACCATGCTTCCCAAAATAGGTTGCAAGTGGTTACACCATGCTTCCCAAAGTAGCTTGTCATTAGTCACACCTTACTTCCAAAATTATCTTGTGATCGGTTACACCTTGCTTCCCAAAGTAGCTTATGACCGATTACAACTAACTTCCCAATGTATCTTGTGACTGGTTACACCTTGCTTCAAAAAGTAGATTGTGATCGATTACAACATGCTACACATTATAGGCTATAACCGGTTATACCTGAATTCTCAACATAAGTTAAGATAGGTTCTACCTTGTCATCTTGTATTGGTCATCCAAAAGATATTCAACAAAGAACCAGACCAATCATGATTTCCCTTTTGAAAAAGCAGGGGTCTAACAACCACACCCAATATTTCGCTTAGCAATATGTATGGACAAACTCCAATATACTTTTATGAGAATCAACCAGACAGTTAGTCACAATCAATATAAAAGTATATCAAAGAGTTTATATCTCTATCTCTCGATTTAAATCTTACTCAAGCAAACTGCGAGTCTCAATTTAAATACAAGAGAGATAAACTTGGATGGTACCAAAGACTAATATCCAAGTGTCAATCAATTTAAATCAACAACCAAGAGGTCGGATATTCTAATTGATCGAACAACGCACAACTTGTATTATTTCAATTATATAACAAATATAATGCGGTAAAGAAATAACACAGACACCAGAATTTTGTTAACGAGGAAACCGCAAATTCAGAAAAACCCCGGGACCTAGTCCAAATTGAACATACACTGTATTAAGCTGCTACAGACACTAGCCTACTCCAAACTAACTTCGGTCTGGACTGTAGTTGAACCCCAACCAATCTCACACAGATCCACGGTACAGTTATGCTCCTACGTCTCTAATCCTAGCAGGATACTACGTACTTGATTCCCTTAGCTGATCTCACCCACAACTAAGAGTTTCTACTACCCAAAGTCGAAGACTTTAATAAATAAATTTGTATCACACAGAAAAGTCTACGGTAATAGATAAATCTATCTCCCACGAATATACCTTCGAGTTTTGTTCCGTCTTTTGATAAATCAAGGTGAACATGAACCAATTGATAAACCATACTTATATTCCCGAAGAACAACTCAGTATTATCAATCACCTCACAATAATATTAATCGACGCAGCAAAAAAAGATATTGTGGAATCACAAACGATGAGACGAAGATGTTTGTGACTATTTTTTATCTTGCCTATCGGAGATAGAAATCTCAAGCCAATTATTACACTTGTACTCGTACGATAGAAACATCAAGATCAGATCACACAACTACAAGAAAAGTAATATCGGTATGGCTTCACAATCCCAATGAAGTCTTTAAGTCGTTAACCTAGTTTAGAAGAAGAAACCAAAGGTTCAAGGAGAATCTACTCTAGCTTAGTACAACTAGTATCACACAGAATGTGTGGGGATTAGCTTTCCCAGTTTCTAGAGTTCTCCCCTATATAGTCTTTCAAATCAGGGTTTGCAATCAATGTTAGCTCGGTAACAAAGAATTCAATATTCACTGTTAGATGAAAACCTGATTAGATTCAAGCTAATATTTATCAACCATTAGATCGAAAACATAGCTTGTTATACACACATGAAATGCACGTTTCTAGGTTTGTGTAACCGTTCCCAAACTTGTATATTAGTTGGTTCAACAATAGTTAACCAAATGGTCAGACATATGATAACTTTCATATCAACCATGTTCTTCTTCACCATAACTAGTTCAAATGACTCAAATGAACTAGTTAAAGAGTTGTTCAATTGCAAGGAAATCTCATGTACTACACAAGACACAATTGAAACAAAAACGATTTGATCACATGAATCGGTTCATGAACTATATAGCCACGGTTTGTAATTGCATTCCTTAGTTTATAAAGATAATATCACATACTTCGTTTTTAGACATAACCTACTCAAGTTCGCGGATTGGGTTCGCGGACTTAAGTTCCAGGATGGAGTTCACAAACTCCAACAGAAATTCTTGGGTTGAGAACTTCGCTAGTTCGCGGACTTAGCTCACGCACTTATCCAGTTTTACTTGTGTAGTTGTAGGAAATCCTAAAATACATCCTTCACCAGAATTCATAACAATCAACACATTTCTTAAGATTAATAACCATACTTTTTATTAATTGAATCTAGAAATTTTACCAGAAGGAAATGAAATCCAGAATACAATACTATTTTGGACTTTCTCTCTCCTCAAAACTTTCTTAACACTCTAAAAATTATCTTTTTCTACCTTATGCATATTCATCTCTTTATATAGGGTATTCCATAGTGGATGACAGCTAAGTTGACCTTTATTTTTGGATCTGACTTGCGGTATTTCGCAAGCTTCCAAATGTTGAAATTCGAAAACATCTTAAATTTCGCTAGATCATCACACTTTTCTCATGTTTACCTTGTCGTCATCTGTTATGTCATTTCCGAAATCACTCTGTGACGTCTTCACAGTATTGCTGATAAAGATTTCGCAAGTGTGTTGTTGTTGCGATATTCTGATCCTACATCTTGCCTCTTCTTCTATCTTCTCTGCGAAGGGGAGAATGTCATGAGAATTTGTACTTTAGAATGCCGTAGTTTTTCATCTTTCCACATTCTTTTATACTGACATGATCTTGTATTCTCCGCAATATTTATTACACGTATCTTTTCTTCCACCCTTTTCATGACACGTCTTTTTCAACCGTTATTTCTCAACCGTTCACGTACACTCTTTGCATTAATGAGTTTATCTTCTCGAGAACTCTTCTCTCTATATATAATCTTCTTCTTCTTCTCTGTAAATTTACAGTTTCTCCTCATATTCCGCTTCTGCTACTGTAAATTTTCATTCTTATTTTTCTTTTGATCATCATTCCTTCATTCCCATACTCAGATATACCTCCAAACGGTCACAAAGCTAAAACTTCTCTTGAAGGAATTCAAAAAGCCTTTAAAGAGAAGGGTTTTACGCTGTCCACCATTCCCAATCAAGAAGCTACCTCCATTCTTTCTGCTAGATTATTTTCTTATCATCATTGTGATGATAAAGAGATCATAGTTTCGCTAGGTCAGATTCTCGCTAGCCTTCCTATCCCTCTTTATGATCCTGACCTTCCTTTATTCTATGAGATACTCTCTCATGCGAAGTTCTCGCGGGCAATATATTAGCTAAGTGGGGATTGCATTCGCTTAATGCTTGAATTCACCAACCGTGGTGCTAGCAAAGGGTCTCTTTATTCAACAGATGTTAGATATCCTGAATTTAAGTAATTAGCAATTCTTCCCGAAAAATACACCGCATAAAGCTTCTTTGATAATTATGAACTAATACCTATGAAAAACGTAAAAACTCGCTGGGGTATTCATTTGAAGAGGAAGGAAAATGTTGATGATGATAAAAAGCTTATGCATGACATTGATTGGCACTATGGCAAGAATAAAACTCCTCGCCAATCTAAAGATGAAAAGTGGTGCGTCTTTCCACTGATTTTGAGGGGCCCTTATATTTCTGGTTCAAATGTGCTTCCTGGGAATCTCGCTACTTACCAAACTTGGGCATTTAATTGGCCTGAGAAAGAGGTATGTTTCTTTCATTCAGTCTATTATCTTCATTCCTCTTTATACTTATTAATTTTGTGAAATCTCCAGATTAACAAGTTAAGAAGAAGCTACAATAAAACTAGCAAGGCAAGCACCCTAGCATCACTTCGCTCGATCACGGATGAAGTAAGAAATACTTTCCTTTATCATTTTTAACAATATTGTTGCCTCTATTTCTTATCTTCATTCGTGTGCATAGATTAGCGTTGTAGTTGTAGAAAAAGAAGTGTCTAATGTTGCGAAGACCAAAGTCAAGGCTAAAAGTACCCTTCGCATGGAAAAATCCACTGCCCCGTCTTCAAAGAAAAGAAAAGTTCGCTCTCCCTCTCCCTTAGGTTCCAACAATAATGAGAGTACAGATGATGATGTTGTATTCGCAAAGGAAGGTGCCTCTTCTGAGTCAACAATGGCTCAATTGTCTAGCATCTTTTCTGATTCCATGAAAGGGATTGGTGATGACAATCTCACCAATACATGTAAATCTCTTGTGAATATATGTGATTTCACTCTATTGGAGGGTGATAGTTCTCTTCGAGGAGTTTCTAGATCAGTGACCCCTGACTTTCTGAACTCACTCGGTATTCTGGTATTCTTTCATTTCTTTGTTTCTTCTTCATACTTATAATTCAAAATTATATCTATCTTGATAATTCTTGCTTTCTTTCGCAGTTTGGAAGAGCTTCTTTCCCTGTTGCCTCAAATTTGGAAAGAAGGCGTGCGATTCTTGAGAAGAAGAGTCTTGAACTTCGCAAGAAAAATGAAGAATTGGAAGTTGAAGCTGCTGATCTTCGCGAAAAAAATAAGCAGTTGGATTCTAAAAATTCCACTCAGAAGGGAAAAAATATCTAGTCTTCAATATGCCAATAAGCAACTTTATGGTATAGAGATTTTCTTCCTTTTCTTCATTTCGTTTTCTCATTATCTTTCCTCATATGATTTACCATTTTCGCAGACGTTTATGGTCTTTCTGATGAAGCTACCATTCTTCATTCTTTTCCGAACCCATAGATAATGATACCTTGCTTGAACTCCTTAATAATTCTTTGAATAGTTTTTCAAATGACAAGATTAAGTCCCTTTCCCTAGATGAACTCAGATCCAGATTTCGCCTCTTAGAGATTGACCATAGATCCATCTTGGGCTTAGCCAATAAATTTAAGCATTTCTATCTTAACTCTAAAGAGGAAATTAATAGTTCAAGGACCAAGAATAGTATTCTTATAGATGAAAAATATCGTATTGCTCTCCAAGGTGTTCAAACTCTAGCGAAATTCCATGAAACTCTTCTTGAGTTTCAAATTTAACGGGATGAAGCTATTCGCCAAAATACTGTACTTAGCGAAAGAGAGGGTTAAGTTCGCTCATGTCTTCTAATACATAATGATGATGAATTCGCTTATGCTGTGAAAGTTCTTAATAACTCCAGGAATAATCTAAGTATATATGTTAGTCTCCATACTGAATACACAGCCTTGGTTAGAGATATGATTTCTGACAAAGAAGGTTATTAACTGCTCTTCCCTATTTAATTGTTTGTTTTTCATAAATTTCCATCAAGTTGATAATTCAATGTTATACTTTCACAGAGGCTGAAGAGAGACTTCGCAGAAAAATTGAAGAACTTGAGGCTGAGAAGGGGCAGCTTGCAAAGGATCTTGCTTCTCGCAATGATAAATGCTCTAATATGAAGAGACAATTGAAGATTACTGTTGCGAACTTTGAAAATGATGCTACGCTTTTTCGCAACCAGACTATTAAAATGGTTTGTGATGACAATAAGATTCCACATTCCACATCTCCTTATATCTTAGATGAAGTCCCAAAGAACACTCCTGATTTGGTCATCTCTGATAGCGATGCTAGCGAAGAAGAAGAATCTGACGCTAGTGAGGAAGGAGAAGAGTCTGATGAATATGATGAAGAACCAAGCAAGAAATGATTTTTGCTTCCCTCCTTGATTTTTTGTAATATCTGTATATTTGTCTTTTAATCCTCTATCTTTGTAATCTATCACTGCGAATTTCTTCAATCTTCGATACAAGTTCTGTTTCTTTTGTTTCTTCCTGCATGTGTTAGAAAAAAATTCCTTCTTGCAAAATGATTAATCAATATATAATTTATTTTTCATTTTGTGCATAAATCTATCATATGGAAACAAATAACATACTCTCATTTTATGCATTCCCATACTTGCCTATGTTATTTGTGTTCAAATGAGAGATTAAGCAAGTTACCTTTTTCAGTAAGATTGTTGCGAAATCTTTGAGTATATGCATTCCCATATCTCGCAGTTATTTCTGCATAATCTCTCAATCACATATTTTAAAATTTCAAATTTTCTTGTATTCTGATGTGGTCTTATTTTTCCTTCCTAAGTAAAGGTCTTATTTTGCCACCTCTTGTCTTTGCGACAAAATCGCAGGACGTCTTTTCATTTTCATGCAAAAACCCCTTGATCTTGTCTTAACCTTTTTCTCTTATGATTTTTGTTGCGACAATATGACATGCCTAAATATTCTTGCGAAAATAAAGTCCCATGATATTTCCGTCTTGCGATGAAATCACAGGACGTCCTTATACTTTCATGTACTGACCCCTTGATCTCATCTTATCTTTATCTTTTCTATTATTGACTCTTCAGGATTTTCGCACAAATATGACAATCCTAAATATTCTTGCGAAAATAAAGCCTCATGACATTTGCGTCTTAAGGCACTTATCAGCTCCCTAATGGAGGGTGCCTCCCTTATCTTCCCCCTGGTTTCCCCTTCAAGGAGACGTACTGCAGACATACAAGTCTAGATCCTCTCATCCAGTCTTGACAAAAACCAGTTGTTTTCACAGCCTCTTATCCCTTTTTCCTATATGGCTTATGGTTACGAGACTGCACCCTAAGTGGGGTTTTCTTCAGGTTGAGTACATCATAGCCAAGACTTGTCAAGAATGGCAAGGTACGCTCCAGATGCCCCGGGCACTCTTGACTCAACCGTGTACCTCGGCGCCTTGGTCTTATTCTGCACTCCTTAGGAAAGTCCTTATTACCCTAGTCGCCCAACTTAAGTCCTATGCTAAAGTCGAGAATCCAAGGTGCCTCTCCTAGATGGGTTTTTATTGACCCCAAATATCCATGACTCAGGTTCCAGTAGCGGTGTAACCTTTTCGCTGATCCATGCAACATGTACCCCCTTCTATGACGCACTTTAGGTCTTACATTTGCCTCTTGCAAAATTTTAATTTCACGAACTAGGGTGCGCGCCATAGTAGGTTCGCCCCATTCTGATTGTTCTGATTATTCTGGTTTAGAATTTAAGCTCTTATTATAATTTCTCAATTCTCATCTTTGTCATTCCATAAAATATATTTTTTGAAATTTTTTGTAACAAATTAGCCACACAATTTTCTTTATTTTTTCAATTTTATTCTGATATCAAATTCTAAGTTTCTTACCTTTGATGTTTTCTGCCTCTGCATCATTGATATTTTCTGCGGTTTACTTTCTTTCTGCGAACGTTTCGCTATTTTTTATTTTCATCAAATATTTACTTCGCAACATTTCTTCTTTTCTCTTCTCTACTGCATCAACCATCACTCTCTAACTTCTCTGCTTACATTTGATGTTACGTCTCCAATTCTCTTTCTCTGTAGTTCGTTCTTCGCATGACTCAACATCAATTTCATAATACTTCTTTCCCTCAATCCAATCTCCTTTTATAATACCAACTTCGCTCGGATGAGGGAACTTGATGCATTGATGAAATATCGATGCTACGCCTAGAATCCCATGTAGCCAAGGTCTGCCAATTAAGGCGTTGTACGGTGATTCCACGTCGACAACACAGAACAAGATTTCAGAAGATATTCCTTTCAATGGAATTCAATAGTGACTTCACCTTTAGGTTTATTAGCAGTTCCGTTAAAACCATAGATTTTTTAAGTTGAAGGTATTAAATCTTCATCTTTTCCACCCATAGTTTTATAAGCATGATAGAACAGGATATCCACGGAACTTCCAGTATCAATTAAAACTATGTTGATTTCCCATGAATCCTTAGCTTCATCATCTTCATCATCACTTGGTTTTGGATTAATCTCTAATTTCACCACCAATGGGTTTTCATGCATTTCTCCACCTTCAGGTAATTCTTCTGTGGTGAAGGAAATAGTCTGTTTTTGCCATTCTTTTAACGGCGAAACCTTCACAATGTTCATTATTTCTCTCCCATCTGCATCTCTTGCAAAAACTCTGCTCAGAAGATTATCATGAAAGTCTTCAATCGTTTTGTATGAATGTACAATAGAGTTACAAAACAGATTCTTCGTTTTTTCTCCAACTTCTATTAAAAAGGTTTCTCCTCCTTTTGTCGTATTAACTCTGCGAATTTCTGGTGGAGGTGGTAATAGTTGAGATTGAGGTTGTCCCATGAGAAAATGATTTAAATTTCCCCGATATATCATCATGAGAATGATTTTCTTTATATTCCTGCATTCGTTTGTTGAATGTCCATGAAAATGATGGTAAGAACAAAATTCTTGACTTCGGTGATTTGGAGGTGGCTCTTTTCCCATGTTCCATGGTGCTGGTACATTTTCCATCAAGATTATTACTTCCCATATTTTTTCTACACTAGCATTCAGAGGTGGCATTTTAATCTCTTCCCATATCATCTTATGATTCTGTGATAATTTTTCCTTTGACCTTCATATGTTTCTTGCGGCTGATCAAGTCTTGGAATTTTGTTGTTTCAACCTCGGCTATAGAAGTTTCTTTCTCTCTCAAATTCTTATTGGTCACGACTTCCCATAGATACTGTTTTCTGCTGATTATTCTCCATTATCCTATCTTGTTGTCCTTGCAAAGTGCTCGCCACTGTGTTTATCAACTTGGGTAACAAGCTTGCGTTCGCTGCTGTTGAACTTGTGTTCGCAACTGGGTATGATTCCATCTCATTTTGTTTTTATTCAAGAGCAATATACTCTTCCTGAAGCTCTCGCAATCCAGTCATTGATCGTGTTCTTGACTCTGAAAATTTGAATATAAAGCAGGTTGGTTGCGAACATTGCATTAATAAATGATAAAATGAGATATCTCTCATCCACTCGACTAGCCATTTCACTACATATCGTCTTCCATCTTATGGTCAAATGCTTCAAACTTTCACCAATTCTCTGCTTCAACCCAAATAAATCTTCAATACCAGGACACGAAGAATTATTACTTATATATGCTCCTAAGAATGTAGTTTGCAAATGATTGAAAGACGTTATTGTATTCATGGGAAACCATTCAAACCATTTCAAAGCCTCTCCTATTAAACTAGATGCGAAATACTTGCACAATACAGCATCATGATTTTCCCACTGTAGCATACATCTCACATAAGCTTTAATGTGTTGAATTGCACAAGTTGTCCCATCAAAGATGCTTGTTAATGCAGGAAGGTTACACTGTGGGGGTATTCCTCCTAATTGTACTTCTTGTGTGAATGGAGTCTTTGCAGCTTCTTCTATAGCTTCATCCAATTGTCTTATGCCTCCTTCTCTTCTGTTATTTAGCATTCCTCTCATCTCCGCTAGTTCTTTTAAGATTTGATCATTTATTCCAGGATTTTGATCCATCGGTCTCTTTAATTCTGCTTCTCTTCTTCTACGTTCATGTTTGTCTTGTCTTGTGAAATTTTGATCTTCTTCTTCATTATTTTCTTCTCGTCTTTCTTTATTTATCCCTGTTTCTAGCGCCATTATGTAGTTGCAGGAAATCCTACAATACATCCCTCACCAGAATTCATAACAATCAACACATTTCTTAAGATTAATAACCATACTTTTTATTAATTGAATCTAGAAATTTTACCAGAAGGAAATGAAATCAATAATACAATAATATTTTGGACTTTCTCTCTCCTTAAAACTTTCATCTATAAATTATCTCTCCCTACCTTATGCATATTCATCTCTTTATATAGGGTATTCCATAGTGGAAGACAGCTAAGTTGACCTTTATTTTCAGATCTGACTTGCGGTGTTTCGCAAGCTTACAAATGTAAAAATTCGCAAACATCCTAAATTTAGTTAGATCATCACACTTTTCTCATGTTTACGCTGTCGTCATCTGTTATGTCATTTCTGAAATCACTCTGCGACGTCTTCGCAGCGTTGCTGATAAAGATTTTGCAAGTGTGTTGTTATTGCGATATTCTGATCCTACAACTTGATCAACAAAGTTCACAAACTTTGGTTCAAGCAATAAGTACTTATACATATATGTGTTTCCATAACAATGCTTATATCCTCCAATGGTTATATAGTCTAAACTCTCATTTCAATCATTGAAACATTCCCAGAGGACGTTATATAGTTGTTATTCACAAACCATTTTTCGTCCGAGCAATTTTCAAAGTGATTGAAACTTAACATGACTTTCATCACTAGGTAAAGATGAACTTGGCTAAAGCGAAAGCTTTACCAACACATATTTCGAGAAATAGATAGGCGAGGTAAACTTGGCTCGAAATACCAAATGTGTATAATCTAAGACTATATAGAAAAACGACTTTTTTCTCAAGATAGGAGATAAATAGACTTTTGAGTGATAGATAAGTTCAAGTCTCCACATACATTTTAGTCGATGAAGATCCACCAGTTCCTTGAGTAGTCCTTCGTCTTGTATGATGATTGTTATGGAGTTCTTGAGATCAACTACACTTTATATTCTAGTCTGAGACCTTAGCTATAGTAGACTAGAAATCAAGACTTATAGTTTTGATCACTAACATTGACAAACATGCTTGAGATAGCAACGCATGCGAGTTCGACCGAGCAATGCTCTAACAATCTCACCCTTTGTCAATCTTAGTGACAAAACTATCAATACATATGGAATATAAAAAATATATAAATTAACTTTTGCAGCTCCTTTTCCACATGTCTAATCTTCAACATTACTCGAAATCTTTGTCACTTCCAAGTACTCCAATGATCCCAAAGGTTGTAATTTTAACAATATCGTTGTTGAAAATACGTAGCTATAACAATGAGAAAACAAGAGTTCTCAATCATTGTTATACAGTGTCGTAGTATTATTAAACAACGTCAAAGTCCAATTGCATCACAACTTTAACAACAATACTATGGTGATATGTCACTCCCCCTTAGTCAATAATCCATCTCACATGGAAACCACTCCCCCTTACATAATGATCCGAAAACCATATGTATTTGTAGTGTGAACTACATATTATTTCTCCCCCTTTTTGTCAATAAAATTGGCAAAGGTACAAGAACGAGATCCTAATGAAATTTCCAAACGAGACATTTCATGACTAAAAGTAAGCCTATATCATCTTATTTAGATGCAATCATAAATCCAAAGCTAAATGTATTCATCAATGAGGTTATAAAGATACAAAATAACCCCTATAATATTCCACAGCCGCACTTCCCACAAAGATTTGGCAATTAAGCACAAGTTCAATTAAGAACTCTCCCCTATAGTATGTCATTCCCGAAAGAACAACAAGAGCGACCTTAATTTCAAAAGAAAAGAAGGATTTCTTTGGACATAATAAATCACATACAAGTATGAATTTGAATCCAAAATATTCAATTAATTTAACAATAAGAGAACCCATGATTAACTTAATCGATCATGCTCAACAAAAGTAAATTTTTGAAGACTTAAGAATAGTAAATTAGATAATCACAAGAGAACCCATAATTAATCTAATCGAAATACACAACTAAACTAATCATAAAAGTAATCAATTTAATTGGTCATGCTCGATACAGAGTATCTCATGGAACAATAACTATGCCAAAACAATGACTCAGTCGATAGAGCTCAACATAAGACACCTTACGGAACCTCACAGAAATACATAAAAATATGGATCAGGGAAGATTAATTACTGCGGAATACACAGGGATTCATTCTATTTTCCATCACCATTTGCACAATGACATACAATAGATATAATCCTTGAAAACAAAATATTTTAACCTATCTTCCATCAAAAATGGACATAATAGGCTTTACTTTTGTATTTGTCAAAAGTCAATTCATTCTTTTATCAATATATGCATATCAACTCATGAACGACTGTACTTTTGACATGGTATGGGATAATCAATTTCACGGACGCAAACACACATATCCCATAACAATATTACAATATATAAAACCATAAAGATTAATACTGCCAATATCATCTTCCAAACAATTTTGGAATTTAAACAAATAAACCTAAAAATATGAAAATGAAAACGTTGGACATAGCTATGTGTAATCACAATAATGACTATTCCAAACTCTAGTTATTCTTCTAAAAAAAACAAGAAAAATAGAAGATTTACTAGGCAATCAAAATCAAACAGACTAAACTGAAAAACACTTCAATGCCAATGCGAACTAAAGTCATATAGACAGTTCAGGACCTTCTTGAGTCTTGAGTCTTGAGGTCTTGGAGATTATGAACGACAACATCCTCTGCAACTTTGGAAAGGATATCCTTATTGGGAAGTTCTTTAACACGGGTTTTCATGACGACAATGTCAGACTTAACATTTTTCAATTCATTTATTACCACATCAAGACACTTTATCGTATAAACAAGTTGCTTCTTTGCCTCCTCAAAGTTCTTTAGGAAGTCGAGAACTACATCTGACGAGATATCTTCAACAAAAATTCCCTTCTCTTTATCGAATTCGAAATATACCGCGTTATCAACGAAATCTTTAGGTAAATCCCACGAGCAAGAAGAAGAAGCCATTGATAATATGAAACCTAGAGTAAAGAGTTCAACTCAATAGGATAGGTATATAAAAAAATTCGATAGACTTAGGGTTTACACGATAGGTTTATGAGAGACCCTGAAACCGTACATGTACCCGAAAGAATAGTGTTCTCAAAGCTCTGCACGAAAAAGGTCCACGCTTTTACCTCTTTAAAAAACGTTTACAGGTAATAAATAAAATCTGATAAAAAAGGAAGGATAAAAAAAAATACTCATGTAAAAGTATTTGATCAACTATCCATCTAAGAACGATAAGAAATTAGCTAGATAATTAGAGTCACTTTCTCAAGAGCATACCTATTCAATTCTCTCACAACTAGGGTTTTTGTATGTGAGATATCAACCTTGTGATTAATTTACACAAGTATGAGCTTTTAGCTCATTAAATGAACGTTGTTTTTGTTTGTCCTTTTTTCTTTGACAAACACTCATCTCAGAGAAGTAAGACACCGCTTGTTTAGCATGTCTGTCAGAAGGCTTTGACTGAGGACTAAATCTAGGACCTCTTGCAATTGGTTCAAGAGAATCAGAATAAATATGAATCCATTTTCTAGACTTATATTTACCAGAAATAGTCTTATAAATACAGGGAATGCTTTCATTAGCAACACACGAGTTTATGCCAAAATGCACTTGAGCCCTGTGATGATTTATATAATAGAGATCATTTTTATAAGATTTCTGATTTTCCGTGGGCATGTGATTCACTGCAGTAGTCGACTGCTTATTTGTTCCATTGACAGTGAAGATAAGCAAATTATGCAGTTTAGAAATTTTTTTCCTTCTGGCAAAGCAATGGATAGCATATTGATTCATTTTCCCACAGAAGGTAAAGGTTCGTGGAGGAGAAGCAAGAATTGGCACCTATTTTAACTTCATAGCCATATGAGAAGATTGCAAGTTATGTAAACCTTTCTTGACACAACCTTCTACTGGAGGACACTTCTTCATGTGCTGTAATTCATGAGAACTGGTTTGTACAGAAGAATTTCTCCTTAAGATAAAGTTTTCCTTTTCCAAGGATTTGCACTGTTCATGGACTAGAGTAAGAGATGCACTTAGTTTCTCTTTTTCGACACAAAGTCTGTCAAGATCTGATGAATGCATCTCGATCAAATGTTTTTCTCTAATTGAGTCTTCCTTAACAATATCCTCAAGAACACTAATCTTTTCACGCTATAGAGTAGTTTCTTGGAGAAGTTTTTCAATGTTCTTAGAGAAGGATTCAATGATCCTATAGAGATCAAGTTCTCGATCAAGAGACTTTTCAAATTCATCGACAAGCGGATCATGATTCTGAAATTCAATAATTTCAGCAGAGTTTTTTGAAATTATGGTGAGCTCCTTTTCAGCTTTTGCCAAAGTGTCGCATGCCTCATGAGAGTAAGAGATGTCAACATCATATTGAACAATATTTCTACCTCGGGATTCAGAAGAATCAGCTAAAGGGTAATCTTTTGAGGTGTTTCCAAGACACTTGGCATAATCGAAAGCTTTAGGAGACATCTGGGTATGCGTAAAAGAGATCTTGTCCTCAGACTCAGATTGTCGTAAACACAGAATTTTTAGGTCTTGAACGTGTTTGCCTGGTCTGATACCAATTAGAAAAGCGAGGGTCTAACAATCACACCCAATATTTCGCTTAGCAATCTGTATAGACAAACTCCAATATACTTTTATGAGAATCAACTGACAGTTAGACTCAATCAATAGAAAAGTATATCAAAGAGTTTATATCTCTATCTCTCGATTTAAATCTTAATCAAGCTAACTGTGAGTCCCAATTTAAATACAAGATAGATAAACTTGGATGGTACCAAAGACCAATATCCAAGTGTCAATCAATTTAAATCAACAACCGAAAGGTCGGATATTCAAATTGATTGAACAACGCACAACATGTATTATTTCAATTATATAACAAATATAATTCGGAAAATAAATAACACAAACACCAAAATTTAGTTAATGCAGAGAAACCCCAGGACCTAGTACATATTGAACATACACCGTATTAAGACGCTATAGACACTAGCCTACTCCAAACTAACTTCGGCCTGGACTGTAGTTGAACCCCAACTAATCTCACACTGATCAAAGGTACAGTTATGCTCCTACATCTCTGATCCCAGCAGGATACTAGGTACTTGATTCCCTTAGCTGATCTCACCCACAACTAAGAGTTGCTACTACCCAAAGTCGGAGACTTTAATAAATAAATTTGTATCACACACAAAATTCTATTCTAAGGTAATAGATAAATCTGTATCCAAAGAATATACCTATGAGTTTTGTTCCGTATTTTGATAAATCAAGGTGAACATGAACCAATTGATAAACCAGACTTATATTCCCGAAAAATAGCTAAGTATTATCAATTAGCTCACAATAATCTTAATCGACGCAGCGAAAAAAGATATTGTGAAATCACAAACGATGATACGAAGATGTTTGTGACTACTTTTTATCTTGCCTATCGGAGATAGAAATCGCAAGCCAATTATTACAATTGTACTCGTACGATAGAAATAGCAAGATCAGATCACACAACTACAAGAAAAGTAGTATCGGTCTGGCTTCACAATCCCAATGAAGTATTTAAGTCGTTAACCTGGCTTAGAAGAAGAAACCAAAGGTTAAAGGAGAATCGACTCTAGCTTAGCACAAATAGTATCACACAGAATGTGTGGGGATTAGGTTTCTCAGTTGCTAGAGTTCTCCCTTATATAGTTTTTCAAATCAGGGTTTGCAATCAATATTATCTTGGTAACAAAGCATTCAGAATTCACCATTAGATGAAAATCTGATTAGATTCAAGCTAATATTTATCAACCGTTAGATCGAAAACATATCTTGTTATACACACATGAAATGCATGTTTCTAGGTTTATGAAGCCGTACCCAAACTTGTACATTTGTTGGTTCAATAATAGTTAACCAAATGGTTAGCCATATGATAACTTTCATATCAACCATGTTCTTCTTCACCATAACTAGTTCAAATGAATCAAATGAACTAGTTAGAAAGTTGTTCAATTGCAATGAAATCTCATGTACTACACAAGACAAAATTGAAGCAAAAACGATTTGATTCACACGAATCGGTTCATGAAATATATAGCCACGGTTTGCAATTGCATTCCTTAGTTTATAAAGATAATATCACAAACATCGTTTTTAGACATAACCTACTCATGTTCACGGACTGGGTTCGCGGACTTAAGTTACCGTATGGAGTTCACAAACTCCAGCAGAAATTCCCTAGTTGAGAACTTCGCCAGTTCGCAGACTTAGCTCACGCACTTCTACGGTTTTACTTGATCAACAAAGTTCGCAAACTTTGGTTCAAGCAATAAAGACTTATACATATATGTGTTTCCACAACAATGCTTATATCCTCCAATGGTTATATAGTCTAAACTCTCATTTAAATCATTGAAACATTCTCAGAGGACGTTATATAGTTGTTATTCACAAACTATTTTTCGTCAGAGCAATTTTCAAAGTGATTGAAACTTAACATGACTTTCATCACTAGGTAAAGATGAACTTGGCTAAAGCGAAAGCTTTACCAACACATATTGAGAGAAATAAATAGGCGAGGTAAACTCGGCTCGAAATACCAAATGTGTATAATCTAAGTCTATATAGCAAAACGACTTTTGTCTCAAGATAGGAGATAAATTGACTTTTGAGTGATAGATAAGTTCAAGTCTCAACATACCTTTTAGTCGATGAAGATCCACCAGTTCCTTGAGTAGTCCTTCGTCTTGTATGATGATCGCCATGGATTTATTGAGATCAACTACACTTTCTATCCTAGTCCGAGATCTTAGCTATAGTAGACTAGTAATCAAGAATTATAGTTTTGATCACTAACATTGACAAACATGCTTGAGATAGCAACGCATGTGAGTTCGACCGAGCAATGCTCTAACAATCTCACCCTTTGTTAATTTTAGTGACAAAACTATCAATACATATGGAATACAAAAAATATATAAATAAACTTTTGTAGCTCCTATTCCACATGTCTAATCTTCAACATTACTTGAAATATTCGTCACTTCCAAGTACTCCAATGATCCCAAAGGTTGTAAGTTTAGCATCATCGTTGTTGAAAATTTGTATCTATAACAATGAGAAAACAAGAGTTCTCAATCATTGTTATACAGTGTCATAGTATTATTACACATCGTCAAAGTCCAATTGCATCACAACTTTAACAACAATATTATGGTGATATGTCACTCCCCCTTAGTCAATAATCCATCTCACATGGAAACCACTCCCCCTTACATTATGATCCGAAAACCATATGTATTTGTAGTGTGAACTACATATTAATTCTCCCCATTTTTGTCAATAAAATTGGCAAATGTACAAGAACGGGATCATAATGAAATTTCCAAAAGAGACATTTCATGACTAAAAGTAAGCCTATATCATCTTATTTAGATGCAATTATAAAGCCGAAGCTAAATGCATTCATCTAGGAGTCTATAAAAATACAAGATAACCCCTATAATATTCAACAGCCGCACTCCCCATAAAGATTTGGCAATTAAGCACAAGTTCAATTAAGAACTCTCCCCCTAGTATGTCATTCCTGAAAGGACAACAAGAGCGACCTTAATTTCAAAAGAAATGAAGGATTTATTTGGACATAACAAATCACATACAAGTATGAATTTGAATCCAAAATATTCAATTAATTTAACTATAAGAGAACCCATGATTAATTTAATCGATTATGCTCAACACAAGTAAACTTATGGAGACTTAAAATATTCAATTAGATTAATCACAAGAGAACCCATAATTAATCTAATCGAAATACACAACTAAATTAATCACAAAAATAATCAATTTAATTGGTCTTGCTCTGTAGTACCAGGATATCGCTACAATGCTATTCTCGCGATATTAACAACATTTCTGTGAGTGTCACTGACAACTCTTCAATGACATTTCACGAGCGTTACGGAAATTGACGATGGAAGAAGTAAAAGAAGAATAAGACTGATCCTGCGATGATCATCATGCTTGCGATAGATAAATAATGTAGCGATCGCGATAAGATCGCAAAATAGATCCGAAATAGGAGGAAAACTTAGCTGTCATCCATTATGTAAATCCCTATATAAAGGGAACGATAGATCCAGAAAATGATGATGCATTTTTGAGAGTTGAGAGAATTTTGAGGAGAGAGAAACTCCAGAAAGAAAGTTGTACTTCTGAGTTTTAGTATTTCTTGTAAATCTTCCTGAAAGTGAATTAATAAAAGTGTTGTTGTTCATTCACAATTATGACTTAGTTTTCATAGATTCTTGACAAGGGTGTAGTGTAGGAAATCCTGCAACTATATTTTGGCATCCAGAAACAAGGAGAATCAATCTAAGAAATCTCAAATTGCAACTTGAAGATTTGAAAAAATTATTAGAATTGGAGAAATGGCTAGAAGGAGAAGAAATACATCAGAAACACCAACGACAGTGAGAAGAAGTAAAAGACTTGCAGGTGAGAGAACGGGTGAATTAGAAGAATCTTTAAGAATAAGATCAGGAAGAAATAGAACAAGAAATGAAGCAGAAAGTTCAATTCAACAACCAAATCAACAAGCACAAATGCAAGATAGGGATGTGGATTATGATAGAGTGAGCGTGCACACTTGGAGGTCGGATTCAATGGAAGAAGCAGAAAATCGACAATTAAGAAACGGAGAAGAAGGAGAAAGAAATCAAAGAGTGGATGGAGAATTAGTTCATGTGGGATGAGAAAATGGGATAGTAGATGATCTGAGGTAAAGAACACAGGAAGAAAGAAGATTAGAAGCAGAAGAGCGTGCGAATTTAACAAGGCAAAATCATGAGCTAAGGATGGAGAATTTGAGGTTACAAAGAAGGAGATCAAGGAGTACTGCTAGATCAAATTCAAGATCATTCATAGAAGAACCAAGGCAAATTTCCCCTATAAGAAATGTTGGAGAAAATGCTCGAAGAGAAATGAAAAATAGAGAAGAAGAGGTAATCGGAGATCGCTATAATCCGCGTGACAATAGAAGTCGAGAGAGAAGAAAAAACCAAATTGAAGAAGAAAATCCAGAAGAAGGAAGGAGGATATTACATGGGCGAGAGAATCAAAGAAATCAAAGAATGATTGAAGAAGAAATTGAGAGACATTATGCTGAACAAGCACATTTAGCCCGCGAGAGAGAAAGATTAAGGGTATAAATAGAAGAACATGAATTTCGAGAAGCAGGACAACAAAATAACCATGAAAATTGATAAAGAAGACGTACACAAAACCGCTACAATAATAATATTCAAGAAGAATATGATAGGATACAAAGGAGAATAGAGAGACAGCAAAGAGAAATGATGAGAAATGAAGAAATTCGCAGAGAAGAAGATAGGCAACTGCGACTCCAAGAAGAGGGTGAAAGAGAGAATCGCAGAGAAAGATAGAATGACAATGAAGAAGAAGACACACAAAATCTCGCAAGACAAGAAAGGCAAGAACTCAGAAGAAGGGAAGCTGCATTAAAGAGACCAATGGAGCAAAACTCAACTGAGAATGAACAAATACTGAGGGAATTGGCAGAAATGAGAGGTATGATAAACAATAGAAGAGAAGGAGGTAGAAGGTAACTTGACTAAGATATTGAAGAAGCTGCGAGGACTCCTTTTACTCAAGAAGTAAAGTTAAGAGGAATACCTCCAAAATGTAATTTACCAGCATTAACCAGCATTTTTGATGGAACTACTTGTGCTGTTCAACACGTCAAAGCTTATGTTAGATGTATTCTACAGTGGGAGAATCATGATGCTGTGTTGTGCAAGTATTTTGCATCTAGCTTAACTGGCGAGGCGTTGAAATGGTTTGATGAATTACCAAAAAATACCATAACTTCTTTTGATCATTTACAAGCTACATTTTTAGGAGCGTATATTAGCAACAATTCATCGCGGCCAGGTATTGAAAATGTGTTTGGGTTAAAACAGAGAGTTGGCGAGAGTTTGAAACATTTAACCATAAGGTGGAAATCAATGTGTAGTGAGATGGCTGGAAGAGTGGATGAAAGATACCTGATCATATCCTTCATTAATGCAATGTTTGCGACTAATTTGTTGTACATTCAAATTTCCAGAATCAAAAATACAATTACCATGACAGAATTTCGAGAGCTACAGGAAAAATATATTGCTTTGGAGGAGAAACAAAATGAGATGGAATCATATCCAATTGTGAACACCAGCTCGCTAGCGGAAAGTGGAAGTTTGCTTCCTAAAATGATAAATAATGTGGCGAGCACCTCGCAGACACAACAAGAGAAAGTGGTGACTGATAACCAGCAGAAATTAGTAGCGATGGGAAGTCGAGATCAAGAAGAATATGAGAGGGAGAAGAATTATTACAATCGCGGTGGAAATAATAAGATTCAAAGACTCGATCACCCACAAGAAACTTATGGTGGACAAAGGCATAATAATTTTAGAGGGCAAGGTAATCAGAGGATAGTATGGGAAGAAATCAAGATGCCACCTCTCAATACTAGCATAGAAAAAATTTGGGAAGCTATCATTTTGATGGAAAACATACCATCCCCATGGAACATGGGGAAAGAACCCCATCCAAATAGCCGAAGTCAAGAATTCTGTCCTTACCATCATTTTCATGGCCATTCAATAAATGATTGTAGGAATGTAAAGAGGATAATTTTGAGAATGATTGATCACGGGAAGCTAAATCATTTTCTAGTAGGACATCCACAATCTCAGCAATTACCACCAGCACCAGAAACTCGCAGAGTGAATGCTGTAAAAGGAGCAGAAACATTTGTGATTGAAGTAGGGGCTAAAGAAAAAAACTTGTTCTGTAATTCCATTGTGCACTCATATAGAACTATGGATGACTTCCATGATAATATCCTAAGTAGAGTCTTCGCAAGAGACATGAATGGTAAAGAAATAATGAATATAGCGAGAGCTTCGCCATTGGAAGAATGGCAGAAACAAACTCTTTCTTTCACTGCGCAAGATGTACCTGAGATTGGCGAGCAGCATGATAACCCATTGGTCGTGAGATTGGAGATTAACCCAAAACAAATGCAAGAAGAGGGTGAAGAAAATGATAGTAAATTTTAAGATTCATGGGCCATCAACAGAGTCTTAATAGATACAGGGAGTTCAGTTGATATCTTATTCTATCATACCTTTAAAACCATGGGTGGAAAGGATGAAGATCTGATACCATCAACATACAAAATCTATGGATTTAACGGTACATCTAACAATCCAAAAGGGCAAATTGAAATGCAAATACCTTTAAAAGGAATATCTTCAAAAATCTTATTCTGTGTGGTAGATATCGAATCACCCTACAATGCTTTGATAGGAATACCTTGGTTACACGGGATATTGGGTGTAGCATCTACTTATCACCAGTGTATCAAATTTCCTCATCCAAAAAGTGTTGGAGTTATTAAAGGAGATTGGGGAGAAAGCAAGAAATGTTATGAAATCAATATGAAATCTTGCGAAGAAAGAGATGAAAAGAATAGCAATTGGAAGTGCAAAATCAAACAACGACAGAAATGTGAAAGGTTAATGATTGATGCAATTAAACGAAAAGAGGATGTGAAAGCTGATGGCGAGCGTCTCGCAGAAAAAGAGACAACAACAAAACGCAGCAGAAAAGCAGAATCAGAAAATAGTAAGTAGAGAGGTAAAATGATGAACCTTAGAGAACTCTACGAATAATTTGTTTAGAAAATATGTAATTGAACAAAATATTCTGCTTGAAAGAATCGCAAAAACTTTACCAAAATGATCAAAATTATGAAATCCTATCAGAGTTACAATACTCTCAAGAAGCGCGAATAAAATTTCGCAGAGACATAAGAATGGGACGAACCTTTATGGAATGCACCCTAGTTCGCGAATAAAATTTCGTAAGAGGCAAATGTAAGACCTAATAGTGCGTTATAAAGGGGGTATCTCTTGACATGACACAACGATAAGGTTATACCGCTGCTGGAACCTAAGTCATGCAGATGTTGGGTTAAAGAAAACCTATCCAGGAGAGAGATCTTGGATTTCCAACTATATATGGTTATACCCTGGTTGGACGACTGAGAGTCTCTTCCAAGAAGTTCAAAGTATGACCAAGGCGCCGAGGTACACGGTTGATCCAAGGGTGCCCGAAGCGTACGAAACTCTCTTGCCATCCTTGGTAAGTCTTGGCTACAATGCACTTGACCTGAAGAAAACCCCACCTAGGGTGCAGTCTTGTAACTGTAAGCCATATAGGCATAAAGGACAAGAGGCTGCGAAAACAGCTGGTTGTTGCTAAATCTTGATGGAAGGAGCTAGTCTTGTATGGACGATGTGCCCTCCTTGAAGGGGCAACCAGGGGGAACATAAGGGCGGCACCCTCCATTAGGGAGATGATAAGTGTCTTAAGACGGAAATGTCATGGGGCTTTATGATCGCAAGAACATTTAGGCCTGTCATATTGTCGCGTGACGTAAATGATACAGAGTCAACAAGCCACGAGAGCAATGTTAAGATGAGATCAATGGGTTGTTACATGAAAATGTAAAGACGTCCTGCGATTTCATCGCAAGACGACAATGTCACGAGGCTTTGATCTCGCGAGAGAACTAAGACTTTTCATGTTGTCGCAATACAATCAAGATATAAAGATAAGACAAGATCAATGGGTCAATACATGCAAATGTAAAGACGTCCTGCGATTTTGTCGTAGAAAGAAAGAGCGTGGAAAAGTAAGACCTTTAATTAGGAAGGCACAATAAGACCACTAGATTATTGCGATAATATTCGCAGATGTTACTAGAATTGCGATTTCGTGCAATTATCATTGACGGAAAGATCGCCAATATTAAGGCAAATTTTAAATTCTTATTTAATCTTTTAATCAATTTTTATTGCAGATGAATAATAGAGGCAAGTATGGGAATGTATGAGAACGATGAAATTATTATTCATCTATCATATAAAAATTGCGTAGAAATAGGCACGCAGATAATTAAAAGAATAATAGTTATATTGATTGATCAACTTGCAGAAAAATAGTTGTTTTCTGATTCTTACAGGTAGAAGTAAAGAGGCAAAAGAAATTTACAAATTTAGAGAAACTAACGGCAATGTTACAGAAAAAAGAGAAGGAAAAGGAAGAACTAGTTAGATCCATCGCCATCTTCTTTATCAGACTCCTCTTCATCGTTAGATTTTTCACCTTCATCATCATTATTATCATTTTGTTCCTCGTCAGAATCCTCAGCCTCACTATCAGAGATGTCGAGATTTGGAATCACTTTGGGTACTTCTTTTGCAAGATCAGGATATATAGAAGAACAAATCCCATGGTCATTGCAAACCAAATTAACAGAATCATTGCGAACAACAATGAGAGATCTATTGAAGTTCGCGGTAGTGATGCCAAATTGCTTCTTCAACTGTGAATATTTATTATTGCGAGCAGCAAGAGTATTCGCGATTTGATCCTTCTCCTCTTCAAGTTCCTTGATTTTTTTCAAGATAACCTTTCTCAGCAAGAATATGGCAACAAGTTAGAAATTTTATAAAGAAGAATAATAAAAACAAGAAACTAGCGAGAAGAAAATTAGCTAATAACATTCTCTGTTAGAAATCATATCTCTAATTAGAGCCGCCTGTTCAACTTGAAGGCTAACATTTACACCTAAATCATTTCTGGCATTGTCAAGAACCTTCGCAGCCCAAGAAAACTCATCATCGCTATTAATGAGGAGACGAGAACGAATTTGAGTCTCCCTCGCAAGAAGATCTTCATTCTCGCGGATAAGTTTATCTCTGACCATTTGAACGTCAAAGAGAGTTTTATGAAAATATGCTAAGGTTTTAGATCCCTTTTTTATGGCAAGATCCTTCTCGTCAATAAGATCGATATTCTTCTGCCTTAATTTATCTATTTCTTTCTTTGAATCAAAATAAAGGCGCCTATATTTGTCAGTCAAGCCTAAATTGAATATGTGTTCAAGTTTTAAAAGATTAAACTTGGATCTAAGTTCGTCTATGGGGAGGGAGTTAATCTTATCATATGAGAAATTACTTAAGGAATTATTAATACTAGTAAGAAGAGTATGATCATATATAGGTTCAGGGAAAGTTTGAAATATTATAGCCTCGTCAGTAAGACCATAAATATCTGCAAGTTAAAAGTGATTGCTTGAATAAGCCGCGGTAGAATAAAAGAAATTAAGAGAGATGGGAAATCAGTCATACCATAGAGTTGTTGGTTAGATATATCAAGATTAATGATCTTTTGCTTATTAACAGAATATTCTGTCTCCAATTTTTTATTCTTCTTGCGAAGCTCTATATTTTCAGACTCTAGTCTTTCCTTATCTTGGCGAACTTGAGCTGCTTTTTCTTCAGCGTTGACGCATCTTTTATCTAAGTCAGAAGTAACAGCAAAAGAAGCTCTTCCAACCTGCGAGGAAAATAAATAAATTAAAATCTAGCGATAGAGAAAATATGAACAAATTGAAGAAATGAAAACATACCAAGGCACCAAGAGAATTCAAGAGACTGGGAGTCAGCGATCTTGAGATTCCTTGGAGAGAATCATTATCCACTAAAATAGGAGCATCGCAAACTTAAGCAAGGGCTTGGGATGTCTTTTCAATCATTTCATCCTCTTCATTAGAAGTCATGATGTGGGAGATATCACTAAAAATCCTAGATAGATGAGTCATTGAAGAATTAGAAGAAGAGGAATTTCTTATTCAAGGAAAACCGCCAACATTAAACTCTTCGTCAATATCCTTATCAAGAAAAACACTGGGATTCTCTGGAATTATTTGAGGAGTTTAAGAAGAAGAAGGTTGAGTTGTTAATTTCTTTAGAGGAGGATCGCTAGATTCATCATTGCGAGGGGCAGAAGATCTTCCCCTAGAAGAAGTAGTAGGCTTCTCCTTTATAGATTTCCCAGATGGTTCCTTTGGAGATTTCTCCTTGATTTTTGGAGGAGGCAGTGGTTCTAATTCTTCGATTTCCTGCGAGCACAGATGAAGATAAGAAATAGGGGCAACAATATATTGTTAAAATTTATGAAGAAATATTTCTTACTTCATCTTTAAAAGATCTCAGAGCCAAGAGAATGTTGGGTTTCCTAAGAGTTTGATAGCTGAGTTTCATTCTAACAATCTGAGAAAATCAAAAACGTTAGCGAGAATATAAAGAAGACAATAAATAATAATAACATGAAAAGTTGAGAGAATATACTTCTTTAGATCTTTCAGGCCAGCTGAAGACCCAGGGTTGATATTCTGCGAGATTTGTGGGAAGTTCGCGAGAACCAGATATATAAGGACCTTCAAGACTTAATGGGAAGATGAACCACTTATCGTCGCTAGAATGACGAGGACCTTGGTTAGTAGATGTATGAAAGTCAATATCCATCATAAGAGCATTGTCACCAGTGACCTTCTCTTTCTTCAAATGAACACCCCAACATGTACTATCCCTCTTCATAGGGACAATACTATAGTTTACAAAAAAGTTGTCCACAGTATAATCACAAGAAACAATGGGGACATCTTTGAACAAAGGATTCTTTGGAGCCTTGGGGTAGCGAGTTCCTTTACCAGCGCCACGAGAAGCATATTCAAGTAGTAATCTGATGCAATCCCCACCCAATTGGTATATTGCTCATGAGAATCTCTCATCAGAAATTATTTGATAAAACAACGGAAGCTCAGGATCATAAAGAGGGATGGGAAGACCAGCTTCAAGTTGTCCTAGCGATATTATGATTTTCTCGCGAGAACATTGGTCATCAGTAAATAGTTTAAGGGAAAGTTATGATTTAGAATCTTGATCTGGAATCAAAGATAAGTTAAAACCTTTAAGTCTGAGTTTCTCGCGCATTCCATTGAAGGCCTTCAAATTTTTAACACCAGCAGCAACCATTTTTGAGTATGGGAATGAAAGAAAAAATTAAAAAGAAGGAATAAGTCACAGTTTTTATAGAAGCGCAATTCGCGGAAGAACAGTAAAAATTTCATAGAGAATACGGAGAGAAGAAAGAAGAAAGTAAAAGAGAAAAAGGAGAGGAATGAGAAGAGTATTTATAGAAGAAGAAATTTCTCGAAGAAGATGAAGGAAATTAATGCAAAGAAGAGACGTGGGTGGTCAGATCGCAGCGGTTACAAAAGACGTGTCAAAATTTTATTAGAAGAAAAGATTCGTGAAAACAGCTGGCAAAGGACGAAGAAATCTGAAAAGATAAGCAATTATGGCATTTTAGATTCTCATATCTTCTCTTCTTCGCAGAAAAGACATGAGAAGAGGCAAGATGTAGTACCAGAATATCGCTACAACGCTATTCCCACGATATTAACAACATTTATGCGAGTGTCACTGACAACTCTTCAACGACATTTCACGAGCGTTACGGAAATTGACGATGGAAGAAGTAAAAGAAGAATAAGACTGATCCTGTGATGATCATCATGCTTGCGATAGAGAAATAATGTAGCGATCGCGATAAGATCGCAGAATAGATCCGAAATAAGAGGAAAACTTAGCTGTCATCAATTATGTAAATCCCTATATAAAGGGCACGATAGATCCAGAAAAGGATGATGCATTTTTGAGAGTTGAGAGAATTTTGAGGAGAGAGAAACTCCAGAAAGAAAGTTGTACTTCTGAGTTTTAGTATTTCTTGTAAATCTTCCTGAAAGTGAATTAATAAAAGTGTTGTTGTTCATTCACAATTATGACTTAGTTTTCATAGATTCTTGACAAGGGTGTAGTGTAGGAAATCCTGCAACAACATGCTCGACACAAAGTATCTCATGGAACAACAACTATGCCAAAACAATGACTCAGTCGATAGAGCTCAACATAAGATACCTTATGGAACCTCACAGTAATACATAAAAATATGGATCAGGGAAGATCAATTACTGCGGAATACACAAGGATTCATTTTATTTTCCATCACCATATGCACAATGACATACAATAGACATAATCCTTGAAAAACAAATATTTTAACCTATCTTCCATCAAAAATTTACGTAATAGGCTTAACTTTTGTATTTGTCAAAAGTCAATTCATTATTTTATCAATATATGCATATCAACTCGTGAACGACTGTACTTTTGGCAAGGTATGGTAAAATCAAGTTCACGGCCGCAAACACACATATCCCATAACAATATTGCAATATATAAAACCATAAATATTAATATTGCAAAAATCATCTTCCAAACAATTTTAGAATTTAAACAAATAAACCTAAAAATATGAAGATGAAAACGTTGGACATAGCTATGTGTAATCACAATAATGGATATTCCAAACTCTAGTTATTCTTCTAAACAAAAACAAGAAAAAAGAAGATTTACTAGGCAATCAAAATCAAACAGACTAAACTGAAAAACACTTCAATGCCAATGCGAACTAAAGTCATATAGACAGTTTGGGACCTTCTTGAGTCTTCAGGTCTTGCATCTTATGAACAACAGCATCCTCTGCAACTTTGGAGGGGATATCCTTATTGGGAAGTTCTTTAACACGGTTTTTCATGATAACAAGGTCAGACTTAACCTTTTTCAATTCAGTTCTTACCACATCAAGACACTTCATCGTATCAACAAGTTGATGCTTTACCTCCTCAAAGTTCTTTAGGAAGTCGAGAACTACATCTTACGAGATCTCTTCAACCTCCTCTATATCTGAATAGGAATCAGGAGATTGAGGAAAAGAACCTTCGACTTCAACAAAAATTCCCTTCTCTTTGTCGAATTCGAAATATACCGCGTTATCAACGAAATCTTTAGGTAAATCCCACGAGCAGGAAGAAGAAGCCATTGATAATATGAAACCTAGAGTAAAGAGTTCAACTCAATAGGATAGGTATATAAATAAATTCGAGAGACTTAAGGTTTACATGATAGGTTTATGAGAGACCCCGAAACCGTACATGTACTGGTAAGAAGAGTGTTCTCAAAGCTCTGCACAGAAAAGTTCCACGCTTTTACCTCTTTAAAAAACGTTTATAGGCAAGAAATAAAAACTGATAGAAAAGGAAGGATAAAAAAAAATACTCATGTAAAAGTGTTTGATCAACAATCCATCTAAGAATGATAAGAAATTAGCTAGATAATTAGAGTCACTTTGTCAAGAGCATACCTATTCAATTCTCTCACAACTAGGTTTTTTGTATGTGAGATATCAACCTTGTGATTAATTTACACAAGTATGACCTTTTAGCTCATTAAATGAACGTTTTTTTTGTCTATCTTTCTTTCTTTGAAAAATACTCATCCCAGAGAAGTAAGACACCGCTTGTTTAGCATGTCTGTCAGAAGGCTTTGTCAGAGGACTAAATCTAGGACCTCTTGCAATTGGTTCAAGAAAATCAAAATAGATAGGAATCCATTTTCTAGACTTCGATTTACCAGACAATGACTTAAAAATACAGGAAATGCTTTTATTAGCAACACAAGAATATGCAAGAATGCACTTGAGCCCTGTGATGATTTCTAGAAATATAGATTATTTTTATAAGAGTTCTGATTTTCTATGGGCATGTGATTCACTGCAGTAGTCGACTGACTATTTATTCCATTGACAGTGAAGATAAGCAAATTATGAAGTTTAGAAATTTGTTTCATTCTGGCAAAGCAATGGATATCATAGTGATTCCTTTTCCCACAGAAGGTACGAGTTCGTGGAGGAGAAACAATAATTGGCATCTGTTTTAACTTCATATCCATATGAGAAGATTGCAAGTTATGTAAACCTTTCTTGACACAACCTTCTACTGGAGGACACTTCTTCATGTGCTGTATTTCACGAGAACTAGTTTGTATAGAAGAATTTCTTCTTAAGACAGAGTTTTCCTTTTCCAAGGATTTGCACTGTTCATGGACTAGAGTAAGAGATGCACTTAGTTTCTCTTTTTCGACACAAAGTCTGTCAAGATCTAATGAATGCGTCTCGATCAAATGTTTTTCTCTAATTGAGTCATCCTTAACAATATCCTCAAGAACACTAATCTTTTCATGTTATAGAGTAGTTTCTTGGAGAAGTTTTTCAATGTTCTTAGAGAAGGATTCAATAATTCTATAGAGATCAAGTTCTCGATCAAGAGACTTTTCAAATTCATCGACAAGCTGATCATGATTCTGAAAATCAATAATTTCAGCAGAGTTTTTTAAAATTCTATTGAGCTCCTTTTTATCCTTTGCCAGAGTGTCATATGCCTCGTGAGAGGAAGAGATATCAATATCAGATTGAACAATCTTTCTACCTCGGGATTCAGAATAATGAACTAATGTGTAGGACCAGAATATCGCCACAACGATATTCTCGTGATAGAAACGACATTTCTGCGAGAAACCCAAACATTGCTACAAGTATTAACAACACTTTGACGAGAACGTCATAAGATTATCCAACGAAATTTGGCGAGTGTCACAAAAGAGTGATATAATAGTTAACGATTGAAGATATATGAGAAGAATAAGTCTTCTTCATGATGGTTACAAAGTTGGCGATGATGAAGACTAAAATTATGGCGATAAGATCGCAGAGTAGATCCGAATTAAGGGGAAATCTTAGCTGTCTTCCACTATGTATTTTCCTATATAAAGGGTTCGATTAAATCCAGAGGAGGATGATGTACTTTTGAGAGCTGAGAGAATTTTGAGGAGAGAGAAACTCCAGAAAGAAAGTTGTACTTTTGAGTTTTGATATTTCTTGTAAATCTTCCTGAAAGTGAATTAATAAAAATGTTGTTGTTCATCCATAATTATGACTTAGTTTTCATAGATTCTTGACAAGGGTGTAGTGTGGGAAATCCTGCAACTACATTTTGGCGCCCGAAACAGGGATTGAATTAACGAAAATAGAAGATAAAGCGAAGAAGAAGATAAAAATTGTTCAAGATTAAAGAAATCATTAAGTAAATCGGTGAGAAAATTGAAGGAAGAATGATCAGAATCAAAAAGGATTGTAGAAAATTGAAAGGTGATGTAATAACAAAAGAAATGATTGATAGATTTCATGAAAATATCAAGGGAAGGATACATAAATGGGATTTTGAAGGAAGGAAGATTATGACAGTGGAGAAGGTATCATCATTGAAAGATTGGGAAAAATAAGAAATCACGTTTATAGCAGCAGAAATACCAGAAGAAGATTTAAGTCATACATCTCCATTGGTGGTCACAGTAACCACTATGCCAGAAAGGAGAAATCGATAAAATATGAAGAAGAATGGGCTATGAATAGAACTTTAGTAGACACATGAAGTTCTGTAGACATGATATTTTATCATACCTTCAAGAAGATGGGATATAAGGATGAAGAAATGTCTCATTCAACATATTATGTTCATGGCTTTGGAAAGTCTATAACAAAACCTAAAGGCGAGATAATGGTACGAATTCCACTAGGAGAAATTGAAACACAAATATCATTATGTGTGGTAGATGTGGAATCGCCGTACAATATGATACTGGGAAGACCGTGGATACATGCAATCAAGGCTATGGCGTCAACATTACATCAATGTATTAAATTTCCTATGGCTAGTGGAATTGGAGAAATTAGAGGAGATGTGAATTTCGCGAGATTGTGCTACCAAATTGAAGTAAGAAATTGTGAAGAACGTCCAAAGCTGCGAAAAGCTCGCAGAAAATTGAACAGAGAAGCAAAGAAATAAGAGGAATATAAAATTTACATGATAAGGGAAAAAGAAGGAAAAGGGATACCAAGTGAAGTTTCGCGAGAAGAAGATGAATTCGCGAGAGAAATGAAAACTCCAACACCAATGGGAGAACCTGAAGCTAGTTATACCGCAGCAGAGCCAACAAAGAAAATAAATATCGAGAGCGAGGAAGAGCCTAAAATACTGAAAATTGGGACTAAAATGGAGGAAGACGAAGAAGAAAGAACAATAAATCTCTTGCGAGAATACAAAGACATCTTCGCATGGAGTATGGATGAGATGCCAGGGATAGACCCTTCAGTAGCATGTCATAAATTAGAGATCAACAAAGATGTGAGACCATTCAAATAAACAATCAGAAAAATTACAACAACATACCATTCTCAAATAGAAGAAGAACTACAGAAAATGCTTGATGCAGGAATTATAAGGCAAGAAAAATATCTAGATTGGATTGCAAATATGGTGGTGGTCCCAAAGAAAAATAAAGGGATAAGAATTTGCATAGACTTTACTGATTTAAACAAAGCTTGTCCTAAAGATAGTTTTCCATTACCAGATATTCCACAAATGGTTGAATCAGCAGCGGGAAATGATATAATATCTTCATTAGACGGATATAAAGGATATAATCAAATTCCCCTCGCAGAAGAAGATCAAGAGCATACATCATTTTTTGCTCCAAGAGGGTTATATTGCTATACAAAGATGCCTTTTGTCTTACGAAATGCTGGTGTAACATACCAAAGAATGGTGGAGAAAGTGTTCGCAAAATGGATACATAAAACATTAGAAGTGTACGTGGATGACATGTTGATTAAAAGCAAAGAAGCTAAAAATCATGTACAGGATTTGAAAGAGATTTTCGATCAAATGCGACAATTCAACATCAAAGTGAACCCAGAAAAATGTACTTTTGGAGTAGCTTCAGGGAAATTTTTGGGTTATATTGTATCAAAAAAAGGAATACAAGTTGAACCAGAAAAGGTACAAGCAGTTCGCGATATGCCAACACCAGCGACAGTAAAAGATGTGCAAAAACTGAATGGACTCTTAGCCTTGCTGGGAAGGTTTATTTCGCGATCATCAGACAAGTGCAAACATTTTTTCGATATACTCAAGAAGGGAACAAAATTTAAATGGACAGATGAGTGTGAAAAGGCTTTTCAAGGAATTAAAGAACAACTGATGAACATATCTATTTTACAAAAGGCTGAACCGGGAGAAGAGCTATTGATCTATCTTGCGACAACCACATACGCGCTAAGTGCCGTGTTACTGCGAGTAGATGCGGGGGTGGAAAAGCCAATTTATTATAAGCAAAACATTTAATTCAGCAGAGAGAAATTATTCAAAGATTGAGAAACTAATTCTATATTGGTACACGCAACTTTTAAGCTTCGAATTTACTTCCAAGCGCATAAGGTCAAAGTGTTAACGAGAGTGCCAATTGAATCGGTGATGAAAAATTCAAAAAGATCAGGCAGATTTGAGAGATGGAATGCGCAAGTAGGGCACTTTGATATTCAATATGAAATTCTATCCTCGCCAAAATCACAAGTTATCGCAGATTTCTTAGCTGAATTTCCTTTAGAAGATGACGAAGTTGTAGAAGAAATGATGGATATAGACGAAGAACATGGGGACCCAAAAGAGCTATTAACAGAACCTGACAGATAGGAAATATTAGTGGATAGATCATCCAATGGAGAAGTAAATTGAATTAGAGTTGTTTTCATATCGCCAGAAGGAGAAAAAACAGCTTTTTCGTTTCGATTAGAATTTGCATCCACTAATAATGAGACAGAATATGAAGCTGTAATCCATGCATTAAAGTTTGCGATAGAAATGAAGTTGGAAAATGCTAGAATCACCAGCGATTCACAATTGGTTATTCGCCAGATAAAGGGAGAGTATACTACAAATGAACCATCTTTGAAGAAGTACAAAAAACTTGTTGAAGAATTGTCTGCGAGGATTCCAAAAATAAAATGGAGACACATATCAAGGAAAGATAATAGGCTTGCAGATGCTTTTGTTTTCATATCAAGTATGATGACGAACCCACTTGCGAAATGCATAAAAATTCAAACACTTTTAAAATCGGCAATAAACAAAGAGGAAGAAGAGGTAGATGTAATGATGGTAGAACCTGGCGAGGAAGAAATAGGGAATAATGCTACAGATTGGCGAGCAGATCTTCATGCTTATTTGGCGAGAGGAGAAATCCCCATAAATCGATTAGAAGCACATAAATTAAAAAGTAGAGCAACCAATTATGAATTAAGATATGGGATATTATATCGCAGATCTTTTAGTGGACCATCGCTAAGATGTTTGACGAGAGAAGAAGGGCAAAAGGTTCTAAAAATGTTGCATAGTGGTGATGCTGGTAATCACAGCGGGGGTAGATCTTTAGCATATAAAACAAAGATGCATGGTTAATATTGGCCATATATGCATGAGGATGCAAAGCAACTCTCAAGGCGTTGTGAAGATTGTCAGCGATTTGGGAAAAATATACATGCACCAGGAGCACCATTATCATCTTCATCAAGCGTATGGCCATTTGGAAAATGGGGATTGGATATTGTGGGACCATTTGTACCTGGGTCTGGACAGAGAAGATATCTGATTGTTGCAACAGATTATTTCACAAAATGGGGAGAAGTAAAGGCAGTACAACATATTCGCGATAAAGATATTTTTACATTCATCTTTGAAAATATAATCTGAAGATTTGGAATTCCAGCAAAATTAGTATCTGATAATGGAAAGCAATTTGAGGGACAGAATATAGAATTGTTACTCAATGCATTTAAGATAAAATGTGGAAAATCTACTCCTTTATACCCGCAAGCAAATGGTCAGGCTGAGGCAACTAATAAGACAATCGCAGACATCTTAAAAAAGAAGTTAGAAGGTTATCACAAATCATGGTGCGAGCAAGTGCATAATGCAATATGGGAATATAATACAACTAGATGAGAAGCAACTGGAATGTCACCTTTTTGTTTAACATATGGAGTTGAAGCTGTCTTACCAACAGAAGTTGCTATCCCTACAACAAAAAGAGAGGGATGGGAGAAAAATCTAAGTGCTGGCATGATTTTACATAAGTTAGATGAACTAGAAGAAAAGAGAGAAAAAACTCTACAACATATGGAAAATTATCAACGAAGATTAGCTCGCGAGTACAACAAACGAGTCAAGAAACGTCAATTCCAGCCTGGCGATCTAGTTTTGCGAGAAACACCAAGATATCAGCAGGAAAGTGGTGGAAAATTAGCGAGAAAATGGGATGGACCATACATCATTAAAGAGATAATTGGAAATGGAGCATACAAATTAATGGATCCAGAGGGAAGAGATGCTGGGCAAAGACTTGATATACCATGGAATAGATTGTTTCTGAAAAGGTATTATCAGTAGCAATTTTTGTGAGGTAAGAAATACTAATGTAAGATAAAACAGTTAAAAAATTATTCTATCACAATTTATGCGAACATCATCGCAAGAACATCGAATAAAATTTCGCAGAGATTAAAATAATGGGACAAACCTTTATGGCGTGCACCCTAGTTCGCGAGTAAAATTTCGTAAGAGGAAAATGTAAGACCTAATAGCGCGTCATATGAGGGGGTATCTCTTTACATGACTCAGCGATAAGGTTATACCGCTGCTGGAACCTGAGTCATGCAGATGATGGGGTTAAAGAAAACCTATCCGGGAGAGAGATATTGGTTTTCCAACTATATAAGGTTATACCCTGGTTGGGCGACCGAGAATCTCTTCCAAGAAGTGCAGAGTATGACCAAGGCGCCGAGGTACACGGTTGAGCCAAGGGTGCCCGGAGCGTACGAAACTCTCTTGCCATCCTTGGTAAGTCTTGGCTACAATGCACTTGGCCTGAAGAAAACCCCACTTAGGGTGCAGTCTTGTAACTATAATCCATATAGGCATAAAGGACAAGAGGCTGCGAAAACAACTGGTTGTTGGAAAATCCGGATGGGGGGAGCTAGTCTTGTATGTCTGATGTACCCTCCTTGAAGGGGCAACCAGGGGGAAGATAAGGGCGGCACCCTCCATTAGGGAGCTGATAAGTGTCTTAAGACGGCAATGTCATGGGGCTTATGATCGCAATATCATTTAGGCCTATCATATTATCGCGTGACGAAAATTATACAAAGGTAAAAAGCCTAAAGAGAAATGTTAAGATGAGATCAATGGGTTTTTGCATGAAAGTGTAAAGACATCCTGCGATCTCATCGCAAGACGGCAATGTCACGAGGCTTTTTTTTCGCGAGAAAACCTAGACTTGTCATATTGTCGCAGAGATATTGAAAAGTGCTGATAAGACAAGATCAATGGGTCAATACATATAAATATAAAGACGTCCTGCGATCTTGTCGCAGAAAAATATCAAAGGTTGGCAAAATAAGACCTTTAAATAGGAAGGCATAATAAGACCAACAGATTAATATTGAACATTAATTATTTTATTTGAGAATGCAGGAAATATCTATTCATCGCAAGAGGCAGATTACTTCAGAAAATAACTATTCAACATCATATAATTCACCATCTCAAGAAAGATATTAGAGGGCAAGAAGAGGAATGAGCAAATAAATTCTTAATATCTTCCTTGAGAAGATTCAACACAAACAACAGGAAAAGTTATCCAAGTTATATTCCTCGCAAGAAAGAAGCAGAAAGAGAAAACAAAAATGAAACTCAAACTTCAGCGACAGGCTCATCAGTATTATTCTCGTCAGATTTATTATTCTCGCCAGAAGATTTATCATTCTCACCAGCAGATTTATTATTATCGCCATCATTCTTTTCAGTATCGCCAGCATCCTTTTCTTCGTGAATTTCTTCTTCTCTAGGAGAGCTTTCATCTTCTTCTGGGTTATCTTCTTCAGCTCCTTCTTCTCCTTCAGTAGGTGTATCTTCTAAATCTTTATCCATAGGAATGGGAATTTCATCATCCTTAACTTCTAGAGGAAGAACAGATTCAGGAGGGAGAGAATGGGAGATCAGAATCTTATTCAACAGAACTTCGACAGAAAGATGAACTTTGCGAAGAAAGCCTCTATCACGGTTTCTAATCTCCATATTCTTGAAGTACTCAAGATAATCAAGCCTTCTTTCTGCCTTATCGCGAACGTCCAAACAATCGAAAATGAGAGTCTTGTTTTCTTTGCGAACCTTATCTAATTTCTCAGTAAGGGCAGTAATAGCAGCAAGATGGCTTCTTTCAGATTCTGCGAATAACAAAAATGACAAGGAAATATTCAAATGAAGATCTCACGAGAAGTAAAATATCAGAATTTATCAGAAAAATCAATAATTGAGGCAGTCAACTGACTACCTTCTTTTTGAGAGGTTAAATTTTGGATTAATGCAAAGAAACAATTCTCCCACTGATTCATAGCATCGTCAAATTTATCGCCAACCATACCCTTCAGACGAGATTTCATGTTTTCTTCTTTGGTGCGAAAATAAAGGTTTTCTTTTGCTAGTAAAGAATGAGATTTCTCTAATTGGGAATACTGATCTTTAAGTTCATTATCTTTTAAACTAAGAGTTAATCTACCCTTGATAAGTTTATCCTTCTCAGCAGCAGATGATTCAGTTACTTCCTTGAGTTCATCTTTAAGGGAGCGAAGAGATTTCTATTGATTATCGCAAATTCTTTGAAGATTATCTAATTATTGCGAGGAAGCCGCCATCAAACTTGAAAAATAATGTTTTTCTTGGGATAAAGTTTTATTCTCATCTGATAAAGATTTCATCGCCAAATCAGTCTTAAATAACAAATATGAAAGGCGAGCAACTTCGCTACACAATAAATTTTGGCTTTGTGACAATTGATTATTCTCATTAGTAAGATTATTTATGTGATCAATTGAGTAAGTATAAAGATTATCTAATCTACTATGTTGGTCCATCCAAGACTCTTTTCCAGCACGAGCTTCTTCAGCGATTGATTCTAATTCAAATATCCTCATTAATCGATTCCGATTTGAAGCTAAATAAATAAACCAAACATTTAAAAGGAATGGAGTGTAAAAAATAAGGAAGAAGAGAAATTATTAGAATGGAGAGACAAAAAGATAGAGGCAGGAAAACTATACCTTTCAACTCGTCATTATGTCTGCGAAAATTCTCGTACTCAAGTGAAGAATTGCGAAGCATATGATTTAGAGTGTTACACTCAGAAGTTTTAACTTGAAGGCTTTTCCTTAGAGATTCAACTTCATATTCCAAGGATGCTCGCGAAGCAGAATTATCAGAGCCAAAATACTTGAGTAAAGTCTCACAAGCTTCATATTGAAGATAATCAGTGGAAGAGTTTCTAGCGTTATCTAAGATATTAGATAAAATTTTAAAAGCAATATCAACTCCAGCAAAGGTTTCATTTGATGGAGGAAGAGATGCAGATGATGAAGTAGTAATGATAGCAAGTTGATGATTTGAATCATCTGCGATGGATGCATTATGAGAAGGAGGAGTTTTTGGGAAAGTGACAGTTGAAGGTAATATTGGACTAGAAGGAGTTTCAGCCACAACATTTGTAGGGATTTGATTTGTCAAATTTTCTGAAGGAAGGGGGGGTATTAGTAGCGAGTTTCTCGCAGACAGAAAAAGGAGGATTAGATTGTAAGGGTGTGATGATAACTCTCCTAGATGATAACTCAGGAATAATGATATCATCTTCAAAGGTTTTATTGCGACGGGATTTTTTATGAGGTCTAGCGATGTTCTCGTCATTCTGCAAATAATAATTTAGATAAGAAACAGAGGCAACAATATTGTTATTAAAATAAAATGTGTTTCTTACTACCTTATAATTCGCAGAATCCTTCTTCCTCCTCTTCTCAACAAGCTTCTTGAGGGAGTTAGGGTTTGGAGTTTCAGAATGGGCGATTGGGTTAGCTCCTCTAAAGGAAAACATGACAAGATTTATAATGAATTAAATCAGGAAGATCGAAGAACAGAAGTGAAAAAATAATTCAAATAGGTAATATAATCGAAATACATACCTTGACGTTTCCATTATAATAGTAGCAGGTGAATATGAAGATAAAGAAAAGTTGCAGACGGAAAAAAAAATAAACAGACAAAGAAGATGAAGAAGTAAAAAGAGAAAATTATTTTAGTTACTCGGCTCAAACTTTTATAGACAAGATCAGTAGGACCCATTAAGAAGACACATGTTAAAGAAGAGCTACAACACATGTAGGCGATTAAACTAAATAAACGGAGGTTTGTCGATAAGAAAACTTGTAAAGAAAGAAGCTGCGAGCATCATGAAGAGTTAAAAATTCTCATATCTTATCTTCTTCGCAGAAAAGACATGAGAAGAGGCAAGTTGTAGGACCAGAATATTGCCACAATGATATTCTCGTGATAGAAATGACACTTCTGCGAGAAACCCAAACATTGCTACAAGTATTAACAACACTTTGACGAGAACGTCGCAAGATTCTCCAACGACATTTGGCGAGTGTCACAAAAGAGTGATATAATAGTTAACGATTGAAGATATATGAGAATAATAAGTCTTCTTCACGATGGTTACAAAGTTGGCGATGATGAAGACTAAAATTATGGCGATAAGATCGCAGAGTAGATCCGAATTAAGGGGAAATCTTAGCTGTATTCCACTATGTATTCTCCTATATAAAGGGTTCGATTAAATCCAGAGGAGGATGATGTACTTTTGAGAGATGATAGAATTTTGAGGAGAGAGAAACTCCAGAAAGAAAGTTGTACTTCTGAGTTTTGATATTTCTTGTAAATCTTCCTGAAAGTGAATTAATAAAAGTGTTGTTGTTCATCCATAATTATGACTTAGTTTTCATAGATTCTTGACAAGGGTGTAGTGTGGGAAATCCTGCAACTACATAATGAGTAATCTTTTGAGGTGTTTCCAAGACACTTGGCGTAATCGAAAGCTGTAGGAGACATCTGGGTATGCATAAAAGAGATCTTGTCCTCATACTCAGATTGCCACAAACACAGACTTTTTAGGTCTTGAACGTGTTTGCCTGGTCTGATACCAATTGAAAAAGCGGGTGTTGACACCCCAATTTCGCACCTTCTATGGGAAAATATCAGTCTTACACATCCAAACCCGGGAGTTCTTGCTGTCACATTGAAGAGGAGGAAAATACTAAGTCAATGGCTAAAGAACGGAATCATTCTGAGTATGTATGAAGAAGTTATGGGCAAAACAAAACTCAGAAGAAGCTAAGGGGAAGTCAAGTTTAAAGCAACCACTAGAGGGAGTCAGGTCTTTTACAATAGCGGGGTGCCAAAATACAACAATACTAAAGGCACCCGATTTATTACTAAAGGCACCTGATTTTTTACTAAGGGCACTTCTTCTTCTTCCTCATGAAGAACATGAGTGTTTTTAATGGTGGTCATCATGATGATCACGATGGCGATGGATTTTGATCAATAATGATTTTCGATTTCGAATACATCACTAGGTTTCTAGGGAAAACAAAAAGATAGGGAGCTTGGGAAGAAGAAAAGGACGAAGAAGAAAAACCCGATTTCACATCAATCATGTTCTTGGTGATTTCGCATCACTAGGTTCCTAGACCTCTTGGGTAGCAGATTTTACATCAATCATGTTCTTGATGAGGTGAAAGCTCTCGGTAACCTCAGTAACTTTAACATCCTTGTGAACTTTTGAAGCGTCAAAGCTCTGGTAACCTCAGATCCTCTTTTGAGCTCAGCTCAGGGACCGAGAAATTCATCTTCAAGCATGATAAGCTGACGTACCAATTCTTAGGGAAGATATCCCCACAGTGTGGTCCCAACATATTTCGGACATTCTCCTCTGTCATGTTTACACCCAACGGGATAGGAGCTCCTACCCCTACACGGATGCCAGTAATCATGTAGAAATCCAGAGGAGTGATGGTTAACTTACAGTGTGGCAGGTGAAATGAATTAGTATCACCCCACCTTAGTTCTTCCACGATTAAAGCATTCTCACCATCATGGAACGGTTCCAAAGCTTCAATAAAGTCGTACCAACCGATCCTTTGTACAAGCTCACGTACACCTTTGCATCATCTCAACACCAGCCACCATTCTGTTATGCCATTGGTCCCTCCACGAAAACGCGCCCAAGCATAATTCTATGAAAGAAATCAATGGCTGAGAAATAAAAAAATAAAAAAAGAAAGCGAAGAAGAAAAATTTGATCAACAAGGAAACTTACATGGTCTTCTCGGATTTTTGCAGAAACATGATTATCTACGTCATGTGAAACCCCAACTTTTTATCTTTTATGTACCAGCGGCAAAGGAGAACGAGCAGAGAAAATGTCATAAGGCTGCCCAGATGTCATCTTGGAAGAGAAAACAATAAAAACAAATGGAAGAAGAAACCCCTGGATAAAGAATCATCTTGTCCCCCAGTCTTATAAAGAACGAAAAGTACTTCCTTCTTCAGGAAGCTTGGAATAGAACGACGACCCTTTCCAAAAAATGGTCTATACCTCAAAGGAAAATCAATTATATCAAGTCAAGGCCCGACACCCCGAATAGTTGTGACCTCAAAAAAGAATTCGCAACGGACTGCAGAGTGCAAGGCCCGACGCCTCCTAGGAAATCGACGAAGCTTAACCAAGGAAAACCTGGCCAATGTCATAAATTTCTACATCAATAATTGGATCACCGTTCATCAACTTTTTCAACTATTCAATCGACTCGAACAAGGGGCAATCCAACTGAATCAACCGCAAAGGTTCCAAAACATCAAGAAAATGCAACTGACAAGCTCAACCGGGGAAAACCTGGCCAATTTTAGAATTTTCTTCATCAACTTTTTTAACCATTCAATCGGCTCGAACAAGGGTCAATCCAACTGAATCAACCGCAAAGGTTCAAAAACATCATGAAAATGCAACTGACAAGCTCAACTGAGACAAACCAGGCCAATGTTAGAATTTTCTTCATCAACTTTTTCAACTATTCAATTGGATCGAACAAGGGGAAATCCAATTAAATTAACCGCAAAGGTTCAAAAACATCAAGAAAATGCAACTGACAAGCTCAATCGGGGCAAACCTGGCCAATGTTAGAATTTTCTTCGTCAACTTTTTCAAATATTTCAATCGGCTTGAACAAAGGGAAATCCAACTGAATCAACTGCAAAGGTTCAAAAACATCAGGAAGATGGAGCTGACAAGCTTAACTGGGAAAAAATCTGCCAACATCAGGACTTTCTTCATCAATAACAAACAGAGCGCGAAATCAGGTCTACGACTTTGTTCGCCAACCGCGAGAGATTACTCTCAAAGAGGGGCAACTGTTGACACCATAATTTCGCACCTTCTATGGGAAAATATCAGTCTTACACATCCAAACCCGGGAGTTCTTGCTGTCACATTGAAGAGGAGGAAAATACGAAGTCAATAGCGAAAAAACGGAATCATTCTGAGTACGTATGAAGAAGTTATGGGCAAAACAAAACTCAGAAGAAGCTAAGGGGAAGTAAAGTTTAAAGCAACCAGTAGAGGGAGTCAGGTCTTTTATAATAAGGGGTGCCAAAATACAACAGTACTAAAGGCACCCGATTTATTACTAAGGGCACTTCTTCTTCTTCCTCATGAAGAACATGAAGAACATGAGTGTTTTTAATGGTGGTCATCATGATGATCATGATGGTGATGGATTTTGATCAATAATAATTTTCGATTTCGAATACATCACTAAGTTCTTAGGGACGATAGGGATCTTGGGTAGGAGCCTGATTTCACATCAATCATGTTCTTGATGCGGTGAACCGTAACATCGGTAAGAACAGTAGCATTGTTGCGAATAATAACAGTACGGTGAACAGTAAAAGTGTCGAACAGTGCAAATAGTGCAACAGTATAGTGACAAACAGTGTCGAACAGTGACAAATAGTCACAAACAGTGAATTCAAAAATCGCAATTCAAAAGGACAATGCGTAGGAAGAAAACAAAAAAGAGACGGCTGATGTTTTTGTCAAAAAAAGACAGCTACATGCGAAGAAAAGAACGAAGAAGAAAAACTCAGTTAGCCGCCTTTGATTTATTTTCGAATCCGGATTTCACGGAGTAATTAAAGGAAAGAGTTGGTGAAAGTTTCGTATAAATAGAGATCAAATGGAAGAATAAAAGGACGAGAACTGAAGGAGGAGAAAGAGGGAGAATGTGAGAGAGAACTTCTTCCTTTACTTCGCAACAAGGTTTCCACCCATACCACAACAACAAAGGTTTCCACCCAAACCACACAAAATAAGGTTTCCACCCAAACCACACCACAACACACGGTTTCCACCCAAACCACAATCCAAAAATCTAGGTTTCCACCCAAACCAATAAGAATTATTGTTTCTCAAATAGAAAATATTTCTTCTCACATGTTCCAAGTCTCCATGTATTGTGTCATTTAATCAAAGAGAAATCAAATTTTCTTCCTACACAATAGTTATTATTGTCTTGTGTATTCATAGTTCAAATCGAGAAAAACCCAAAATATAGAAATACTAAATCAAGTATCGTCTTTAAGTTTTTAAAAGATTAGCATTAAATTGCTAGTACTTTAACTACTTTCTGCATACTTAACAGAATCAAGCAATTGTCGTAAGAATCCTTTCAAATTTAAATATCATATTTCAGGTATATTAATTGCCTATCTCTTCGGTAAATTATGTAGTCATACGGGAACGGAATGGTTTTCCATTTCGTAGTAACACCGCGACTACTCTTTGCGTTACATAAAAAATTGTGTTTTATTATTAATTTTCCAATTGGGATAAATCAAAGTGTGGGTATAAAGCGGAATTCCATTCCATATTAGACCCATTGTCAAAAAATTAAGGTTTGCGTTACTTCTATTTTTATTGAGCTAATCTGCAGGTTAATTGTTTAATTTTGAAATTTCATCCAAATTTCTTCTCAACAAAAAAACGGTTTTCCACCCAAAACCACCACACAAAAAAAAGGTTTTCACCCAAACCACAAAACAAGGTTTCCACCCAAACCACAACAAAAGGATCAAAAAACTAAGGTTTCCTACCAAACCACCACAAAACAAAAACCACCATAAAAGAAAGAAACCACATCTCCATAGTCCAAGTTCCACCCAACTTCTAACTATGTCTATTTTCTAAAAAGCTCATGCATGAAAATCTATTCTCAATAAATTATAAACATTTTCCCCTTTAATCATGAAGTAGAGGCCAATCATACGATTGGACGGTTGATGGGTGCCTAACATCTTCCCATCCCGTACTAGAATCTCCTTACCCAGACTCTCTGATAGCAGACCATAAACATGAAAGTCATAACTAGGTTTTGTTTTCCTCAAAAGAATTCAAACTAGTTAAAAGGGTCATGACTCCCTTTAGTCTGGTGGAGACTTCAAAACATCCCTCTCTTTCCCTTTGCGGAGTTGGCATCCTTACTAACGAACTAGTAAGAAGCTACATCTGTACGACCTTGTGCGGTGAACATCTCCAATATACTTTTATGAGAATCAACTAGACAGATAGACTCAATCAATATAAAAGTATATCAAAGAGTTTATATCTTTATCTCTCGATTTAAATCTTACTCAAGAAAATTGCGAGTCTCAATTTAAATACAAGAGAGATAAACTTGGATGGTACCAAAGACCAATATCCAAGTGTCAATCAATTTAAATCAACAACCGAAAGGTCGGATATTCTAATTGATTGAACAACGCACAACCTGTATTATTTCAATTATATAACAAATATAATGCGGAAAAGAAATAACACAAACACCGGAATTTTGTTAACGAGGAAACCGCAAATGCAGAGAAACCCCAGGACCTAGTCCAGATTGAATATACATTGTATTAAGAAGCTACAGATACTAGCCTACTCCAAACTAACTTTGGTCTGGACTGTAGTTGAACCCCAACCAATCTCACGCTGATCCATGGTACATTTATGCTCTTACGTCTCTGATCTTAGAAGGGTACTACGTACTTGATTCCCTTAGCTGATCTCACCCACAACTAAGAGTTGATACTACCCAAAGTCGAAGACTTTAATAAAAAAATCTGCATCACACAGAAAAGTCTACGGTAATAGATAAATCCGTCTCCCACGAATATACCTACGAGTTTTGTTCCGTCCTTTGATAAATCAAGGTGAACATGAACCAATTGATAAACAGACTTATATTCCCAAAGAACAGATCAGTATGATCAATCACCTCACAATAATCTTAATCGACGCAGCGAAAAAAGATATTGTGGAATTACAAATGATGAGACGAAGATGTTTGTGACTACTTTTTATCTTGCCTATCGGAGATAGAAATCGCAAGCCAATTATTACAATTGTACTCTTATGATAAAAATAGCAAGATCAGATCACACAACAACAATAAAAGTAGTATCAGTTTGGCTTCACAATCCCAATGAAGTATTTAAGTTGTTAAACTGGCTTAGAAGAATAAACCAAAGGTTAAAGGAGAATCGACTCTAGCTTAGCACAAATAGTATCACACATAATGTGTGGGGATTAGGTTTCCCAGTTGCTAGAGTTCTCCCTTATATAGTCTTTCAAATCAGGGTTTGCAATCAATGTTAGATTGGTAACAAAACATTCAATATTCACCATTATATGAAAACCTGATTAGATACAAGCTAATATTTATCAATCGTTAGATCGAAAACATAGCTTGTTACACACACATGTACTTGACGATTTTGGGTTTGTGTAACCGTACCCAAACTTGTACAATAGTCGGTTCCACACTAGTTAACCAAATGGTTACCCAAATGATAACTTTCATATCAACCATATTCTTCTTCACCATAACTAGTCCAAATGACTCAAATGAACTAGTTAGAGAGTTATTCAATTTCTATGAGATCTCATGTACTAGACAAGACACAGTTGAAGCAAAAACGATTTGATTCACTCGAATCGATTCATGATCTATAAAGTCACGGTTTGCAATAGCATTCCTTAGTTTATTAAGATAAGTTCACAAATATCGTTTTTAGACATAACCTACTCAAGTTCGCAGACTCAAATTCACCAGTTGGAGTTTATAAACTCCAACAGAAATTCTCGGGTCGAGAACTTCCGTCAGATCGCGGACTGAAACTGAGCTACAACTCCAGCAGAAATTCTCGGGTTCAAGAACTACGCCAGTTCGCGGACTGAGTTGACAGCTCACGTTCTAGTTTCACTTGATCAACAAAGTTCGCAAACTTTGGTTCAAGAAATAAGGAATTATACATATATATGTGTTACTACAACAATGTTTATATCTTCCATTGGTTATATTGTCTAAACTCTCAATTCAATCATTGAATCATTCTCAGAGGGTGTTATATAGTTGTTATTCACAAACTATTTTTCGTCCGAGCGATTTCCAAAATGATTGAAACATAACATGACTTTCGTCACTAGGTAAAAATGAACTTGGCTAAAGCTAAAGCTTTACCAACACATATTTCAAGAAATTGATAAGCGGGATATACTCATCTTGAAATATCATATGTGTATAATCTTAGTCTATATTGTAATACGACTTTTGTCTCAAGATAGGATATAGAGTAGATAAAATTTTGAGTGACAGATAAGTTCAAGTCTCCACATACCTTTTAGTCGATGAAGATCCACTGATTCCTTGAGTAGTCCTTCGTCTTGTATGATGGTCGCCATGGAGTTCTTGATCTCAACTACACTTTCTATCCTAGTCCGAGACCTTAGCTATAGTAGACTAGAAATCAAGACTTTATAGTTTTGATCACTAACATTGACAAACATGCTTGAGATAGCAACGCATGCGAGTTCGACCAAGCAATACTTGAGATAGCAATGCTTTATCCAAGTTCATATTTACCTAGTGACGAAAGTCGTCTTTACCTATTGACAAACAGTGCAAACAGTGCCGAACAGTGCAAACAGTATAGTGACAAACAGTGCAAACAGTGACAAATAGTCACAAATAGTGAATTCAAAATTCGCAATTCAAAAGGACAATGCGTAGGAAGAAAAGAAAAAAGAGACGGCTGATGTTTTTGTCAAAAAAGGACAGCTGCATGCAAAAAAAAAAAAAAAAAAACGAAGAAGAAAAACTCGGTTAGCCGCCTTTGATTTCTTTTCGAATCCGGATTTGACGAAGTAATTAAAGGAAAGAGTTGGTGAAAATTTCGTATAAATAGAGATCAAATGAAAGAATAAAATGACGAGAACTGAAGGAGGAGAAAGAGGGAGAATGTGAGAGAGAACTTCTTCCTTTATTTTTTCCTTTACTTCACAACAAGGTTTCCACCTAAACCACAACAAAAAAGGTTTCCACCCAAACCACACAAAATAAGGTTTCCACCCAAACCACACCACAACACTAGGATTCCATCCAAACCACAATCCAAAAATCTAGGTTTCCACCCAAACCAAGAAGAATTATTGTTTCTCAAATAGAAAATATTTCTTCTCACATGTTCCAAGTCTCCATGTATTGTGTCATTTAATCAAAGAGAAATCAAATTTTCTTCCTACATAATAGTTATTATTGTCTTGTGTATTCATAGTTCAAATCGAGAAAAACCCAAAATATAGAAATACTAAATCAAGTATCGTCTTTAAGTTTTTAAAAGATTATCATTAAATTGCTAGTACTTTAACTACTTTATGCATACTTAACAGAAGCAAGCAATTGTCGTAAGAATCCTTTCAAATTTAAATATCATATTTCAGGTATATTAATTGCCTATCTCTTCGGTAAATTATGTAGTCATACGGGAACGTAATGGTTTTCCATTTCGTAGTAACACCGTGACTACTCTTTGCGTTACATAAAAAATTGTGTTTTATTATTAATTTTCCAAGTGGGATAAATCAAAGTGTGGGTATAAAGCGGAATTCCCTCCCACATTAGACCCATTGTAAAAAAATTAAGGTTTGCGTTAATTCTATTTTTATTGAGCTAATATGCAGGTTAATTGTTTAATTTTGAAATTTCATCCAAATTTCTTCTCAACAAAAACACGGTTTTCCACCCAAAACCACCACAAAAAAAAGGTTTTCACCCAAACCACAAAACAAGGTTTCCACCCAAACCACAACAAAAGGATCAAAAAACTAAGGTTTCCACCCAGACCACCACAAAAGAAAAACCACCATAAAAGAAAGAAACCACATCTCCATAGTCCAAGTTCCACCCAACTTCTAACTATGTCTCTTTTCTAAATAGCTCATGCATGGAAATATATTCTCAATAAATTATAAACATTTTCCCCTTTAATCATGAAGTAGAGGCCAATCTTACGATTGGACGATTGATGGGTGCCTAACACCTTCCCATCCCTTACTAGAATCTCCTTACCCAGACTCTCTGATAGCAGACCATAAACATGAAAGTCATAACTAGGTTTTGTTTTCCTCAAAAGAATTCAAACTAGTTAAAAGGGTCATGACTCCCTTTAGTCAGGTGGTGACTTCAAAACATCTCTCTCTTTCTCTTTGCGGAGTTGGCATCCTTACTAACGAACTAGTAATAAGCTACCTCTGTACGACCTTGTGCGGGGAACATCCACGAACGGATGCGCACATGGGCTTCCCCCCGTAACAATTAGGGATCGTAATATACCGGCTCGTCGACCCGTGCCAGTCCTCGATTTCTACAGTGGTGACTCTGCTGGGGAATAAATAAAAGATTCGACTTGAAAAATGATTAAAAGGAAAATGTTTTTCTTACTAATATTTATTTGAGAAAGGTTCATATTTGAGATACCATCGTTGGTTGTGAACCATCGAAGCTTATGGATCCTACAACTAGAAGTTTTACCAGAAAAGATGCTGCCACATCTGTTAAAGTGTATTTCCGCAAAGGAATCAAGTCCTCAAGAGCGAAGAGGTCTTTTAACAAGGATGACATTGCTAAAAAAAATTCATGGTGACACAAGCTTTCCTGACCATGAAAAACATGTTATCAACTTAAAAGAGGTTACAAATGAATTCCTCAACCGGAAAAGGAGTTTAAAGTATCGCATCAACTACGCCATGAAGAAAGTAGTGTCTTATAAGGATAAGTTAAAAAGATCTGAGAAAGCTCTATTCAAACTAGAAGCTCAACTCAATGATTTTTTAAGTCTCTCTGAGAATGAAGAGGATTTCCCAACGAAGCAGCAGAGGACGTCAGAACTCCTTCCGACACCAAAGCATTAATGGTTTCAACAAACACGTGCGACCACGTAACTTAAACAAATGAGATCTTGTGCTCAAAGAAATCCGTCCAATCAAGCATACCGACCCAAGGGGAAAATTCAAACCAAAATGGGAAGGTCCGTTCATTGTCAACAAGATTTTTCAGGGAATGGCAGTACAATTGATGGACCTAGATAGACAAGAACATCCAAGGCAATCTACGAATGCAGATCAACTCAAGAGGTATTATGCCTAATCAAGGGAAACATTCCAGCATACCTAATCTCTGCACCTCCTCAAAAGATCAACTGGTTTGTCAGCACTTATCATCGTTTTCTACTTTATCAACTCGTTTTCAAAATTAAAAAAAAAAAAAAAAAGTTTAATCCCCAACTAAATATATTATTATATTTCTATTGGTTTCTTTTTTAATAAATTACAAAGTTAAAAATTACATACTAGGCAAGCGAGCGACAAGCTGTGCCGCTAGCCCTTTTTGAATAGCAAAACCTATCCTATTAAAAATAAAATCTCGTGAGCCAGGGGTCATTACATTGCTGCGCATGACTTTCTGGACCCTCTTGAGTAGTCCAACTGCTTCTGGAGCCAAATAGCCAAAAGTATCAAAAGCAAAGGGGACGAAAGCATGCCCATTGTCAACACATGCTTTCTCATGCTTCGATATCTTACCTGAGGCAGCCTTTAGCGCTGCTCGCCCGATCGTAAAGGTGCCATGTCCAATTCCTACCAAAGGAGATACCCCGGTGAGGTCAACACATGTGTTTCCCATTAGCCCATCCAAAAATAAGAACATCAGCTGGTCTTAGTGTCGATCTCCCTTCAAGTGGGTCTGTCAGGAAATGCACAGGTGCTTCTTTCTTTGCCGAAATGCCAGACCTCCACAGTACATCATACAAAATATCCCTCACATGATCATGTCTATATTTATAACCAGGGTCTACTTTACAATGAACTGCATGTTCACCATATGAATCCAAGCAACTTTGTGATGCAAGCGGGGGCAGCGAGAGTCGAGGGATAAAGCGGGATCATTAACCCTCGTATTTGAGGATAGACCGGTACTCCAAAGGAGACATCTTCTGCCCTAGCCCCTCAATCGGAATAGACAGAAGAAAATCCAGGGCATGTGCTGCTTGCAAACAACCAAAAACCGCTTTCTGTCTCTCCGTTAGCATGTAAACTCTATCAATGTCCTTAACCACTTTACCAAAAAGAGCACTCGCCAGGATGCTTTGTGCTTTAGGGGGGGCGTTGTCTTTATTGGTGAAGTTGTTAAGATCAAAATCGGGAAGAGTCACTTGTAACGTTTCCAAAGCCTTATTAAAATTATCATCCATACCGTCCACACCACTACTCCTCAATATGTGATCCTGTAATCCCCAAGATTGCACACGTGAAGCCACAAAAACATACTCAGATGCCTCCCTAGCAGTATAAAGTCCAAGAACTCCATATCTGATAGGTAGAGTAGATAGTCTCCACTGAAGCTCTCCAAAGAACGGTCCCCCGCACACCACGATGCCTTCCACCACTTCTCGCAAGCCTCTATCAAATATATCTACCGCCTCCATAATATAGTCTGGGTGACAAATACGAAGGCCAAAAAGAAGCTTGGAGATACCCATACACGTTAAGTAAAGCAAAGCAATTCACTTTGAGGATCATGGAGCTTGGATAAAATCTGCATCAAATCCACTGCTTTTTCAGCCCTCTTAATGGCAAGGCCCTTCACAAAACCATCGTCGAGGCTAACTGCACCACCTAATAGTTTGACTCCCTTATCTGGTCTTGAGATTTCGACAGGAAACATCCCATCACTTATCCTTCGTCCATCACAAGAGGGCCAAAATATTTCAGTTTTCTTAATATTCAGTATAAGCCCCAGCGCAGGCCCTTCTGTTTTGATAATAGTGAGTGCTTTTGCCACTTCTTCGGTGTCGCCAATAACAGTGCCATCATCAAGATACCAGGCATGTATTGAGTTTTTTTTAATTGAGTTTCAATATTAAAAAAAAAAAAACAGATTGCTAAAGTCTTGTTTTTTTTTTTTAAAATGTGTGCTTTTATAAAAGTTGTGCCATTACAAAAAAAAAGATTTCTAAGGTTTTGTTTTCAAAAAAAAAAAAAAAAAGTTCTGAGGTTTTGTTTTCAAAAAAAGAAAAATGTCGATGATGAAAGCCTTAGGATGATACTGTGCTATGCACACACCGAATAGGCAACTAAGGCAAAAAAAATTGAGTGTTATTTCGAGCCTAATCATGTTCTAACCATGTTTTAAGATTTTGTGAATGACGAGTTATCTGAGTTATGGTCTTTCCGCCGGAGTCAGCGATCTGCAAAGTCAGTGCAAGTCAAACCAAGGACAAGAGCACCACCAAAAAGAAAATATTTCCTTCAAAAATGGAGGACTTAAAAGATATTCGTCTACAATAATGAAAAGCATGAACACTTACTCATCTGATGGATACATGATCAGATCAAAAAAAAAAAAAAACAAGAAACAAAAAAAATGATCTGACGACAAACCAAAGAAGAAGAAGTGAAAAACAAATAAGGAAAGGGGATGATTTTATCTGAGTATAGACCGAGATCCAATTTCTTCACCATTTCCCATTGATCGAAACCAATGTGTGATAGTGGTAAAAGTGCCCATGTGACACATTCGATCTAGAAATTTTCATCCCAGGCAGATCCTCCATACTTTTCAGAATACATCTAAATCTAAATCTGACTTCAACTTTGAAATCTGGATTTATCTTTATATGTATTATGAAGCTGCATATGGAACGATCTTGCATCTTTCCCTAAATCATCAGATCTTCATCTCCGAGCCGAACATTAGTATGGATCTCAAGATGCACTAACATAAAGCACAAAAAGAAGATAATTCATACAGATCTATACTGAGATTCCACCAAAGACATTTCACTTCAGTTAATACTACTTCAGGAAGCACTTTATCCATCCGCTCAAACGATATCTTGCATACTCCACCAATAAATGATTACTAAGGAGATAAATCAAACAAGCAGAAAATAGAAGAACATGAAGACGGTGGTTAAGAAAAGAAAGATCGAAGTCCAGATCCGGCACATACAAGAAGGATCCGATGAAAATATGGAGGAAAGAGGCGGATGTGTAGAGAGAAGAAGTAGAAGAATAAGAAGTTGAGGGTCGAGGAAGAAGAAGACGAAGTACATAAAGCGGAAGATTAGGGCTCCATCAAACTACTTTTCGGGCAAACCTAAATGAAGTCCATGACCCTCCTGGTTTCTCCAACCCATTAGGGTCATTCATCCGATCCGCTAGCTCCTTTTCCCTGTATCAAAAAAAAAAGAAGAAAAAAATGCAGTCTACCTCGTAAAGAAGTCGAAGCGTGAAAAAGTCGTCAGAATGAGTATCAATACGTGCCTGCCTCCCCAGGGATTCTCTATTGATTTTATCATGCCTCAACATGATCTCGTACATCTCATTCACCACCGACTTCAATTGGCGCTCACGACTATCCACCAAACGGAGCAATTATTCTTGAAGAGGCCTGGAAGCCTAAAACGAGAAATGAGTTAATAAAAGTATTAAGTCATTAAGGCAAAAATTGCAGAGTAGCAGCGGTACCTCGGGAATATCGTCCGGGAGAGGTAACCCAACAATGTTTTCACGGTAAAAAGAGCCACCTTCAATTGGAACTACATTTGAAGTTCCCAAGATAGGTATTTGTAAGTCCCATGTTGGAAGAAGATGGCAGTGACTCATTAATGGAACTTGTGGAGAAGGAGCATTGCTTAAAGATCCCATCAATAATGGACGAGGGGAAAAACCTGGATCACCCACTACAAGATTCTCTCGGCAAACTTGGATAGAAAGAGGTGGCCCTAAATAAACCAATCTCCAATATGAATCGAAATTTATTCCACGATCAACTGAATCTTCATAGGAACCTTGCGATTGGCGTGAAATCTCATCTATATCTCTAAACGATGCATAAGGAAAACATGTATCGTCAGGAGGAAGAAAACGGGGTGTAGCATCTGGTTGACTAATTTTCCGCCCAAATCTGTCACCAAGATACCAAGTACAGTAATTTGGGCCTCGTAGCAAATATCGAAGCATGCTAGATGACATGGCATGAATGGCTCTTTGATCACGCCGAATCAAATAATCTTTCCAAGGGTCCCAGCAAATCTGCGATCAAAATGAAGGTATACATATATAATATATATAAAGTAGTTTCTTACAGATTAAACCGTCGCTTCCTCCAAACAAAGGCGTGTATATGCAGTCGAGTAAATTCGAAGTGCACCTTTCCATCTAGCCATTCGAGGAAATGTTTGACTATTGGAGAAGCTTGTATCAAAAGGAGGGCGACTGGTGGGAAAATACTCATAACACCAATACTGTTACGAAAAAAAAAAGGTCTAAGATCAGTCGGCCTAAAGCAAGGAGAAATGTACTCACATTCAAGACGGGACAGAATCCACATATGGCTTTTGTTTGAAGGCGTGTTGCTCGGGTTAGATAGGTGTAAAGTCGCGCGCACAACTTCCCCAATCGTGAAAACTTACTAAATCAAGGTCAGAAAATGCTGCCAGGTAGCCTGATTTTATATATCCACTAGAAGAGCTAAGGAAGGTATGACCCGCAACAAAAATCAGGAAAGCTCTGGTAACCTTAATAACTTTAGCATCCTCTTTTGAAGCGTCGGCAGTGAGATCCAGCTCAGGGATCGATAAATTCATCTTCAAGCATGATAAGATGACATACCAATTCTTAGGGAAGATATACCCACAGTGTGGTCCCAACATATTTAGGACATTCTCCTCTGTCATGTTTACACCCAACGGGATAGGAGCTCCTACCCCTACACAGATGCAAGTAATCATGTAGAAATCCAGAGGAGTGATGGTTAACTCACAGTGTGGCAGGTGAAATGAATTAGTATCACCCCACCTTATCTCTGCCATGATTAAAGCATTCTCACCATCATGGAACGTTTCCAAAGCTTCAATAAAGTTGTACCAACCGATCCGTTGTACAATCTCACGTACACCTTTGCATCGTCTCAACACCAGCCACCATTCTGTTATGCCAGTGGTCCCTCCACGAAAACGTGCCCAAGCGTAATTCTGTGAAAGAAAGCAATGGCTGAGAAATAACAAAAGAAAACAAGAAAGCGAAGAAGAAAAATTTGATCAACAAGGAAACTTACAGGGTCTTCTCGGATTTTTGCAGAAACATGATTATCCACGTCATGTGAAACCCCAACTTTTTGTCTTTTACGTATCGGCGGCAAAGGAGGACGAGCAGAGAAAATGTCAGAAGGCAGCCCAGATGTCATCTTGGAAGAGAACACAATAAAAACAAATGGAAGAAGAAACCCCTGGATAAAGAATCATCTTCTCCCCCAGTCTTATAAAGAACGAAAAGTACTTCCTTCTTCAAGAAGCTTGGAATAGAACGACAACCCTTTCCAAAAAAGGGTCTATACCGCAAAGGAAAATCAATTTTATCAAGTCAAGGCACGACACACCGAATAGTTGTGACCTCAAAACAGAATCTGCAACGGAATTCATAGTGAAAAGCCCTACGCCTCCTAGGAAATCGACGAAGCTTAACCATGGCAAACCTGGCCAATGTCATAAATTTCTACATCAATAATTGGATCACCGTTCATCAACTTTTTCAACTATTCAAACGACTCGAACAAGGGGCAATCCAACTGAATCAACTGCAAAGGTTCCAAAACATCAAGAAAATGCAACTGACAAGCTCAACCGGGGAAAACCTGGCCAATGTTAGAATTTTCTTCATCAACTTTTTCAACCATTCAATAGGCTCGAACATGGGGCAATCCAACTGAATCAACCGCAAAGGTTCAAAACACATCAAGAAAATGCAACTGACAAGCTCAACTGGGACAAACCAGGCCAATGTTAGAATTTTCTTCATCAACTTTTTCAACTATTCAATCGGATCGAACAAGGGGAAATCCAACTGAATCAACCGCAAAGGTTCAAAAACATCAAGAAAATGCAAATGACAAGCTCAACCAGGGCAAACCTAGCCAACGTTAGAATTTTCTTCGTCAACTTTTTCAACTATTTCAAACAAAGGGCAATCCAACTGAATCAACTGCAAAGGTTCAAAAACATCAGGAAGATGGAGCTGACAAGCTTAACTGGGACAAACCCGGCCAACATCAGGACTTTCTTCATCAACAACAAACAGAGCGCGAAATCAGGTCTACGACTTTGTTCGCCAACCGAGAGCGATTACTCTCAAAGAGGGGCAACTGTTGACACCCTAATTTCGCACCTTCTATGGGAAAATATTAATCTTACACATCCAAACCCGGGAGTTCTTGTCGTCACATTGAAGAGGAGGAAAATACGAAGTCAATGGCGAAATAACGGAATCATTCTGAGTACGTATGAAGAAGTTATGGGCAAAACAAAACTCAGAAGAAGCTAAGGGGAAGTCAAGTTTAAAGCAACCACTAGAGGGAGTCAGGTATTTTACAATAGGGGGGTGCCAAAATACAACAGTACTAAAGGCACCTGATTTTTTTACTAAAGGCACTTCTTCTTCTTCCTCAGGAAGAACATGAGTGTTTTTAATGGTGGTCATCATGATGATCACGATGGCGATGGATTTTGATCAACAATGATTTTCGATTTCGAATACATCACTAGGTTCCTAGGGACGATAGGGAGCTTGGGTAGGAGCCTGATTTCACATCAATCATGTTCTTGATGCGGTGAACAATAACATCGGTAAGAACAGTAGCATCGTTGTGAACAGTAACATTACAGTGAACAGTACCGGTGTCGAACATTGCTGAACAGTGCAACACTATAGTGATAAACAGTATCGAATAGTGACAAATAGTCACAAACAGTAAATTCAAAATTCTCAATTCAAAAGGACAATAAATAGGAAGAAAAGAAAAAATAGACGGCTGATGTTTTTGTCAAAAAAGGACAGCTGCATGCGAATAAAAGAAGAAAAGGACGAAGAAGAAAAACTCGGTTAGCCGCCTTTGATTTCTTTTCGAATCCGGATTTCACGGAGTAATTAAAGGAAAGAGTTGGTGAAAGTTTCGTATAAATAGAGATCAAATGAAAGAATAAAAGGACGAGAACTGAAGGAGGAGAAATAGGGAGAATGTGAGAGAGAACTTCTTCATTTACTTATTCCTTTACTTCACAACAAGGTTTCCACCCAAACCACAACAACAAAGGTTTCCACCCAAACCACACCACAACACAAGGTTTCCACCCAAACCACAATCCAAAAATCAAGGTTTCCACCCAAACCAAGAAGAATTATTGTTTCTCAAATAGAAAATATTTCTTCTCACATGTTCCAAGTCTCCATGTATTGTGTCATTTAATCAAAGAGAAATCAAATTTTTTTCCTACACAATAGTTATTATTGTCTTGTGTATTCATAGTTCAAATCGAGAAAAACCCAAAATATAGAAATACTAAATCAAGTATCGTTTTTAAGTTTTTAAAAGATTAGCATTAAATTGCTAGTACTTTAACTACTTTCTGCATACTTAACAGAAGCAATCAATTGTCGTAAGAATCCTTTCAAATTTAAATATCATATTTCAGGTATATTAATTGCCTATCTCTTCGGTAAATTATGTAGTCATACGGGAACAGAATGGTTTTCCATTTCGTAGTAACACCGCGACTACTCTTTGCGTTACATAAAAAATTGTGTTTTATTATTCATTTTCCAAGTGGGATTAATCAAAGTGTGGGTATAAAGCGGAATTCCCTCCCACATTAGACCCATTGTCAAAAAATTAAGGTTTGCGTTAATTCTATTTTTATTGAGCTAATCTACAGGTTAATTGTTTAATTTTGAAATTTCATCCAAATTTCTTCTCAACAAAAACACGGTTTTCCACCCAAAACCACCACCAAAAAAAAGGTTTTCACCCAAACCACAAAACAAGGTTTCCACCCAAACCACAACAAAAGGATCAAAAAACTATGGTTTCCACCCAGACCACCACAAAAGAAAAACCACCATAAAAGAAAGAAACCACATCTCCATAGTCCAAGTTCCACCCAACTTCTAACTATGTCTCTTTTCTAAATAGCTCATGCATGGAAATCTATTCTTAATAAATTATAAATATTTTCCCCTTTAATCATGAAGTAGAGGCCAATATTACGATTGGAAGGTTCATGGGTGCCTAACACCTTCCCATCCCGTACTAGAATCTCCTTACCCAGACTCTCTGATAGCATACCATAAACATGAAAGTCATAAATAGGTTTTGTTTTCCTCAAAATAATTCAAACTAGTTAAAAGAGTCCTGACTCCCTTTAGTCAGGTGGCGACTTCAAAATATCTCTCTATTTCCCTTTGCGGAGTTGGCATCCTTACTAACGAACTAGTAAGAAGCTACCTCTGTATGACCTTGTGCGGTGAACATACAAGAACGGATTTGCACATGGGCTTCCCCCCGTAAAAATTAGGGATCGTAATAGACTGGCTCTTCGACCTGTGCCAGTCCTCGATTTCTACAGCGGGGGTCTAACAACCACACCCAATATTTCGTTTAGCAATATGTATGGACAAACTCCAATATACTTTTATGAGAATCAACTAGACAGTTAGACTCAATAAAATAAAAGTATATCAAAGAGTTTATATCTCTATCTCTCAATTTGAATCTTACTCAAGCAAATTGTGAGTCTCAATTTAAATACAAGAGAGATAAACTTGGATGGTACCAAAGACCAATATCCAAGTGTCAATCAATTTAAATCAACAACCGAAAGGTAGGATATTCTAATTGATTGAACAACGCACAACCTGTATTATTTCAATTATATAACAAATATAATACGGAAAAGAAATAACACAGACACCGGAATTTTGTTAACGAGGAAACCGCAAATGCAGAGAAACCCCAGGACATAGTACAGATTGAATATACACTGTATTAAGCCTCTACAGACACTAGCCTACTCCAAACCAACTTTGGTCTGGACTGTAGTTGAACCCCAACCAATCTCACGCTGATCCATGGTACAGTTACGCTCTTACGTCTCTGATCTTAGCAGGGTACTACGTACTTGATTCCCTTATATGATCTCACCCACAACTAAGAGTTGCCACTACCCAAAGTCGAAGACTTTAATAAACAAATCTGCATCACACAGAAAAGTCTACGGCAATAGATAAATCCGTCTCCCATGAATATACCTACGATTTTTGTTCCGTCCTTTGATAAATCAAGGTGAACATGAACCAATTGATAAACCAAACTTATATTCCTGAAGAACAGCTCAGTATGATCAATCACCTCACAATAATCTTAATTAACGCAGCGAAAAAATATATTGTGGAATCACAAACGATGAGACGAAGATGTTTGTGACTACTTTTTATCTTGCCTATCGGACATAGAAATCGCAAGCCAATTATTAAAATTGTACTCGTACGATAGAAATAGCAAGATCAGATCACAAAACTACAAGAAAAGTAGTATCGGTCTGGCTTCATAATCCCAATAAAGTATTTAAGTCGTTAACCTGGCTTAGAAGAAGAAACCAAAGGTTAAAGGAGAATCGACTCTAGCTTAGCTCAAATAGTATCACACATAATATGTGGGGAATAGGTTTCCCAGTTGCTAGAGTTCTCCCTTATATAGTCTTTCAAATCATGGTTTGCAATCAATGTTAGCTTGGTAACAAAGCATTCAATATTCACCATTAGATGAAAACCTGATTAAATACAAGATAATATTTATCAACCATTAGATTGAAAACATAGCTTGTTATACACACATGTACTTGACGATTTTTGGTTTGTGTAACCGTACCCAAACTTGTACAATAGTCAGTTCAACACTAGTTAACCAAATGGTTACCCAAATGATAACTTTCATATCAACCACATTCTTCTTCACCATAACTTGTCCAAATGACTCAAATGAACTAGTTAGAGATTTGTTCAATTGCTATGAGATCTCATGTACTAGAAAAGACACAATTGAAGCAAAACCGATATGACTCACTCGAATCGATTCATGAACTATAAAGCCACGGTTTTCAATAGAATTCCTTAGTTTATTAAGATAAGTTCACAAATATCGTTTTTAGACATAACCTACTCAAGTTCGCGGACAGGGTTCGCGGACTCAAGTTCACCGGTTGGAGTTTACAAACTCCAGCAGAAATTCTCGGGTCGAGAACTTCCGTCAGATCGCAGACTGAAATTGAGCTACAACTCTAGCAAAAATTCTCGGGTTCAAGAACTACGCCAGTTGGCAGACTGAGTTGACAACTCACGTTCTGGTTTCACTTGATCAACAAAGTTCGCAAACTTCGGTTCAAGAAATAAGGACTTATACATATATGTGTTACCACAACAATGTTTATATCTTCAATTGGTTATATTGTCTAAACTCTCAATTCAATCATTGAAACATTCACAGAGGGTGTTATATAGTTGTTATTCATAAACTATTTTTCGTCAGAGCGATTTCCAAAATGATTGAAACATAACATGATTTTCGTCACTAGGTAAAAATGAACTTGGCTAAAGAGAAAGCTTTACCAACATATATTTCGAGAAATAGATAAGCGAGATATACTCATCTTGAAATATCATATGTGTATAATCTTAGTCTATATTGTAATACGACTTTTGTCTCAAGATAATATATAGAGTAGATAGAATTTTGAGTGACAGATAAGTTCAAGTCTCCACATACCTTTTAGTCGATGAAGATCCACTGGTTCCTTGAGTAGTCATTCGTCTTGTATGATGATCGCCATGGAGTTCTTAAGCTCAACTACACTTTCTATCCTAGTCTGAGACCTTAGCTATAGTAGACTAGAAATCAAGAATTTATAGTTTTGATCACTAACATTGACAAACATGCTTGAGATAGCAACGCATGCGAGTTCGACCGAGCAATGCTTGAGATATCAACGCTTTATCCAAGTTCATCGTTACCTAGTGACGAAAGTCATGTTAAGTTTAAATGACTTTCAAATTTGCTCTGACGAAAACTAATTTTTGAATAACAACTATATAATGTCCTCTGAGAATGTTTCAATGATTGAAATGAGAGTTTAGACTATATAACCATTGGAGGATATAAGCATTGTTGTGGAAACACATATATGTATAAGTCCTTATTGCTTGAACTAAAGTTTGCGAACTTTGTTGATCAAGTAAAACCGGAGAAGTGCGTGAGCTAAGTCCGCGAACTGGCGAAGTTCTCAACCCGAGAATTTCTGCTGGAGTTTGTGAACGCCATCCGGGAACTTAAGTTTTCGAACCCAGCCCGTGAACTTGAGTAGGTTATGTCTAAAAACGATGTTTGTGATATTATCTTTATAAACTAAGGAATGCAATTGCAAACTGTGGCTATATATTTCATGAATCGATTCATGTGAATCAAATCGATTTTGCCTCGATTGTGTCTTGTTTAGTACATGAGATTTCCTTGCAATTGAACAACTCTCTAAGTAGTTCATTTGAGTCATTTGAACTAGTTATGGTGAAGAAGAACATGGTTGATATGAAATTTATCATATGGGTAACCATTTGGTTAACTATTGTTGAACCAACAAATGTACAAGTTTGGGTACGGCTACACAAACCTAGAAACATGCATTTCATGTGTGTATAACAAGCTATGTTTTCGATCTAACGGTTGATAAATATTAGCTTGAATCTAATCAGGTTTTCATATAACGGTGAATATTGAATGCTTTGTTACCAAGCTAACATTGATTGCAAACCCTGATTTGAAAGACTATATAAGGGAGAACTCTAGCAACTGGGAAACCTAATCCCCACACATTTTGTGTGATACTATTTGTGCTAAGCTAGAGTCGATTCTCCTTTAACCTTTGGTTTCTTCTTCTAAGCCAGGTTAACAACTTAAATACATCATTGGGATTATGTAGCCAGACCGATACTACTTTTCTTGTATTTGTGTGATCTGATCTGATCTTGCTGTTTCTATCGTACGAGTACAATTGTAATAATTGGCTTGCGATTTCTATCTCCGATAGGCAAGATAAAAAGTAGTCATAAACATCTTCTTCTCATCGTTTGTGATTCCACAATATCTTTTTTCGCTGCGTCGATTAAGATTGTTGTGAGGTGATTGATCATACTGAGCTGTTCTTTGGGAATATAAGTATGGTTTATCAATTGGTTCCTTTTCACCTTGATTTATCAAAATAGGGAACAAAACTTGTAGGTATATTCGTGTGAGACGGATTTATCTATTATCGTAGACTTTTCTGTGTGATACAGATTTGTTTATTAAAGTCTTCGACCTTGGATAGTAGCAACTCTTAGTTGTGGGTGAGATTATCTAAGGGAATCAAGCACGTAGTACCCTACTAGGATCGAGACGTAAGAGCATAACTGTACCATGGATCAGTGTGAGATTGGTTGGGGTTCAACTACAGTCCAGACCGAAGTTAGTTTGGAGTAGGCTAGTGTCTGTAGCAGCTTAATACAATGTATATTCAATCTAGACTATGTCCCGGGGTTTCTCTGCATTTTTGGTTTCCTCGTTTACAAAATTCCGGTGTCTGTGTTATTTCTTTTCCGCATTATATTTGTTATATAATTGAAATAATACAGGTTGTGCATTGTTCAATCAATTAGAATATCCGACCTTTCGGTTGTTGATTTAAATTGATTGACACTTGGATATTGGTCTTTGGTACCATCCAAGTTTATCTCTATTGTATTTAAATTGAGACTCGCAGTTTGCTTGAGTAAGATTTAAATCGAGAGATAGAGATATAAACTCTTTGATATACTTTTCTATTGATTGAGTCATCTTTTTTTTTTAGACCCGCTACATAGCTGGTCATAATAAGAAAATACATAAAAATAAACCCGCTCACAGCTGGTCATAAGCCTAACAAACATAAAAAAAAAATTAGACCCGCTACACAGCTGATCATGAAAAATTTGAAAAAGAATGAAAAAGAACCTCTACACAGCTGGTCTTAATCCTAACAATTATAATACCTTTTGTTTTCTCAAAATTCCTAACGAAAGTGACACACCTCCACACTTAAACATTACATTGTCCCCAATGTAATTGAGTCATCCAACGTAGAAATTAAGATGGGAGATTAAAAATAAAAATAAAAGATAGAGTAAATGGACAAATCTGATGGGTTAACTCCCATGAAGCGAAGCGTATTTGTCTCCATTTTTACCAGTAGCACGTTCTTGAACGAGGTGAGGTTAGTACCTCAAAGTAAGCTGGCAATCATATATGTGGAGCTTGAAAAGTTGAGGATCAACCCAACTAATACGGTCAGTTGAAAACATGCACCTGCAAACACTACAATCATCCAAAAATATATGTGAATCCATTCCCCAAACAAAGCAATCCTTAATAATCAAGTCGTGCATTGTCAGGATAAGTAAATCATTCACACAAAGAGGTAAAAAAATTTCAATAGCTTCTTGTTGAGATGCACGCCCTAAATCAGGTTCTAAATCAGCGGAAATAACTTTCATGGCTGATATTAGTTCAAGTTGAGCAAAATAGGGCACACGAACATATGTTGGCTCAAATGGAGCAATAATATCATGACTCATAGACCCACTATCATTTACAACGGTTTCATTATTAATATTATCAAGATGAGTCAAGGTCGGAGCTTTATCGACTGATGGAACTAGTCGAGATTCGGGCAGAATTAGAGGTTCTAGTTTGGGTTTCCATTTATTAGTGTCTAGCAGCGGTATGGAGTCTAATAAGGCATTGACTTCACAAATAACACTGTCATCATCGAAATCATACCCAAAATGAGCTAAGAAAACCTCTAATGGATCTTCCGAGTGGCTCTTGCAAAATCCTTGTGAGTGCATACTTTCTTTTCGCCCACGACACTTCAGGCTAAGGTACCTAAAAAAAAATCAAATAAAATGCGTATAAAGAGCCAAAAGAAATCTAAAAGAAAAACAAAATAATGTACAAAATGATATCAATCAGAGAGTATTCTGTAGCCACTCCCCGGCAGCGGCGCCAAAAACTTGGTAGGCTCGAAAACCTACAATAAAATACTGCAAGTGTGCAGCATCCAACTAGTAGACAATGGCAAGTACAGGTCGTTCCCACGAGGAGTGTGAAATACCACTACTAATTAATATCAATAATCAACTATCCAAATTCAATATTTTAGAATGTTTTTGGAATAATGAAAGCAAAATAATAAAAACGTAACCAAGGATGTGAAGATGTTAAGGTTCCGGGAATCCGCTGCATGTAAGTTATTTGTGTTCAATCACAAAGGTCTCGAATTTACTCATGTAAAATAGCAAAACCATTGACAAGAATTATCGAAACGGTAGTTTGCTCTCACCTTAAAGTAGAATTCCAAAGCACTAAGTATACATGGCATAAATAGTCAAGAGATATTCGTAAATCGATTATTACTAAGGTTCAACGAGTCCTTCTACTAATCTAACTATGGACTATACATGGCATAGAACATGCAAAATATAGCTAGAAGATAAAGCATTGAAAGCGAATCACAAACATTAACATTAAGCTCAAATTATTGAAACCCATTGTTTAGAACACAAAATAAATCAACCTACAACTTCATCCTTTCACCCTAACATGAATTAACTCGACATGGCTTTCCCAAAAACCATAAAAAAATCTCAAATCAATGGCTAATCAAAAGAGAAAGTGAAAAACGAGAACTCTCAAACCCTAAACGGTTGTGTAGCCATGCCCCCTTTCCATTCTCTGTCGGTTTTGTTTATGTAGCAACTGCTGTTGTAGATATCGACAAAGACTTTAGTAGAATTGCCTAGGCCTAGTCCAAATAAACAACTTCGTACCAACACAAGTGGTCCGAGCCCTTGCAGCCTGGACTCGACCATACCCAATTTGTATCGAGATATGTTTTTGGGCATACCAAAAAATTACCGGGCATACTCAAGGTTCGGCTCACAAGTTGTGAGCCGAACCTAGACAAAATGTATGCCCAATAATTTTTTGGTATGCCCAAAAACAGCCCTCTTTGTATCTTGACCTCTTTCCTTAATTTGAACCACATCATCACTTTCTATTTCTCTGAACAAGACCACCCAAGGCAATGCTTCCCATCAGTTCTTCCCTGTACATAAATGCTTCCTGCAACGGACCTGCCATACCCAAACCAGTTTGCATATGAAATTCCATGCTTCCTCCACCATCTGTATCTTCTCAATTCATCTCCATGAACTTTGTAACTTTGTATTACTAGCAATTAGAATTAAAACTCGATCTCGTTTTCATTTGCGTCTCCATTTGGTAGCAGCTGCAACCAGCTCACGAGGACAGCTCTTTCTTGGTTGTTTTCACAGCACTGAACTTTCAGGCTACCTTCGACTCATCTATTAGTTCTCACAGACAACTACCATATGAGACCCAGTTTCGGACAACATTTAATCTACCTCCTGCAATCGATCCATTCCATTAATAACTTCCAGTTCGAGCTACATAAAACCCATCTTCTATAATTAGCCAAGGTACCTTCCTCGGTCCAACTACCGCACCAATCTTCAGTCCTTCTATTGAGCTTTCACGATAGCAGCAACTCACCCAATCCAAACAACGTCTTTACTACTACTAGTAGCAAAGCTTTAGCCAGTTACTTCCAAATTTATCCGCCTGACTCGAACAAACAACTCCAAATTTTTTTATTTTATTTTTTTAATCAGAAAAGCCAAGTGGCTTTAATATTTATTGGATCCAAAAAAAAGAAAGAGAAGGATGGGGGCTAGGCCTGACCTCCAAACAGAAGAGAGAAAAGACAAAAAACAATAAAACAAAACAAAAAAAGACGAAATAGCGGACGAACTTAGAAGTTCCTCTACAATACTTGGCACCCCAACACAACATTAATCAAGACCTAGAACCTTACGCCTATGTCGCGCGGTAGTAAACTGTCTAACAAACTCCTTTTGCTGGGTATCGAATCTTGTAATGGTACAAAATGCTTCCTGCTCATTTTTGGTTAACTTAGGAATTGGATTCGAGGTATGGAAAGGGAGCGAGACACTCATTTGTTCCGCTTTTTGGCTACTCCCTGAAGCCAGTTCTTCACTAGAAGACTCCAAATTAGATAAATCTTGGCCGCTCCCCGAAGCCACCTCTTCACTAGCAGAATCCAAATTAGTTTTCTTGGATTCATCTTCCGCCGCCTCCTCTTGTAGAACACTAAATTTGTTTGGAGACAAAACTCCAGAAGCCGCCGAAGTCTCTTCCTCAGCCGTTACCGGTTCCTCTACTTATAGCACTTGCGTCGCTCCTGTTTTAGTTGTTTGCTTATTAGGAGAAGATTGCTTTTCCCCCAACTTCTCTTTAGGCAGCATAGGTTCCTCTACTTGGAGAACTTTAGTCGCTCTAGGTTTAGTTATTTGCTTATTGGGAAAAGAATTTTTTTCCCCCAACTTCTCTTTAGTCCACGCAAGCAGTTCATCAGCATCCACACTGTTGCTCAGCTTGTTCAAATTATCAGCAGAAGGAGACCTCTTTTCCATTGGCACCTCACCCCATTTCAGACCTTTGACTCCTGTAGCCGCTTTAGCTATTGGACAGACGTCCATTTTCTGAGCTCCATCAACAATTCGTTGAGTGACTGCAACAGTCGTCGGATCAATTATATCGATCTTCTTGCGTGGTTGCTGCCAATTATCTGTACCTTCTTCCTTACTCACGTCTTTCTGTTTGGGCGGGGTTTTCGTCTGATTTTTTTTCTTCCTACACTCCCCATCCAAATGACCGATTATTCCACAGTTTGAACAAAACTTTGGTTTTTTAGGGATTTCGATCGGCTGCCAGAATTCCCTATTATCCACCGTAACATTAACAACATCAGTTAAGTGCTTTGCGAAATCGATATTTATAAGAATGGAAGCGAAGTGACCATATTCATGGTTCAACGTTATTTCATCCACCACCACTGGAGATCCCAGAGATTTAGCAATCGATAGCAAAGTCTTCTCGATCCAAAGTTCCATCGGCAAGCCTGGGAATCTAACCCACACTGTTGCACGAGACTTTGATTGCTTGTCTGCATCAAATCCATGGAACCATTCAATGATTCGTAGTTGGTTGAGATCAACCATCCACCCATCTTCAACAAAGATCTTGTTTTTATCCTCTATCGATAGCAGCTTGATGATAAAAAAATCCACGATTCAACGGAATAAACTGAACCCTTCCTTGACCTAAGTTCCATTGTTGTTCAAGAGAGGTTTTAACTGAGTTGAAGTCAATACCTTTGAAATAAATTCGGCCGATTGGACTGAAGCGCCATAAATCGCATCCTTCCATGAAGATCTCTTGAGGTATTTTAATGGCCGGTTTTCCTTCCTTGATGCTTGGGTTTGGTAAAAATCCCAGATCTACTTTGGTGTGGGCTTGTCGTACATTCCCTTTGAAGCGTTCAACAAATTTTGTGTTAAGAGTACCCTTAACCATTTTCACATACGAACCAGATTTGGTAGTATTATTGTGTGTAGCTGATTCATGATTTTCCCCCATAGAGGTCATCCACAAATGAATGAAGGGAGGAAATCATGAAGGAATTAGAACCCCAGCTAAAAAATGCTAGCAAAAATCGCCAGAGCTCTTAGAGCATCTGCAGCGGACGACCAAGAGTAAAAATTTGGTCTTGAATCGAGACGTAGTGGGACGGAGTAAAGACTAAATCGAAGACCATACTAAATTTCCAGATCAAATTTGGTCTGCGACCAAGACTAAACTTAAATTTAGTCGGGCGTTGATATAAAGTGCGCTTCTCCACCTGCGTTTGTATAGTCTCCGCTTGACGTCAAGCGTTGGTAATGTATGCGTCCCGCAATCTGGCGTACATAAAAAGTACGCCCCAATAGCGCGTTGGTATAACGTGCGCTTCATCGGGCGTAGGTGAATATAACGCCCCTCATGAGGCGTGGATATAATGTGCGCTGGAGTGAGGCGGGGCTATAGTTCACGCCTGAAGACAGGCGCAGTTAAAGTTCACGCTCGTCAATAGGCGTTATTATAGTTTACGCGGGATTGAGGCATAGATAAAGTTCACGCCTAGTTGGAGGCGTTGATAAAGTTCACGCACCATTTATTTTTTATTTTATTTTTTTCAATTTTATTACGATAATTACGTTTTTATACCGTTGGTAATTTTCGAACGTTGAAGAAATTCGACCGTTTGAATTTTTGGAATCTTGGGTTTGAAAGATATTTTGTAACGTTGGGAATTTTAAAGATTTACTCGTGTATATATATGGCTGAGTTCCTTCAAACGTATTCCCACAACTATCTATCAGAACAATAACAAGAAAAGAAATCAGTATTATTTTCAATTTCCAATCATTTACAAATTTTACAGGAATTGGTACCAATGGCACCACGATCACGAAGAGAAGCAGCAGTACGAGCACCACGAGTTCCCAATTTTACGACAGTTGAAGATGTAACGATGTGTAAAATTTATTTAGCAATATCTCAAGATCCGGGTGTTAAAACTGATCAATCAACGGAGGCGTTGTGGACTCGTATCAAGGATGATATTGAAGTTCATTTACCGGATGCTCCAGAGCGGACTTGGAGTTCATGGAAAAAACGATATCAGGAAATAAGTAAATATGTGGCTTTGTTTTCTGCAAAAGAGGCAGAAGTGGACGGTGAATATCATACCTGATGGGGTCCGGAAATGGGGGTAAGTATTCTCCATATTGCTAAACCATTATTTTTTCATATTCAAACGCACCTAAAGTTTAAATTTTTTTAATATATTAACAGATTGAAGAAATAAAAAAGCGTTTTAAGGAATGCAACGAAGGGAAAAAATTTAAGCACGAAGAATGCTACCCAATTGTCATAGAAAATATAAAATACAATCGTCGATCGACTTTTGTATTCGATACGACGCACGATTTGGATAGTTATGAGAATAACGAGGTAGATGGGGATGGACGGCAAACAACAATTCCAGATGAGACCGGTACCTCAACGGATAAGGGGGACATAGAGAACACATATCTCCGTCATTTGGGGAAAAAAGCAGCAAAACGATTGAAGAAAACTGGGAGAGAAAAATCCAATGTCCAAGATGAATTAATGGGAATAATTATTAAAGAACAACAAAATTTCAATACTCATTACCAAGCACAATCAAAATTCAAGATGGAACAAAGAGCAGCCGAGTTTGCAGCTAAACAAGCAGAACAAGCGGCCAAAATAAAAAAACAAAATGATGACGACGAATTTCGCCTTATTATGATGGATCTCGGAAAATTGGATGAGGTACAACAAGAGTACTTACAACTTCGCAGGGCGGACATAGTTCGTAATAGAAGAAACCAATCTTCTTATAAAGTCATATTAGTAATTTAAAATAATATTTCAATTAATTAGTTATTATTAGTAGTATAAATGTTCATGTCCTGAATAAAGTGAAATTGTTGTAAGGACTATCCATCCTTGCATAATACCCTCGTCTAGGTATTTTGTAAGTTTTTTAATATTTCGTTGATGTAACAGGGATTGGTGTGGTAAAGGGAAAAAATATTATATTCAATTCTATATAGACCATATCAGATGCATAAATCTGTTTATTATTAGCGAAAGGTAAGATACAAATAAAATGCAAAATACAAATATTAATTCCCATATTCTAACCATAAATGTTTGATCAAGTCATCCCGCAAACGAATATGCGCATCTTTGTTATGCAATGCACGTCGGCGTTGCTCTCCTCTAATTTGGGAAAACTCGTCACTATTTCCTCTTAATATATTAACCGGTGTGGGGTTACTTCGTTGTTCATAAACTGGTTTTGGGAGGGGTAGAAAGAAAGAGGTAGAATTTTTTTTGAAGAGGACGGATAAATTTAGGGTTAAAAACAACACATGGGCTGTACGTGGAGGTGTATTGTTCGGCTGGGTCGCGTGCGAAAAAAGTGTGTGGACGGGCGGAAAGTTTACAAACGCCTGAGTGAGGCGGGGCTGAAGTATACGCCTCATGAGGCGCAGATTATAAAACCGCACCATGTCAAGCGTTTGGTATATCAACGTCCCATGAGGCGTTGAGTTTACGTCCGCTTGACGTCAAGCGGTGATTTTACGTACACCTCATCAGGCGTTGATTAAGTTAACGCGCCATCTCCAGGCGTTCATTATATGTACGCCCCTCGTCAAGCGTATTCTATATCACCGCACCACGTTGAGCGTTATCTTTATCCCCGCTTGAACGGGGAACAATTTATATCAACGCTCAAATAACAGGCGCAGAGTATACGTACGCTTGACCATAAATACTCGTACACCACTACGTCTAACAGGTTACTAAACCCATATATGGTCTTTTTTTTTGGTCTTTGGTCTTTAGGTTTAGTCACACCGCTGCAGACACTCTTAGGAGAGAGAAAAGCCTGATATTTTCCTATATCAAACAACTCCAGAATCCATTCCAGCATATACTCCTCAATTGCCTCCATGACATCGTAATCAATTATCAACAACAGAAACACCATCGCATAACTGTACGGACAGAGATCCCACTGCCATTTCTTATTCTCTTTCCTTGTCTCAATTCAATGACCAGAACCCATAAATAGTCAAGACAAACACCACTTCCATCATCTCCAGCATCACCAGCTCTAAACTCAGCCACCATCCCAACTCTAGACAACTACCAGTGCAGTCTCCCCTTTGTTGTCGTGCCTTCAACACCTTCAGTAATCATAACTAGTTGCCATACCCAAACGTTCAGCTGACTAAAAGTCAGCCCATAAGGTGACCTGATGCTGCTTAACCTCCCTCATTTTGTTCTCGACTGCAAACTCCTCCGTTGGCTTTGAGTTTGATTTTTCCGACATCAACATGACTCACAGCCCCATCGTTGTTATTGCTGTATAGAGTTAAGTTAAAAAGCCTCCAATTTCCGACCATGCCAGTTTCATGTCACCACCAATAGTCGAACTCACTCTATTTTCCATCTGTTGGTGCCGAGATCAAACCACAAAGCAAATACATCACTTCTTTGTTTTAAACTCTTTCACTATTTACTCCTTACCCAAGACGCGTGTACCCACTAATGGGGGTTCTTCAGCATGTTCCAATTTGTTTAGCCACTGGCAGCACTTGCTTTCTTGGAAACTGATGAAATCTATTCTTCGTATAGTAACTGCCGGCAGAGAAATGAAGCAACCAAGCAGGTAGGTGTCTACGACAAACATTAAACAAGTAACATGCTGCTCGATGTTCAGTGGGACCTGTCCAATGGTGAGTGACAATGGTCATTTCTGTCGCAAATGCCACTATTGTATCCATTAAGCCATTTATTATATCGGTGATCCAATTCGCTTGTACTTTCTACAAAAGCACTAAAACAATATTATTAGACACAACTAGCTAATATAAATATGGGTATAAAATGTAGCACTTACGTGGTTATCAGTAGGCTAGTGTCTGTAGCGGCTTAATACAGAGTGTGTTTAATCTGGACTAGGTCCTGGGGTTTTTCTGCATTTGCGGTTTCCTCGTTAACAAAATTCTGGTGTCTGTGTTATTTATTTTCCGCATTATATTTTTATATAATTGAAATAATACAGGTTGTGCGTTGTTCAATCAATTCGAATATCCGACCTTATTGGTTGTTGATTTAAATTGATTGACACTTGGATATTGGTCTTTGGTACCATCCAAGTTATCTCTCTTTGATTAAGACTCGCAGATTGTATTTGCTTGAGTAAATAAAATCGAGAGATTGAGATAATAACTCCTTAAGATATTTTCTATTTGATTGAGTCTAGTTGATTCTATAGAAAGTAACTCGGAGTTGTCCATACATATTGTTAATCGAAATATTGGGTGTGGTTGTTAGACCCCGCTTTTTGAATTGGTATCAGGGCAGGCAAACACGTTCAACACCTTACAAGTCTGTGTTTGTAACGATCTGACTCTATGGAAAGAGGTGATATCTCAATTAACGTACCACCAGTCTTCGATGGCTCTAATTACTTATGGTAGAAAATTGTTATGCGAGATTTTCTTCAAGCACATGATTTCCAATCATGGGTATATGTTGTTAATGGCTATGATGTTCTCGTTGAGGCAGTTGGATGTGTAAACGTTCCAAAGAATATTGATGAATATACTCCTGCCGAGATTCTTGCTGCAAAGCAAAACTCCGACGGTTTTAATGCCATCATACATGCCATTACCCCAAATCTTCAGCACCATGTGTCAAATTGCACTAAGTCACAAGAAGCTTGGGATATCTTAACAACCGTATTTAAAGGTAATACAAGTGAAAAGGAAGCTAGGCTTCAAAACCTTAATTCCGATTGGGAAAACCTTCGTATGGAAGATGAAGAAACATTTGATGAGTTTAATCACAAAGTGTCTGAAATTGTTAATGCATCTTTTGCATTGGGTAAGACTATTCCTGAAAAGGACATTGTGATGAAAATTCTCAGATCTCTGCCATCTAGATACGATTCTAAGAAGCATTCCATCATTGAGGGAAATAACCTGGATAATCTCTCTAGAAATACACTGGTTGGAAAACTTAAGATCTTTGATCATGAACATTCGTCCAAATCTAAGGATATTGCGTTCAAAGCACTAAAGGACACTAACTTACTTGATAAAAGTAAAAAAGTGCATATCTCTGAAGATGATCACTCTGAGACAGATTCATCAGATGAAGATCTTGAAAAATTAGTCTCGATGATCACAAAACAGTTTAGGGATCTTCTGTTGAATAGAAGTAAATGGTTCTCCAGAGATAAGCCTAAGGCATTAGTCAAACCTCATAATCGCGTTCCTCCTAAAAACAGGGATATTGATGAAACTAATGATGAGGATATGCCTCAGTGCTTTAAGTGTAAAGGTTTTGGTCATTTTTCAAATGAATGTCCAAATCGGAGCAAATACACTGGGAGCAAAGGTCTTGCTGCAACTCTTGATGAAATGTCTGACAATTATGATTCTAATGAAGATGAGAAATCAAATGTTGCACTTCTTGGTGAAAATATTGATTTTGATAATTGTAGTAATACACGTATCAATCTTGATATTATTTCAGAAGAAAATCCAACGATTCTGGAAGAGAAAGTTGACCCAATCCTTGGAAGCACTACTTATAATGTCTCTGGTCCCAATATGGCCAATTTAGATTTATTGGCCTTGATATCAGAGAAGGCAAACACCAAAAGATATGTTTTACTTTAGCCCGTCATTATTACCTGTCATGTTAGCCAGTCAATATTACCCATTTACCTAGCCAAAATGGTTGTTTTCATTTTTTTCATCCTAGAATATACTCGGTATAGACACTTGATACTGTCCCCATTATTCTAATCTGCATTTTTCAACTTTTATTTCATAGGATTTAGATATTGTGTTTGTTAACTTTTTTTGAGTCATTAAAGGAGTTTTTTTTCTTCCTTAAAAGTTTTATTTATTTGAATGAACTTATTTGATTGGAACATCTTGAATATGACTAAACCTCATTGAATTGCTCATGACTTGTGTATTATTATTATTATTATTTTTTTAAATATAGTATGTATTTGTAATATTCAAGGCTCATTCGGCCCTACCCGCCCGAGCCCAAATAACATAACAGGCTTGGGCAGGCCATGGGTAATTTATGTTGATAAATAACCCTGCCCGCCTGGTTCTTTTAGTTTGTTAGGTAATAGATGCACTTTCCCGCCCTATCCCGTCCCATTTAATAATTAGGCCGGGCTGCCCGGCCTGGCCCAATTTACACCCCTAGAAGGAAATGGCGGCGTCGCAGCGAGCAAAGAAGAATTGTGAAATTGGTAGCTTGCAGGTGACTTAGAAGAGTTTTCTGTGGCCGGAAGAGAAGGCAGCTAACGTTCAGAACTTGATGGCGGAAATCAGTGTTTTGCTGGTGGAGATTGAATGGTGGTGTATCGGAGATAGGGAGTTGTACTTATAGTTGGTAGTAGGCAATCGGAGAAAGGTGCGTACAAGGTCAGTAACTGAGCTGTGTCTGCAAAGGGGGTACGAGTGAGATATAGGTGATATTTGCAGCTGTTGTAAACTATAGCTTCCGGTGGATGACGAGACCGTGACATTCAAGTTGGTCAGAGAGCTGTTGAGTTAGAGGTCCAAGGCATGGTATGAAGTTGCGCGGACAGGTGATGGAATTAGTCTGCCGGCATCAGCAGGTACAAGCTAACGGTGGTATACATTTTATGGAGCTTTGTCCTATCGGTGATGACATTACAGGAGCAACAATGTAGGGCCAGCGAATAGAAGGTGGTGTTGTAGTTTGAATGGGCAGTCATGCTTGAAGAATTTAGATGCTGCTGTGGTCGGGTTTTGCCGGACCGGAATTTGATAATGAACTGAGTTTGGAAATTGGGTCATGTTGTCAGTGGACTTGGACTGGGCTTGATAAATTCGTTAGGTCGTAAGTGGATACCCTCACAGCAATACCTAAGAGATTTAGACTTTAACAGAGAAGAGAAGAGAGGAGGTCGGTTCACGGAAGGGTTTTCTCTGTTAGTGACAGACAGAGAAGGAGAAGAAAACATCGGCTGCAGAGGTGTTTTTAGATCACAAGAATAAGAGACGACGAACACGATATTGGTTTAATCTTTACTCTATTGTTATTATTTTTGATGGGTTTTGAGAAACCCATAATCATGTCTTGTTAGATTTCATAACTAGGGTTTTTAAGGATTGAAACCACTTGGGGTATTAGGCTGCTTTGATTTGGTTATATAGCAATAGACCGTTATGATTTGAAAAAAATAATTCTTGAATATTGTTTATGGATTTATTGAAAATCAGTTGTTGCTTCACCGGTTTTAAAAAACTTTGTGCTTAATGAATTAGTTTTACAAATATGTTTTTCTCATTATTTGATATTCCATGCTTGGGTTAATTTCTTTTATGGGTTATGCTTAGAAGAGTCAAATAATATTTGTGAATCAATATTTTAGTTTCATATAATTTTATCGCTGATGCAATTTGATGGTGCATGCTTGGATTTATTCTTTTGATGTGCTATGCTTAGGGTATACCAGTGACGTTTTGCGACTCTAACACATATAATAGGTGATGCCAATAGAACGAACAATAAACATATATTCATAATTATGTTTCATTTCAGTAGTTGGAAAGAAATAGTGGTGGATACCATAAAACCTTGGTTATCGTCTGTCTCTGTGAATTTTTTCGGTTACTTCAAATTTATTATTTCTTTTTCTTTTATTATTCTTTATAAAATCCAAAAACATCACTGCTGGTTAGTTGATTAGAGATATTGATTACTGTATTTCCACCACTCCTCGTGGGAACGACTCATACTTGCCTCTGTCTACTAGTTAGACACCGTGCGATTGCGGTTATTACATAGAGGCATCTCCGGATCCTATCAACAAGATATAAAAGTAATCACAAACATTTATGTCTTATCGTTTGTGATTCCACAATATCTTTTTTCCCTGCGTCGATTAAGACTATTGCGAGGTGATTGATAAAACTGAGCTGTTCTTCGGGAATATAAGTCTGGTTTTATTGATTGGTTCTTGTTTACCTTGATTTATCAAAAGACGGAACAAAACTCATAGGTTTATTCGTGGGAGACGAATTTATCTATCTTGTAGACTTTTTTGTGAGACAGATTTGTTTATTGAAGTCTTCGACTTTGGGTCGTAGCAACTCTTGGTTGTGGGTGAGATCAACCAAGGGAATGAAGTGCGCAGTATCCTGCAGGGATCAGAGGCGTAGGAGCATAACTGTACCTTGGATCAATGTGAGATTGGTTGGGGTTTAACTACAGTCCAGACCGAAGTTAATTTGTAGTAGGCTAGTGTATGTAGCGGCTTAATACAATATATGTTTAATCTGGACTAGGTCCCAGGGTTTTTCTGCATTTGCAATTTCCTCGTTAACAAAATTCTAGTGTCTGTGTTATTTCTTTTCCGCAGTATATTTTTATATAATTGAAATAATACAGGTTATGCGTTGTTCAATCAATTAGAATATCCGACCTTATTGGTTGTTGATTTAAATTGATTGACACTTGGATATTGGTGTTTGGTACCATCCAAGTTATCTCTCTTTGATTAAGACTTGCAGATTGCATTTGCTTGAGTAAATCAAATTGAGAGATTGAGATAATAACTCCTTGATATATTTTCTATTGATTGAGTCTAGTTGATTCTCTAAAAAGTAGCTAGGAGTTGTCCATACATATTGCTAATCGAAATATTGGGTGTGGTTGTTAGACCCCCGGTTTTTCAATTGGTATGAGAGCATGCAAACACGTTCAAGACCTTACAAGTCTGTGTGTATCGATCTGACTCTATGGACAGAGGTGCTATCTCTATAAACGTACCACCAGTCTTCGATGGCTCTAATTACTTATAGTGGAAAATTGGTATGCGAGATTTTCTTCAAGCACGTGATTTTCAATCATAGGTATATGTTGTTAATGGCTATGATGTTCCCGTTGAGGCAGTTGGAGGTGTAAACATTCCAAAGAATATTGGTGAATACACTCTTGCAGAGATTCTTGCTACAAAGCAAAACTCCGGCGGTTTGAATGCGATCATACATGCCATTACCCCAAATCTTCAGCACCATGTGTCTAATTGCACTAAGTCGCAAGAATCTTGGGATATCTTAGCAACCGTATTCGAAGGTAATTCCAGTGAAAAGGAAGCTAGACTTCAATATCTTAATATCGATTGGGAAAACCTTCGTATGACAGATGAAACATTTGATGAGTTTAATCACAAAGTGTCTGAAATTGTTAATGCATCTTTTGCATTGGGTAAGACTATTCCTGAAAAGGACATTGTGATGAAAATTCTCAGATCGTTGCCATCTAGATACGATTCTAAGAAGCATGCCATCGTTGAGGGAAATAACCTTGATACTCTCTCCAGAAATACGCTGGTTGGAAAGCTTAAGATCTTTGATCATGAACATTCATCCAAATCTAAAGATGTTGCGTAAAAAGCATTAAAGGACACTAAATTACTTGATAAAAGTAAAAAAAGTGTATATCTCTGAAGATGATCACTCTGAGACAGATTCATCAGATGAAGATCTTGACAAATCAGTCTCGATTGTCACAAGACAGTTTAGGGATCTTCTGTTGAATAGAAGTAAACGGCTCTCCAGAGATAAGCCAAAAGCATCAGTCAAACCTTATAATCGTGTTCCTCCTAAAAACAGGGATATTGATGAAACTGGTGATGCGGATATGCCTCAATGCTTTAAGTGTAAAGGATTTGGTCATTTTGCAAACGAGTGTCCAAATCGGAGAAAATACACTGGGAACAAAGGTTTTGCTGCAACTCTTGATGATATGTCTGACAATTATGATTCTAATGAAGACGAGAAATCAAGTGTTGCACTTCTTGGTGAAAATATTGATTTTGATAATTGTAGCAATACACATATCAATCTTGATATTCTTTCAGAAGAAAATCCAACAACTCTAGAAGAAAAAGTTGACCCAATCTTTGGAAACACTACTTATAATGTCTCAGGTCCCAATATGTGCCTATCTTCTTACACATTCCAGAAGCATGATTTTTATCCAAGTATGACGTACTCATATTTTTCATTAAAGGGTCATGAACTCTCAAGGTGCTACAAGTTCAAACACCAACAAAAGCATGTCAACAAACTTCAACGAAGAGCAAATCATCTAGCAAGAAAGATTAAACTTGCTCAGAATACCTCTGAGGTATGTAAGATTTTATCTTCGTCTAAGAAGTTAGTTACAAGGATAAACTAAGACCATTAGAGAAGAAATTATGGTCAAATAGTTTTGATAGACAGAGGTCTGTGGATTCCTCACAAGAGGAAATTGGTGGAAAAATTGTTGTTCACCACAACGCAACTTGATTGTGTTGTTTTTAAAATCTTGTCTCATGTGCCTGATCAAAAGAGATAATGATTTTGTACCTCTCAGGCTTTAGGAAAACTTCTTTTATTCTTTTCTTAGATTTTTTCTTATTTTTGTCTATCAAACAAAAGAAAAGGGTACTATCGACAATTCTACTCTTCATATGGATAAGAGTTGATCGTTTACGAACCTATTTTAAGGTTTGGAACCCTAAATTTCTTTTTCCTTCTCTAAAACCTCTTTTTATCGCAAGACTACTTGTTGAGTTAATTGTGATTTCCTCTCACAAACCCATACGTTCATGGAAACTCCAAGAATGATGTCTTCTAATGGAAAAGAAGGTAATGTGATTGTTAAGCCATCAATCATGAAGGAAAAACAAAAATCTCCATTGCCTCCAACCTTAAAAAGAAAAAGAAGTAATATGAGGAAGCCAAGAGCTGTTCCTTCAAATTCTCAGAAGTTTTCTGATGTTCTTGAAGTGTTAAAGGAGCTGCGAAAGGAGATTCAGCAAATAAAGGCTTTTGTGTATAAGACTCGTGAGATTCAGAAGGCCCTGGTTCGACAACAGAAACCAAGAAGGTTTATTGATATAAACTCCTACCTTAATGAACCTTATGTTCCAATGGCTGTTGACGACAAGGAGTTCGGGGAAGATAAAGAATTCTTTAAAGGTTTTATTGCCTAGTAAATCTTATATTTTTCTTTTGTTTAGAAGAATAACTAGTGTTTTGGAATAGCCATTATTGTGATTACACATAGCTATGTCCAAAGTTTTAATCTTCTTGTTTTTAGATTTATTTGTTTAATTCTAAACTTGTTTGGAAGATGATGGTTGCAGTATTAATATTTATGGTTTTATATATTGTAATATTTTGATAGGATATGTGTGTTTACGTCCGTGAACTTAATTGTCCCATATTTTGTCAAAAGTAAAGTCGTTCATGAATTGTTATGCAAATATTGATAAAAGACTGAATAGACTTTTGACAAAACACAAAAGTTAAGCCTATATTGTCAAGTATTGATGTAAGATAGGTTAAATCTTTTGTGATTCAAGGATTATGTCTATTGTGTGTCATTGTGCAAATGGTGATGGAAACATAGAATGAATCCTTGTGTATTCCGCAGTAATTGATCTAACATGATCCTTTTTTTTGTGTATTATTGTGAGACTCCGTATTTTGTCTTATGTTGAGCACTAGACAACCAAGTTGATTATTTTTGTGATTAGCTCAGTTGTGTTCCGTAAGGTACTTTACGTAGAGTAAATTGAACTAAATCAATCATCTTGTGTGATTATTTAGTTATGACTCCGTAAGTTTTTCTCTTGTTGAGCATGATTGACTGGGTTGGTTATTTTTATAATTAACTTAGTCATCGCTCCATAGATTTTCTTATGTGAGTATAAACAATTGAATTGATTACTTTGTGATTAGTTTAATTGTGTATTCCGGTTAGATTAATTATGAGTTCTCTTATGAATAATCTAATCGAGTTATTAAGTATCCATAAGTTTACTTGTGTTGAGCATATTTAGTCAAATTAATCTTGGTTCGCTTTGGTTAATATGATTAAATATTTCTTGTTGGATTCCAAATTCATACTTGTATGTGATTTGTTGAGTCTAAAGAAATCCTTCTTTTCTTTTGAAATTAAGGTCGCTCTTGTTGTTCCCTTGGGAATGACATTTTATGGGGGAGAGTTCTTTTAAACTTGTCCTTAATTGCCAAATATTTGTGGGGAGTGCGGATATGGAATATTATAGAGGTTATCTTGTATCTTTATAAACTCCTTGATGAATGAATTTAGCTTCGGCTTAATGATTGCATCTAAACAAGATGATATACATTTACCTTTGGCCATGAAATGTCTCTTACGGAAATTTCATTAGGATCTCGTTCTTGTACCTTTGCCAATTTTATTGACAAAAAGGGGGAGAATTAATATGTAATTCATACTACAAATACATATGGTTTTCGGATCATTATGTAAGGGGGAGCGGTTTCCATGTGAGATGGAGTATTGACTAAGGGGGAGTGAAGTATCACTATAGTATTGTTGTTAAAGTTGTGATGAAATTGGACTTTGACGTTGTATAATAATACTATGACACTGTATAACAATGATTGAGAACTCTTGTTTTCTCATTGTTATAGCTACGGATTTTCAACAACGATGATGCTAAACTTACAACCTTTGGGATCATTGGACTACTTGGAAGTGACGAAGATTTCGAGTATTGTTGAAGATTAGACATGTGGAATAGGAGCTACAAAGTTAATTTATATATTTTTTATATTCCATATGTATTAATAGTTTTGCCACTAAAATTGACAAAGGGGGAGATTTTTAGAGCATTGCTCGGTCGAACACGCATGCGTTGCTATCTCAAGCATGTTTGTCAATGTTAGTGATCAGAATTATAAAGTCTTGATTTCTAGTCTACTATAGCTAAGGTCTAGGACTCGGATAGAAAGTGTAGTTGAGCTCAAGAACTCCATGGAGATCATCATACAAGACGAAGGACTACTCAAGGAACCAGTGGATCTTCATCGACTAAAAGGTATGTGGAGACCTGAACTTATCTATCACTCAAAAGTCTATTTACTCTATCTGCTATCTTGAGACAAAAGTTGTATTACTATATAGAATAAGATTATACACATATGACATTTTGAGCTGAGTATATGTCGCTTATCTATTTCTCGAAATATGTGTTGGTAAAGCTTTTGCTTTATCCAAGTTCATATTTACCTAGTGATGAAAGTCATGTAATGTTTCAATCATTTTGGAAATCGCTCTGACGAAAAATAGTTTGTGAATAACAACTATATATAACACCCTCTAAGAATGTTTCAATTATTGAATTGAGAGTTTAGACAATATAACCAATGGAAGGTATAAACATTGTTGTGGTAACACATATATGTGTAAGTCCTTATTGCTTGAACCGAAGTTTGCAAACTTTGTTGATCAAGTGAAACCGGAGTAGTATGCAAACTCAGTCTGTAAAATTAGTGTGCAAACTCAGTCTGCGAACTGGAGTTTGTGAATTTCGTCCGAAAACTTAAGTCCGCGAACTTGAGTAGGTTATGCCTAAAAACGATGTTTGTGAACTTATCTTAATAAACTAAGGAATGATATTGCAAACCATGGATTTATAGTTCATGAATCGATTCGAGTGAATCACACCGTTTTTGCTTCAATTATGTCTTATGTAGTACATGAGATCTCATAGCAATTGAACAACTCTCTAGCTAGTTCCTTTGAGTCATTTGGACTAGTTATGGTGAAAAAGAATATGGTTGATATGAAAGTTATCATTTGGCTAACCATTTGGTTAACTAGTGTTGAACCAACTAATGTACAAGTTTGGGTACGGTTACACAAACCCAAAATCGTCAAGTACATGTATGTATAACAAGCTATGTTTTCGATCTAACGGTTGATAAATATAGCTTGTATCTAATCACGTTTTCATATAATGGTGAATATTGAATGCTTTGTTACTAAGCTAACATTGATTGCAAACCCTGATTTGAAAGACTATACAAGGGATAACTCTAGCAACTGGGAAACCTAATATCCATACATTCTGTGTGATACTAGTTTTATAAGCTAGAGTGGATTCTCCTTTAACCTTTGGTTTTATTCTTCGAAAACTAGGTTAACGACTTAAATACTTCATTGGGATTGCGAAGCCAGACCGATACTACTTTTCTTGTAGTTGTGTGATCTGATCTTGCTGTTTCTATCGTACGAGTACAATTGTAATATTTGGCTTGAGATTTCTATCTCCGATAGGCAAGATATAAAAGTAATCACAAACATCTTTGTCTCATCGTTTGTAATTCCACAATATCTTTTTTCGCTGCGTCGATTAAGACTATTGCTAGGTGATTGATAAAACTGAGCTGTTCTTCAAGAATATAAGTCTGGTTTTATTGATTGGTTCCTGTTCACCTTGATTTATCAAAAGACGAAACAAAACTCATAGGTTTATTCGTGGGAGACGAATTTATCTATCTTGTAGACTTTTCTATGTGAAAAAGATTTGTTTATTGAAGTCTTCGACTTTGGGTCGTAGCAACTCTTGGTTGTGGGTGAGATCAACTAAGGGAATCAAGTGCGCAGTATCCTGCTGGGAAGAGAGGCGTAGGAGCATAACTGTACCTTGGATCAGTGTGAGATTGGTTGGGGTTCAACTATAGTCCAGACCGAAGTTAATTTGGAGTAGGCTAGTGTCTGTAGAGGCTTAATACAATGTATGTTTAATCTGGACTAGGTCCCGGGGTTTTTCTGCATTTGCGGTTTCCTCGTTAACAAAATTCTGGTGTCTGTGTTGTTTCTTTTCCGCATTATATTTTTATATAATTGAAATAATACAGGTTTTGCGTTGTTCAATCAATTACAATATCCGACCTTATTGGTTGTTGATTTAAATTGATTGACACTTGGATATTCTTCTTTGGTACCATCCAAGTTATCTCTCTTTGATTAAGACTCGCAGATTGTATTTGCTTGAGTAAATCAAATTAAGATATTGAGATAATAACTCCTTGAGATATTTTCTATTGATTGAGTCTAGTTGATTTTATAGAAAGTAACTCGGAGTTGTCCATACAGATTGCTAATCGAAATATTGGGTGTGGTTGTTAGACCCCCGCTTTTTCAATTTCGATCCTTGTGCAGTTCCATGTATCAGTATAGCAGTTGGAAATACACCAATAATTATGCAAGCCCAAACTGCTGTAGAGGGGCACAAAACAACTCTCAGGTCATACATTTCGAGTATGAAAAGTGTGACAACATGCAAGGCTCCTTCAATGAAGAAGCCCACTGCTAAGAAAAATCCTACTCCTACAGATATTGTTGATAAGGCGCAGATTAAAGCTAATGAAGAGACACATGTTGCTGATGATGCGTTGAAGAAAGCTGATGAAGAGACGCATGTTGCTGATGAGGTGCAAAAGAAATATGCAGAAGGTGGTGTTATGGTTGAGCCGCAGGAGAAAGCCGAAAGTGATGATGCAAAAGTCGATGAAGAGACACCTACAACTATTGATGACAGTTTGGTTATGACTGCTCCAACTCAGGCAACACCTTAAACTTTTGATGATAATTTTCCTTCTACACGGTTTGATGATTCGTTGGTGATAACTACTACAACTCAGCAAACTTAGGGTGACAAACCTGAGACCTACAGGTTGGTGCAAATAGGGGCTAACCATGGTGATATGATAGAAGTAACTGAAATGATAGATGCAGTTGTCAGCGACATTAACCAAGCTAAAGGAATTTCTAAACATGGACCTGCAGAGATGAATCCAGAATAAGGGTGCACCGGAACCGAGCCGGACTGGTATAACCGTACCTGTTTTTGTATCGAACCGAGGAAGGGGGTACAGGTACCGGTCTAAAAAATAGGAACCAGGGCTAAGAAGGTATAGGTACATAGTCCTTCCCTGGTCCCGTACCGTCCCGGGCCGAATGTACCGAAGAATTATAACCATAAGATTTAGGGGTAGTAGACTACTGATAGCCATTATATTTAGGGGTGGTATATATAGAAAAACTTGGCTAGGGTTTCTCATTATTTTTTTTTCCGTCTTCTCTCTCTGAGAAAGATAAGAACTCCATTAGAGTTACAAGGAAGTTTTTTTTCTCTTCTCCATACTTCAACTCCACGAACACCACCAGTTACACTTACAGGTTACACCACCTCTCTATCCAGAAGAAGAAGAAGAAAAAATCAGTGATTGTGTTTCTATTGTAAGTTTTTTTCATTTTTTTCTTCTTCAATTTTGTTGATGGTGGATTTTCATTTAAGGGTAAAATTGTAAAACCTAAAAAATTATGCGCCAACATCTTGTAAAAGATAAGGACATTAATGAGTGATGGATACTCCTTCACTTTATTAATTCACTTAGGATGGATCATGTGGCAACAATCCCATTCTGTGAATAAAATACGAAATTCATCCTGGTTAGAGCATGTAGCAACAATCCCATATACCCTGTGAATTTCCAGCATTATTAATTAATGCACAACCGGCCTTGTATTTCCTGTACTCATTATCAGTGTGTCATGACGACTGAGTGTTGCTCTCAGCAGAGCAACACGAATCTCCAAGCATTATAATGAAAGCATGTACGAAATACTCGTACAGGATGAACTCTCGATATGTTATACTAGCCCGATTGAGCCAGTCTCGGTGTGTTATACTAGCCCGATTGAGCATCCGGACTGACCGTATCAGTCTAGATATGATCATGACCATCCAACTCCACCAACATGATTGGATGGTCCAGATCGATTCCATAACCCCCAAGCAGGTATGGAATATCTGCCGTACCAACGCGGATCCCGCATGGTCGGCCTCCCCTTGGCCTAGCTTTCCAAAATGTCCAAACCATATCAGTATGGATGGAAAACCCTAAATTAGGGTTTGCGGCACATTACATGTGTCGCAAAAGAGTCACAACCATCCATCTTCGCAGGCATAGATGGAGGGTGAAGATATAGATTCAAAGGGCATAGAATATGTCAACACAATCACAGTGGTCCCACCTACATACCTGACCAATCGGTCAAGACCAACCATGGTTGGTCATTCCAAATCGTGCGCCTGAATGGAGCATGACGCACGGCCTTGAAGACCAAAATTAGGGTTTTTGAATCACGAGCGTCCATTTTCTCTGGCACGAATGGAGGGTCCAAGATCAGATCAAAGCAGGTACGGTCATACCAACATGACCACCGTGGACCCGTCTCTCCCTTCACCTGATTGGACAAGTCCGAACTTGGCAATATGCTTCGGTTTACGCGCCTCTAACATGCATGGTCGCTCCTTCCAAACTGAAAACTAATCTCAACCGCTCGATTTCGCCGGACGAATTGAGCGGCTTAGATCATGTTTTCATGGGACGGTAAGGCATATGCGTGAACATCAGCCTTCCATCTACATGATGGAGCCATCGGCCAAGACCGACCAAGCATGGTCGTCTTGGAACGCCTGCCCGAAGCTGGTACGATATGCAGCTTTTGCGGCACTAATTTTCTATCGCAATTCGATCTCGACCACTCAACTTCGCCGGAGGAATTGAGTGGCCCAGATCACGTTTCCGTGGGGCGGTCAGGTATAGGCGCCTACACTGTTGTGCCATCTACACACATGTAGGATCGTCCAGCCCAAAATAATGTCCTAAGCTTGGATTCAATCAGGGAGAAGAGTGGTGCATGCACACCTCCTTCAAAACCCTAATCTCAGCAAGTGTCGCAGATGAGTGTCTCAAAGATCATTTCATTCGTCCAACTTCACCAGCTTGGTTATATAGCCCTGGTCAGGAGTTAATTGGTCAGTGTGGAGTCATGATGATCGTCATCCACCACTCTACCACACCATGTGGTCGGCCAAGGTAGGACTTGCTTGCGCAACCTCCAAACCATCACATGAAGTAGGCTGGACATGAAGTTATTACGCTCAAACAGCAATGCTTCATGCATGCTGAATATACTCAATGCAGTACCTGCATAGTATACATATGATACTTCACAAGTATCAATTTCCTAAATAACGTAGCATTACATGCTACTTTCTGTGGGTTCCAAGATCCACACGTTCAAGACATCAATCATGTCACAAACTGGGGGATACATACTGGGGTATTGGTCTGGCAGTTTACAGCTTGCAGCGCACAACGCACCATCACAAGAACATGTCAGGAAGACATGGACGGTTAGTGATGATGGGAGAAGTGGGCAAGTCTGGTCATGTGAAACCAACACACTACTCCACTACTCCATCACTCCACTTTCTCCACTTCCCACGAGATACGAAGGTTGGGCTAAAAGACTTGTATAAATAGGTTCTCCGCCCTATTTTCAAAGAACATAACAAGTCCAGACATCAGAGACAAGTGTGGATACAATCGTATTCAAACACCGGAACTGATAGCTTACATCCGACAAGCCAGTTCAGCTTTCTGATAAAAGTCATGCATAGACAACACCTTTACATTCTCAACACCTTATTCGCTTCCCTCACTAAGATCAACCCCGTCTCCTTCACTTTTATGACCAAAACAAGTCTGGAACAGCCAATTATTGGTTTAGGCCGGACTTGCACAGATTTATCTCTCGAATCTACAAGCACTCACCGCGCAGTATTTGTTTAAGGTTTAGATTCATTCCTCATCCACACCCCAAATTACCAAAATTGGAAGGAATAGTTTTCACCCATAAACAATTGGCGACCACAGTGGGAGATTAATCTCTTGGTTGCAATATCAATTTCCAATTCTCAAATTTCATCTTTTCAATTCCCGGTTCGATTTCCGCAATTTTAAGAGGGTAGATTTTAGAACTAATTCAATCAGCAATTCATTTCAAGATGGTGGGACTCAGGTCTGGATCAACAATCAATTCTGATAGAGCTAGCGTGGATAACACTCCCGGTGTCGATGTACCTATCAGTGGAGCTAGCGTGGTCAATACATCTCGTGGAGCCGTCGCTTCTATTACCAGCGACAACGTAGCAGGAGATGTTCCAGTAAGTGTAACACCTCCCATCACCAGAGCCATAACAGCCGCAAATCCCGATATCTCCTCAAGTGTAACACCTCCGGTAGTCACCATGGCAACAACTTTCACTTCTTCATCAGGAAAAGGAGCCGGAGTGATGAGAGGAAGACCATATCCCATTACCATTGCAGACTTGATGGAGAAGAAGGAAGTTCTTGTTAAGATTCAAATAGATATGGACGCAACTCAGAAAGAGGTACTCACTTTTCTTAAGACATTAATTGATCGATTGCCACAAGAGCCGCAATAACCCCTGGAGCCAACTAGGAACGCATTCAACGCACCGGAGAAGGTAGACTCCTACACTGGGGACTGATCCTCACAACGATCCTCCTCAAGTCAATAGTTTTACTATGAACCAGAGTCCGGTGGATCGGGAAGCGGTTTTCTCTAGTGGAAAGTTTATGCGAACTTTCACACCTCTCAAAGAATCAGCGCGCGGAGACATTTTGCTGCAATCAACCAGAGAAAGGTCACAACCGTGCCCTACATGTCACCGCACACATCAAGGATTCAGAGTTCAAGACGACCCTTATTGACACAAGAGCATCTTCGAATGTGATCACTCTCAAGACTCTCAGGACATCCGAGGTTCTCCCAGGAAAGGTCGTACGGAAGCCTACCACAATGACGGACTTCGAGGGAAACCAAACCAGCACATACATGAGAAGCTCTGCGGAAAGAATCAGACAAGTTCGTTCATCCCACTCCCTACGTGGGCGTAAATTCAAGATGAAGACCGGCTTGCATCATTGAGGGCTAAAACCCACGATGCATCCTTGCTGATGAAGCATTCTTCTCCATCATGTGAAGCCACGACCCACGTTCACATGAAGAGGGAACGAACTTTTGTGGCGAGTTGTAACCAGAAAGGGAAAATTCCTATCAATTAAGGGAGACTGTTACCCAGCTCCATGGAATGTTATACTACAAGTGTTAAATGCTCCACAACATACAAGATGGCACCAACTCCACAACTAATGAGATTGATCACTTCACATATTCGCTTGGATATATAAAGAAATGTCGGGTTTAGATGAAAATTGGTCACCCATCATCTACATGTCATACCTGGATCCAAGTCGGCTAAAAAGTTGTAGTTCAGACACGAGGAAAATGGATAGATCAGGTGTTGCATATACTTCAGAGACTTGAACATGTTTTGCTCCAAAAACGATCCTCCTCTACCTAACATCGACATGTTAGTAGATGCAACCAGCGGACACGGCATGTTCTCCTTCATGGATGGATGTAATAACGTCATATCGAGCAAGATTCGCCACTCTATCACAACAAGATCCGGGAAAGTCACTTTATCATATATCATCCTATGGATGCTACTTAAAGTTCCTTCACCGTCAGTCAAGTACTTCTTCAACACGAGAGAGATGGTCGGTCAAGAAACATGGAATTCACAAGGGTAAATCGAACTAAAGAGGAAGCCACTTCAACGCTCCCTCCAGCAGAAGATGCTTCAATGGTCTATTCAAGAGCCGCCTCGACGCCCCCTCCGGGACCCATGCTCGCTTTAGAATCCTTCTTCAACACTCTCTCCAGGATCCACCTCAATGTTCGCACCAGAAGCCACTTTATCATCCTCTCAAGCTACATCAATAATCTGCGCTCTGGTCAAGTTATCTTTGATGTACTCATTTCTCAACATACGTCTCATCCATCCTTTATGAGAGCCCAGCGGAGCATGAAAAACCTTGAAGTCGTTCCACGATCCACACGTCCGAATCAATTTTCAAGTTCGGATCAAGTTTCAAGTCCGGATCAATTTTCAAATCTGGTATTGATCAAAGTCACAAGGCTGGTAAGACATCAATCATGTCACAAACGGGCGCATGATGAGTCTCGGGATACCCACATTCAAGCCCACGTTCGATCAAGTAGGCGCGGCAAAGCCCACGAACGAAACAGGCGTAACAGTCCATCATTCTCCCGGACATCTCTTGAACGTGACATGCTCGAAGGACAGGACGACCCGTCTCTCCTGGTAACATCTAACTTTGTCTCATAAGTTTTATCTTCAACTGTCACCATCTCATTTCCACCCCACAATAGTGTAATCATTATGTGCTAGGCAGGGGACTTAATGTTGATGGTGGATTTTCATTTAAGGGTAAAATTGTAAAACCTAAAAAATTATGCGCCAACATCTTGTAAAAGATAAGGCCATTCCTTCAATTAATTCACTTAGGATGGACATGTCAATCCCATTCTGTGAATAAAATACGACATCCAGGTTGGAGCATGGTTAGTGATGACTTATTATCGGTGCGGCAGAAGTGGCAACACGAATCTCAAAATTATAATGAAAGCATTTGGTGTTATACTAGCCCGATTAAACCACTCTCGGTGTGTTATACACCAAGCATCACTATCTCCACTCCACTCCACTAGCATGATTGGATGGCCCAGATCTTCCACTTTCTCCCGCAAACTTCCCTACGGGTTTGCGGCACATTACATGATAACCATCCATCTTCGATAGATGGAGGGTGCAGATGGGCACGGCTCACCATGGGCCCCGGTGAAAATACTTTAGGGTTTTTAAATCAAGTGCGTCCATTTTCTCCGGCACGAATGGAGGGTCCAATATCATATCAAAGCAGGTCCAGTCATACCAACATGACCAGGTTCTCCGCATGGTCGCTCCTTCCAAACTGAAAACTAATCTCAACCTCTCGATTTCGTCGGACGAATTTTCAAAGAACAAAACAAGTCCATTATATGCTACTTTCTGTGGGTTCCACGATCCACACGTTCAAGACATCAATCATGTCACAAACTGGGGATACATCTTGGGGTATTGGTGCAGCGGTTTTACAACATGGATGGTTAGTGATGATGGGAGAAGTGGGCAAGTTTGTGGATACAATCCACTACTCTATCACTCCACTTTCTAAACTTCCCACGAGATACGAAGGTTGGGCTAAAATACTTGTATAAATAGGTTCTCCGCCCTATTTTCAAAGAACAAAACAAGTCCAGACAACAAAGGCAAGTGTGGATACAATCGTATTCAAGAACCGGAACTGATAGCTTACATCCTGCAAGCCAGTTCAGCTTTCTGATACAAGTCCTGCATATCCAACACCTTTACATTCTCAACACCTTCTTCGCTTACCTCCCTAAGATCAACCCCGTCTCCTTCACTTTTGTGACCGAAACAAGTCTGGAACGGACATTTCTTGGTTTAGGCCGGACTTGCATAGATTGATCTCTCGAATCTACAAGCACTCACCGCGCAGTACATTTGTTTAAGGTTTAGGTTCATTCCTCATCCACAACCCAAATTACCAAAATTGGCAGGAATAGTTTTCACCCATAAACAAATTTTAATCAATTTCTATTCGTTATTGTGTTTAAATCGATTGATTTAGACTATTAGGTTACTTGATTTTTGTTAATTTGAGCTTTATTTTGATTTTTGATGACCAATTGGTTAGAACTGGATTAACTTAATTTAGGGTTTTACAGGGTAAGTTATCACGCCAAGGAGAAGGCGAAGGAAAAAGATTCTAGGAACAATCCAACTCAGAAATTTTTAACCAAGGGTAAGTTCATCAAAATCTTTCTTTTAATCCTGTGAAATCTTCTTATGTTTCATGAATTTCCAAGGGTAAGTTGTTGACGGATTCTTTTCAATTGAATCAATTCTATGACCAAATTCCAAATACTTTGCATAAGGGTTTTGCTTGATTTTGCTTATAAGTTACGAATCAGTTATAATGGTGTTGTGATTTCTGGATTGGTTCTTTTCAATTAATCAATTTAAGTTTCATTTAACCCTAGTGGTTTAATCATCATACAATATCACCTCCCTGTTTGTCTAAATAATGAGTATTATTTAATTAAAATGGGTTGTTTTATTTACTTAGGGTATTGATGTTTTAAATATCTTGGTTGGTATATTATAAAACTTAATCATACACTATTGTGAGTCTTTCTGAAGACAAGAATGACAATGTTTGATTGGTCAATTATGACTTAAAATCTTCAAAATCTTTTTCCTTTTAACTTAATTGGAGTATGGTTGTTGATGGTTCCTTTTCAATGGAATTAAAGGAAGGCCGGTTACAATCCTATATGGTTTGATTGATTGTACTTCAAAGTGAGGGAATGATGTATATAACCCATTCATGGATTCCTTTTCTTATGTTTACGTTAAATGAAATTACATATTTTATGCTAGTGAGACGTAGTTTGATTGTTTTGTTTAGTTGTACAATACAACAAAGCTTAGTTGTCTAGTGACATGATAGCTGTAGTATTTGGTTGAACTGTATATGACTTTGTTTGGTGTTCTCTAGTTACATGGAAGTTGTGGCATTTGGTTGAGCTGCTTGAGCATATATTTATTGATTTTGAGAATATTGGAATTGAATCAATTGATTGCTCTGCCTCTAATTGATTTCAGTAATTAAGATTTTTCTCTGACTTGATCAAGTGTATTGTTGCAGGTAATCTTGATTAGTTGCTGAAGTTTGAAGCTACAAGTGCTACTTGTTACTTTTTTTACCACCATTATCCAGTCATTGTTACTGCTACTTGATACTTTTCTACTTGTTATTATTCAATTGCGTGTGTGAGTGACTGTTTCTGTCAGTCTTTGACTCTTTTGCTTACTTTTATAGTTTTTCAAAACTTGGTATTTGAATTTGACACTTTTCTTTGCTAGTAATCTAGTATTAATATTATTGCTACTTTTTATTAGTTGTTAATTGTTATGTATTGACACTGTGCTTTGAGATATTTCTTAATATATTGTTGCTCGGTAAAACAGGTTCTAAGCAGGAAAAAAATTATCTGGAAAAATTAAGGACCGAGACTGGTACCGGAACAGTACCTGGTCCCGAATAGTAACGGAACCGAGGTACAGGGTATAGGTACCGGTCCAAAAAATAGGAACTGAGGTTAGAAAGGTACTCGGTCTCATTAAGAACCGAGCCAAACCGTACCGTGTGCACCCTTAATCCAGAACCTACCTCCAGTGGTAAACCATCTTCCTTTTGAACCTTTTTTTTTTTTTTCCGTTGTTGTTTATAATTAATGTGTAACTTCAAGTTACACATTGTAAAAGGCATGTGTAGCTTGAGGTTACATATAGTACAAAGTATATTAATGAAAGTGTAGCTTTCTGTTTCAACTTGAAGTTACATATTATATGGCTTGTGTAACTTTAAGTTACATACAATACATGATTTATAATACAATTGTAACTTGAAGTTGCATATTATTTAGGCTTGTGTAACTTTAAGTTACATACGTGGCCACCAAGTGTATCTTTCTGTTACACATGTGCAACCTTTTTTGATTCTCCCTATTTTTGTTTGCACAGCTGAAACACAAGAAAACTTTTTTAGCCATGTCATAGATAAAACTCCAAAACCTGCAGGAGAGTTACTCAAGGAAGTTGTGAATACACTAAGAGAAAGCCAACCAGCACTCATACAACAACGCGTTCTTGGGAATATAAAAATTCAAACACAAGATCTGAAACAGTATGAAAGAAATTTAAAGAGGATTAAGACGACTGCTAATGAAGAAAAATGGCCGTAGTTCCAGAAGTAAAATAATAAAGAATGCCGGCAGTTCCAAAAGTAGAAGAAGAAACAATGACTGAGGTTACCGAAGAAGATGATGGGACAATGAGAAAGTATATGAAAGGTTCCTTAGTTATTGAAAGGCTGAATGGTGATCGAAAGAAGAAAGTGCTTGAATATTTATGTACTCATCCCAAAAGCGTAAATAGCTATAACCAGAACTCATGCTTGATTCTATTATCGTGTTTAAATGTAGATTTTAATAATGATCGTTGTATTTTACTACTTGACTCTGTTATGTTGTTTAATTGCTTTCTTCTTTCTAATGCAGAGACATTAGTTGGATAGAACTCAATGAAGATGGTAGCCCGCTCTTTAATATAACTGGATAACTAATGCTCCAGCTTACCAAGAAAGAAGCCTACTTGGAGTCATAATTCATCGATTTCTACATTAGCAGGTTGAGGACAAAGATGAACTCAAACAGCAAGTATGACCAAGCGTTATTCCTCTCACCGAAAGCATATGTAAGTAGTTTGAAAATTTTAAAATCTTATTGCATTTATAATGTGTAATGGGTGTTGAAAGATTATGATAACATGCTCAGATTTTTTAATGTTGGCAAAATGTGATGTGTAATCTGAGATTACATATGCATTTATAATGTGTAATCTGAAGTTACACATCCATTTATAATGTGTAACATCTGTAACTTATGGTTTAAAATGTGTGTTTGATATTCAAAATGGTTTTTGCAGAAATCTTATTTGGACAATGACGGTGATTTCATGAAATTATGGATTCCTAAGCTTGTCAAGGACTATTACAAGTGCAAAAACAATGCAGTCAGACTTTTTGCCCCAATGTGCAACAACACACACTTCACATTTCCAGAGTATGACTTGACTAGCACTAAAGCTTGGTCCCACATGAACTCGTTAGACATTAAGGACCTCAGGCACGACCACTTGCAGCAAGACAAGAAATATGCATTTGCAATAACTATAGAACTGACACTCCGATGTCCTCTTTGGTTGACTGAAAGTGCCAGAAACCTCGCTTCGCCAAAACAAGGTTCATTCCATGACTGTCTTCTATTTGTATGCACTTACATGAATATCAGGATGAAGAATAAACCACTTGACAAAAAACCAACCACACATATGGTGAGAAGGTTGGCTGACAAGGTGAACTGCATGAGAGGAAGCATGCTTTATAAGATTATTTTAGATCCATCCAGAGTTGTGTAAAGCAGTTATTTGGATTAAAAAAACTTCTATACTTGCAAATATGTTGTTAGCTACAAGTGTAAATTTCATCAGTTACTAGATTTTAGCAGTTCTTGGATTTGGAAAACTTCTATACTTTTGGATTGAAATTCATTGAATTAAAAAGTTTTTTACTTGTGTTAACTGCAAGCTATTATTAGACTTATAAAAGTATCTTGTTAGAACTTTTCTGTTGTGTGTACAGGTTTCAGAAGTATGCAACAGGTTAAGTAACTTAAAGTTACATATCAAATTAAGATGCGTAACTTGAAGTTATATATGTTAAAAAATAATTGTTTCCAGTCAACAGGTAAAGACAATACAGTGGAATGTATAACAGGGCCAAATGCTGAAACATAGGTTAAGTAACTCATTGTTACACATGCAATTAAGACAAAACTAAAATCAAAAAATGTAAAAATAACAATGTGGAAGTAATAGTTGCACATCCATATTTTATAAGTGTAAACCAAAGTTACACATGCATTTCCCTTCCGTGTTCAGAAGACTGATGTGATCTCAATAATGTTGTAGTAAATAGATTCGTTGAGACTTGTGAAAGCATTAGATTTTAGACTTATAAAACTTAAAAACAAACTAAACTTAACTCAAAATTTAATTTCAAGATATTAGGAATAACCAAGACATTGATTCCACTATTACACATGAATAAATTATGGTAAATAGTCCAAAACACTAATTATCTTGTAAGTCCCTTATTTCTTAATTCACATATAATCAAGCAAATTCTCAAAAATTAATTGTATCTCCTAAGCATAGATTATCTTAATACAAAGTATAACCTATCTAAATGAATCACAACTAATGAAGGAAATTATGCAAACAATTAAAAACTCTGCAAAAGCAGTGATTGAGTGAATTATAAATTATAAATTAGAGAAAATAAAATAGTTACCAATTATTCATGCGTAAATAGCTTCCTCATTGACTTGATTGTGAGAGAATTAGCTCATCATCATGTTGGAAACACACTCAAAATTCATTTTTTATTGCTCAAAGTGTTTACAAATGATGAAAAGGGAGAAGAAATTATAAAACCAGGTTTGTAATAGTTTTATTTGTTAAAAACTGAAAAGAACGATGAAAGGTATATGTCGCTAACACTGTATATATACGACCTCCTTCTCTGTGTCGTTATCACTATTGATAAACGACTGTCTTTGGTGGTCTGTTATTCTTCGTGTTCTTCAGTTATGCAGCAGCAGGAAGGTATTCTCTGAAGCTCTGATTATCGTTACTTTCTTCTTCAAACTCTCCGTAGCCCCTCTTCACATCTTCTCGACCCTTTATATACTTCACAGGACCAAATATCTTCCGAAATAACTCCAAACAATCCTCCATTAGTCCCATTATTCTCCACAGCATTTAACGGGAAATAATTTTCTTAAATTTCCCTGTCACACTTCAAACCGCTGCAGGCACACTCCAAATCGATGCACCCAACTCCCAAATAGATTATAACTCGTGAAAGGAGGAGTTTTACACGTAATCTCTACGAATAAACCCAACAGTATCCTGGGTTTTTCTTACTTTGTTTTCCTGAAACTCGGTGATATACTTTCCTTTTTTTACGTATCTGAAGTCATTACGTCCCCTGTTTTAGTCAAATAGGATAATAACATTCATTTTCCTATACAAAATCTCCAAGTATCTCGTCCAAAAATGAATCCATGGAAGTACGCTGTGAACATATTTTTCCCGCCATTTTTTGGATTTTAAACAAAGAAGGTGGAGTCCCCTTAACCAGAGTGGGGGTGGCGATAGCAGCTGGCTCACTGGGGGTGCCCTTATCCAAAATGAGAGTGCCTTTATCACTTTTCTCAGGGGGGTCCAAATAACACTTTTTTGAGCAACTTTTTCCACACAAGTGTATTTCTCCAAAAACACCTATACAAACATAAAAACACCAAAATAAGTACAAAAATCAAGCACTAACAATAGAGACATTGAGGACAATTCAGACACAAAAATGTGTCTATCAAATACCCCCAAACTTATTATTTGCTAGTCCTCGAGCAAATCTAATCTAGAAAATAAAATGACTATACTTAGCACGTGCAACAAGCCATTAAACCGCTAGGTGGCCGTAGCGGCGGAGTGTTGTCTCCGGAGGGTTTACCAGAGGTGTACCCTCAAAACATGTACTTCTAATTGGTCACAAGTATCCAAAGAGCAATGAGGACATACAAATTATCAACCTATCTCCAAGTGACTAGAATGCCTGAGAAATTAAAGGTGCCAGCTCTTAAGCTAACTGAAGAAAAGGGGAGACACATACGCAACACTGCTAGATAAAGATATATCCGCTACACAACTAGATAAACATTGTAAGATGCGTCTGCTAATTTACAGATGGATAATATTTGGAGAGAGAAAAAGATGAGAGGGACATCTGCTACACATCTGGACTAATTACGTGTGATGAGTCAAACCAGTGCTAGAAAGATCTAGTGCCAGATTGAAAGCGGACTAACAAAGCAACCAAATGTATCTTTCATCGACTCTCTCATAGTGCTCAGTAGAAACAACGTATTCTTCGGCTTCAACTGTTGATGATAAACTCTTTAACCTCGTAGAACCTTGACAATTAACTCTTCTCTTCGATTCCTCACTTGAAACTTCCTTATAGATTTCTACTTCCCTATGGCCTTATTGAACAAAATTTAAAATTTAAACTTTTTTTATTTCTTTTTATTTTTTTTTCTTTGGAAACACAAGACTAAAATTTACATGGCCATCACAGAAGGAATTTAACACTTGGATCTTCGCAACTTGTAATGTCTTAGTATCATGAACTTCAACAACTTATATCGTTTGATTTTTATTGCTCTTATAACTTCTTATAACCCTTGATTTTGAATTCTGATTTTCTATTATTGCTTCTAAACCTTAAACGTCTTCCACTTTCTTCATAGATTTTGATATCGCTCTGTTTGTTGATGATGATAAGTTTCTACTGAGAGAGAGTTTTAATCCAGTAACTAAGACTACATTGTAAGGTTGCTTTGTCTTTTTGGCATTTCCTGACCTACTTGCCTTTCCATCATGTATGGTTAGTTCCATCACGGTTACCCTCTAAAAGGAACAAGTTCTCTCCTGAATTTTAAGGATCTCAATGTCTTTTTCTCTAATGTCTCAATAGGTTGTTATCCCTAGCATTCAAATTTCTATCTTTTCGGTGAGAAACAATATGTAAACTTAGCTAACCGGATACCATGTGACGCTAGAAGTTTCAAAAGTGCAACTAAAAAAGTTCTTCCCCACCCCCAAACTTAAATCTAACATTATCCTCAATATTTCTAACGAAAGAGCATTACCAAAAGTAAAATAACACGAGGAGAAGATGGAAAGATAGTACTTGGGTGAAGAGAGAGAAAATCAAAACTAATATACAACATACAACTACCTCGATGGTCAATCAAGGGTAAACATGGTCCTCCAGAGGGACCTCCTCAACATCACCTGTAGGAAATGGCTCTAAAAAGGGTTTCAATCTCTGACCGTTAACCTTCGAAGAACTACTACCATCCGGTTTCTTAATTTCAATATCTCCATGAGGAAAGACAATGCGAACAATAAAAGGACCCGTCCACCGGGAACGTAACTTCCCAAAGAAAAGATGCAAGTGGGCATCATACAAAAGAACTTTTTTACCTGGACAAAATGACTTCCGTAAAATATTCCTATCATGCACAAGTTTCATTTTGTTTTTATACTCCTTCGCACTATCGTAAGCATTTATACGAATCTCGTCCAACTCATTGAGCTGGAGTTTCCTATGGGCTCCTGCCTTGTCAAGTGAAAAATTTAGCTGCTTAACATCCTAATAAGTTCTATGTTCTAACTCAACATGTAAATGACATGCCTTGCCATACACAAGCCGATAAGGTGACATTCCAATGGGGGTCTTAAACGCAGTACGGTAAGCCTATAAGGCATCAGTGAGCCTAGACGACCAGTCTTTCTGATTAGGATTAACTGTTTTCTCTAATATACGTTTTATCTCCCTATTGTAAACCTCTACCCGACCACTAGTCTTTGGATGATATGGGGTGGATACCTTATGTGTAATACCATATTTCTTCATCAAAAGCTTAAAAGGTCCATTACAAAAGTGCGACCCTCCATCACTAATTATAGCTCGCGCTGTACCAAAACGTGTAAGTATATTATTTTTCAAGAACTCAATCACAACCCTATGGTCATTGGTTTTACACACAACCGCCTCAATCCACTTAGAGACATAGTCTACAGTGGCAAGGATGTACAAGTTACCAAAAGAATTAGGAAATGGACTCATAAAGTCAATACCCCACACATCAAAGACCTCAACCACTAAAATAGGGCCAATTACAAATTAGTCGATGGATCTCCCCATTCTCTCTCCTCTCTCAAATAGTAAATTCTCTTAATGAAGTAACCTCACTGAACTGGAAAATGAAATTTCTAGTGTAATCTACTTTAAAGATCGTCATTTCTCAGTTTTTCTGTCCTCCAATGGTTCAAATGAAATCGTGATAAATTACCAGTTTGTTGCCCAATTATTTCAATTTCTTTTTTAATGTTTTATGTTTTAAAAATCTTCACAATCTTCTCTAATGTTTAACTAATCTTCCTGCAGAAGCTTCTTCTATCTACATCATGTTGGGCATCCAGTATTGGAACTTCATGTTCATCTTACTCCTTCTGATAACATTATTGTTACAGTCGCATCAAGTATTTTCATCCCAGCTAGCAGTTTTGCAAATCATCAGTCAGAAGATGATTACCAACAGTATGTTCCAGTATTATTTTCAATATGATTATGTGTATGATCTCTCTGGCAATAGCAGATCTTTTATGTTCTTCCCGAATTCGCCGAGTCGACAGCACCGAGTTAAAATTTTGAATTTTCAACAAAGTAATATACCAAATAGTGGTCAAATTTGGAATTTGCAACAGTGTGATGTTGGCATGCGGAGTTTTTTACTTTATCAATTTTGTTGTCAACAAAATGTCTGTCATAAAATACTTCCACAATTCATTGTCGCTTATTCAAAGGACAATTATTCAACTTTTATATTACCTCATAGTGTTCAAATTGGTCATAAAGTGCTCAACGGGAGTAATTCTAGGGTCAAACACTACTTTTTTCTGACATTGTTCAAAATTGGATTCTTAAAAACAATCAATGATTCCACGATTGTCACGCGGGATTCAATTACTAAACTGAGCTGTCATCTAATGGTCCCTCACATACACTTTCAACAATGCAATGTCACCTATCGTAAGACAATAAAATCATCTATTCAGTTAGTTTTTCTAGAGTGCTTTGTCAGAAACATGAAGACAAAAAAAGGTCCTTTTCAGTTATAAATTATGGTTCAAAGTTTGAATTTTCAAGGGAGGAATATTTCCTTTAATCAAACGGTCTCCCACTTAACTTATCTACATGTCTTTGTCACAAACAAATTACTTCAACTAAATGACAAAGAGCAAATCCTATGACAAACAAATGGTTCTTCAATCTAAAAAACCTCCAACTATTTTCTCTTCATCCCACTCCCTCTCAACTTCTTCTACTCCATTTTTGCGTAACTTCCATCCATGTCTTCTTCACCAAATCATAAAAGGTCGTAGGAAGCCTTAAGTTTAATAAGCTCTTTGCCATCATAACATGGTAGTGTTGGTGTTGGTCGATATCTTATTCCATTATTTATCGATAACCCAAATCTAGTTTAGAAAACTTCAAATAAAGAAAGAAATTAAGTTATTTGTCGCTTCTTGGAAAACTATATCGAGGTGGACGAGTAAGTGGCTAAAATGAATACTAATATGAAAAGTTTACATTGAGTTGATACGTGGTCGGTGTGAGTTTCACAAGATACATGGGAGACCCTTCATCCTTGATGAGTGCTATTGTTGATGATTTAGGTGTCTAAGAAAAAATAAAAGGGGACAGGAAGAAAGCTCTTCAAGCTCTTAAACAAGCAAAATATCCATGTGGTACTTCTAGTGGTTCCATTGAATCCAACTTTAGTGAAACCAATGAGAGAATGTTAAGTTATTTGAAAGAGCAAGAAGAACAACTAAAAGAGGAAAATATGAGTCGAATCAAAGAAAAGAAAAAGGCTCAAAGAATCATGATGGCGGATATTTCTGTTATCTAGTCCTTGGGTTGAACGTAAACAAAACAAGATACTAGAGAAAAGGAACTTGATGGAACAAGATAGTAGCAATGATGAGTAATGGGTAATATGGTTTATGTTTTCCAAGTTTTAATTTTAGTTTGAATTATCATGTTATGCAATATCACACAAGCCAACATTATGAATTTTAAGTCTTCTTCATTTTGATTGGAAGACCCGGGGACTTGAGTTTCATCAATTTGATCGGAGGAGCACCCAACAATTGGAGCATAACAGTCTTCGATCTGGACGTTCGTAGAATTTCATTCTCACTTCGGGAGGAATATTTTTGCATAGGAGGAGGGGTATGGAACAAGAAATTGAGCTTGAGATGATGAGGAAATGTTGTCACGATTAATTTTTCAAACCTCATACCTTTGGTCTCCCCCGGTTACTTAACTTATCTACATGTCTTTGTCACAAACAATATATAACATTTAAGGAAGAAGACAAACAAATCCTTTGATACCACCACTTCTCTCAAAATATGAGAATACATCAAGACCATTTTCAGTTACAAATTCAAATTTTGAATTTTGAATGGTCAAATTTCAAATGTCCCAACTCTTCAGGCATCTTTCGTAATTTTCTAAATCACCTATCATTTTGCTACAATTGCCATCACAATATCTTCCAAAACATTCTACTTCAAACTAAATGAATTATCTATTAAAATTAAACTAAATATCATACAATTGAAGGCTTTTCATAATATTCTGTTTTATCCAACTTCTGTCTATCCTCCGTATCCCTGGTGGAGAAATTTGGTCTTAAAAAAAAAAAATTCCTTCCCCATTTCTTATAAATTTGTTTGTCCTTCTTTCTCAAAACCTATTCCTATTATCTCTAGCTGGATTTGCAACACTTCACCCAAGAGCCCTAATCATGATATTAACATTGAGGTTCATGCTGGTATCATGGAAAATAATATTGGAAAGCAATCTTCTTCTAATGAAAGGGATGATACGGAGAAAGACTTGATTGAAGAAGGAGTAATGGTGGATAAGGAAGACTCACATGATGTAGATGAAGATCCTGCTGCTTTGGTAATCATTTCTGAACTCTCTGAAAATTTCTCGTTTTGGTCTATCCTTTTAATTTCTAATATTTCTTTTAAAATGAAACTGATTTCTTGGAATGTGCAAGGTATTGCAAATGCCTTTACAAAACAGCAATTTCAGAACTTGATTAACACTCAAAAGCCGTACTTCATTTTTCTTTGCGAAACAAAAATTGATGAATCTAAAATGATTTATGTTGCACAATCAGTTCACTATCACAATTACACTTGTATTGATAGAGTGGGTAGAGCTAGGGGTTTAATCCTCATGTGGAAAGATGGCATTGATGTAGAAATAATAGGAGCTAAAGATAATATCATACATGTTGTTATTCAATTGGATCCTAGCAAACCAAAGGCTCTTATCTCTTTTATGTATTGTTCTACATACACTGAACTTAAAAAAACCCAGTGGAATTTTTTAGCTGAATTTAGCAAAGATTTTCAACAGCCTTGGATTCTTTTAGGAGACCTAAACTTTCATTTGGATAAGAACAATAATACCTCTGATAGATGGGTGCAGAATAGAGTTAATGATGCAGGCTTAATTGATATGGGTTATGAAGGAAGAGACTACACTTGGACCAATAATTCTTTTGGTACTGGCACTAGGAAGGCTAGACTAGATATGGCTCTATGCAATAATGATTGGTCCCTTTCTTTTTCTTCTGCTAAGTTACTCCATTTAAATTTCATTGCTTCTGATCATTGTCCTGTTCTTCTCATTACTGATCCTATTCCTAAACACCTTTGGAGACCTTTAAAGTTTTTTAGAACTTAGATTGGTCAAAATGGTTTTAAAGATCAACTTGAACATTCTTGGAATGTTAATTTCCAAGGTAGTCCTGCTTTTCAGTTGAAACAAAAACAACATAGTGCTAGAATAGCTTTAGCTCAGTGGAATAGAATGGAGTTTGGAGATATTCATAAGAATGTCAAAAATCTTCAAGATGCCCTTGACTCTGCTCAAAAAGAAAACTATTCTGACACTCAGCATGAAAGAGTTAAACAACTTACCAATGACCTTGAAAAATGGTATAAAATCCAATCTGAATTTTATAAGGAAAAGTCTAGAGACAAAACTGATTTGGATTTGGATAATAATACTAAATATTTTCACACCATGGTTAATAAGAGAATGCATTCTAATACTATTAATGTGCTATGTGATAACAATGGTAATTGGTTGAGAGAAACAAATGATATTAGCAATTTTCTTCTAATCCTCTTCAAGCTGCTCATTTTAAATCACACTCGGCATGAAAGAGTTAAACAACTTACCAAGTAAAAATTCTAATCTGTTTTAAGGAAAAGTCTAGATCTTGATTTTTTGATGTTATTATTTTCTGGTTAATAAGAGTCATTTAATACTATTAATGTGCTATGTGATAACAATGGTAATTGATGAATGATGTCTTTTTAAGCATGGTCCCTACTTGATTTTGATGTTATTACTAGAGTGAAATTGAAAATGTTGTCAAGAGTATGCCTTCGTGGAGCTCACCTGGCCCTGATGGTTTCCAGGCTGGTTTTTACCAAACTCAGTGGCAGATTGTTGGTAAGAATATCATTGATGTTGTCAAAAGGTTTTTTCAATATGGTCACATGCCTAAGAGTCTTAATAAGACATATATCTCACTTATACCTAAGTGTAAAAGTCCTAAAACCCATTCTGAATTTAGACCCATAGGCTTGTGTAATGTTTCTTATAAGATTATATCTAAAATCTTAGCTAATAGAATAAAACCTTTTTTGAAAAAACTTATTTCCCCTTATCAGGCAGCTTTTGTACCAAGAAGAGCAATTCATGACAATATTATTATTGCTCATGAGATGATCCATTCCATGAAGCATAAGGAAGGTTACAATGGTAATATGACCATTAAACTTGATCTGTCAAGCTTTTGACATAGTTGAATGGACTTTTCTCAACAATGTTTTGCTGAAATTTGGTTTTAACTCTGATTTATGTAATCTGATAATGCAATGTGTTACTACTACCAGTATTAGTGTATTGTTAAATGGGTCTCCATGTAATCAATTTGAGCCAACAAGGGGTATTAGACAAGGATATCCCTTGTCTCCATACATTTTTATCTTAGCCATGGAATACCTCTCTAGGTCATTAATAGCTGATAAAAAAATTATAACTGGTGTCAAAGCCTCTAGAAAAGCTCCTTTTATTTCCCACTTTCTCTTTGCTGATGACATCCTTATTTTTGGTCAAGCTAATATTCAACATGTTAATGATATTCTTAAGATTTTGGAAAACTATGGTGCTTTATCTGGTCAAATGCTTAACTTTGACAAATCTTGTGTTTATTTCATCCATAATCTTAGCCCTGGTTACTGTGGCACTATTGCTAGAGCTTTTAATATATCCATTGTTACAGATTCTGAGAAATATTTGAGTGCTCCTCTGTTGTTAGGGAATTCTAAGTTGAAATCTTTTGATCCTATTGTGCAATCTTTTGAAGCTAGGCTTAAAAACTATGTGAGTATCACTCTCAATCAAGCAGGTAGGTCTACTTTAATTAAGTTGTTTTGAATTCTTTACCTACTTATCAAATGTGTTGTTTTAAAATTCCAACAACTCTGCTTAATAAGCTAGATTCTCTTCAACTGAATTTCTGGTGGGGTCATAAGACGGGTAAAGGAATCAAATTTATATCTTGGGAAAGTATTAATAGGTCCAGAGACCGGGGAGGCCTAGGTTTTATAAATCTAGAGAACTTTAATACTACTCTCATTTGTAAGCTAGTGTGGAAGCTTGTCACTGAAGAAGATGAGTTGTGGGTTCAAATTATGATTGCCAAGTATTTCAAGGATTGTAGTATTTTGCATTTGGATAAACTGAACGAGAGTTGCTCTTGGATTTGGAGGGGTATATACAGGTGCATTGATATCATTAAGGAAAATAGTTTTTGGTCTATTGGTTGTGGTACTAAAACTAAAATTTGGTTGGACTCTTGGGTTGTTGGTTTAAATCATCCTCCTATACCAGCTGATGGTCTTGTGAATATTGTGTCTTATATCTATGTCTGTGATCTTTTCATACAAAATACTAAGTCTTGGAACTCCAACTTGATCTATTATCTTTTTAATGAGGATTGTGCACAAAAAATTCTTGCTATGGATGTTCCATTTACTGGTAAGGATATATTAATCTGGTTGCCAGATAGGAAAGGCCAATTTTCTGTTAAAAGTGTTTACAATGTGATTTCTAATAGGACTAACTTTATTGCAGGAACCATTATAGTCCCTCCTCAGGTTTGGAAATCTCTTTGGAGTGTTAAACTTCCCCATAAAGTTAAATTGTTTGCTTGGAAGTGCATTAGAGACATCATACCAACTAGTGATAAACTTTGTAGATATAAAACTGGTATTGAGATACATTGCGGTCTGTGTAATCATGTTGTTGAATCCTGTGATCACCTCTTCCTTAATTGTCCTTATGCAAGATCTGTTTGGTTAGCTGTCAATATTAATGTGCATACTGTGTTAGCTCAGCATGGTTCTTTTAGAAACTGGGTTATATCCTGGTTCTCTACAGGTGCTAACATTGTATTTGGTTCTGGTATTACTAGGACAGATATCAATAATACTCTGATGGTCACTTCTTGGACATATGGAAGGATAGATGTACTAAAAATTTTCAGAACAAGAATCCAGACAGGGTTCTTTCAGTTGCAGGAATTAATAGCTTAACTGTTTCTTGTTCTCATTCTTCGGTTAGTAATACTAATGCTTTTCAGGTCCAAAGGTGGATACCTCCTGATGTTGGATACTTGAAAATCAATTTAGATGCTTCTTTTAAGTAATTGCATTCTCAAGGTGGTATTGGACTAATTATTCGGAATTTGGAAGGGAGCTGTTTTGGAGTTCAAGGGGAATACATTGATGGAGGAACGAAGCAAGGAATTGAAGTTGAAGAGCTTGAATGCAAAGCGATGTTGGCTGCTGTTAGATTGGCAAGAACTAATAATCTTAATAAAATTATCTTTGAGTGATAGTGAGGTGGTCATTAAGTCTATGAATGAGCATAATTCTTATGTTCATTGGATGAACCAACATTTTATTTTAGATATCAAGTTTTTACTTAGTAGTATTAGTCATTGGAGATGTATCTCTGTTAGAAGAGACGCAAATGCTACTATTGATAAAATAGCTAAAAGATAAAATAGCTAAAAGAGCTAGAGTCACTAAGTCCCATTTCATCTTTCAGTATGATTTTCCACCTGACATGAAAGGGTGGATTGATCAGGACAACAATGTAATCAACTGATTTCTCAATAAAGTTTCTTTTGCATAAAAAAAAACAACTAAAATAGGGTTCAAGGGCATCACGTTCCTACGGGAAATGGTTCCTAATTTATGGCAACGTTCACAAGTAACACAATAATTGTGGGAGTCTTTAAACAATGAAGGCCAATAGAATCCACACTGCAATATCTTAGCATCAGTCTTATTAGCACTAAAGTGACCCCCACAAGCATGATCATGACAAAAGGAAATAATTTTGGACTGGTCACTCTCATGTATATATCTCCTAATAATCTAGTCTGTACAATACTTAAATAAATAAGGAGCATCCCAAAAGAAATGCTTAACCTCGGTTAAAAACCTAGAACGATCTTGTTTACCCCAATGTTGGGGCATTAGACCAGTAACAACATTGGGGCATTAGACCAGTAACAAGATAATTCACTATATTTGCATACCAAGGTGATTGGGAAACAGAGAACATTTGTTCATCAGGAAAGCTATCCCTTATATGAAGGGAATCATTAGGAGAACTAACAACTAGCCTAGACAAGTGGTCTGCTACTACATTTTCTGCACCCTTTTTGTCTCTAATGTCTGGTAAAAATTCTTGTAATAAAAGGATCCATCTAATCAATCTAGGTTTGGTATCCTTCTTAGACAAAAGGTATTTCAAAGCAGCATGATCAGTATAGATTACGATATTAGAACCTAAGAGATAGGGTTTAAACTTGTCTAAGGAAAACACAATGGCCAATAGTTCCATCTCTGTAGTGGTATAGTTCAACTGGGCATCATTCAGAGTTTTGCTAGCATAATAAATCACATGAAGTAATTTATTTTCTCGTTGACCTAGCACAACACCAATAACATAATCTGAAGCATCGCACATGATCTCAAAGGGTAGGTTCCAGTTGGGTATCTGGATTATGGGGGCGATAGAGAGTAAGGTCTTAAGCTTATCAAAAGCCTCTAAAAAAGCATCATCAAAGACAAACTTATCATGTTTTGAAAGCAAATTGCAAAGAGGTCTAGAAATCAAGCTAAAATCCTTAATGAATCGACGATAAAAACCTGCATTCCTAAGAATGACCTAATATCTTTTACGCTTTTTGGGACCTGTAAAGTCTTAATAAGGTCAACTTTGGCTTTATCTACCTCTATACCCTTTGAAGAAACGATATGCCCTAAAACAATTCCTGAACAAACCATGAAGTGACATTTCTCTCAATTAAGTACTAAATTCTTTTCCTTACACCCATCCAAAACTAATGACAAATGATGCAAGCACTCATCAAAATACGAACCAAACACATAAAAATCATCCATAAAGACCTCTAAGAACCGTTCTACCATGTCAGAAAATATGCTCAACATACAACACTGAAAGGTCGTAGGGTCATTACATTGCCCGAAAGGCATGCGTCTATACGCAAAGGTAGCAAAGGGACAAGTAAAAGTGGTTTTCTCTTGGTCTTATGGGGTAATAAAAACCTTATTATAACCGCAGTATCCATCTAAGGAGCAATAATGGTTATGTCCAGCTAATCTCTCTAGAATTTGGTCGATGAAGGAATGGGGAAAGTGGTCTTTCCTAGTGACCTTATTCAATTTCTTATAGTCAATACAGACACGCCAACCCGTGGTCACCCTGGTAGGGATTAACTCATTATTATCATTCTGGACTACAGTAATACCATATTTCTTGGGAATAACCTGAATGGGGATGACCCACTTACTGTCTGAAATAGGGTAGATAATGCCTGCATCTAATAACTTAAGAACCTCGGTTCGAACTACTTCTTTAATATTAGGGTTTAGTCTTCGTTGTATCTCCCTAGAAGGTTTGGTATATTCCTCTAAATAGATCTGGTGCATACAAGCAGTAGGATTTATACCCTTAATGTCTGTTATGGTCCATCCTAAAGCTTCCTTGTTGTTTTGAAGGACGGTCACTAGCCTACTTTCCTGATCACTATCCAAGTCGGAAGCAACAATCACAGGTAAAGTATCAGACAGGCCTAAAAACACATACTTCAGGGTATCTAGCAATGATTTTAGGTCCAACTTAGGAGGCTTTTCTAACGAATAAACTAGGGTAGACTTAGAAACGGGTAGAGGTTCGAACTTAGGTTTACATCCATTACTAATGTCTATCAAAGGGGTTGAATCTAACAAAGAATTCATCTCATTAATCACATCATCATCATCAAAATCAATCCCAAAGTGATCTAGGCATTTCTCTAATAGATCTTCTAACAAAGTGTTTGGTAATGACTCCTCGACTAATGTTCCTATCATGTTCACCTATTATATGCTTGAGTCATCTAGTTCAGAGGGTAGCTTACTAATATGAAATACGTTCATCTCAATAGTCATATTACCAAAAGACAAATCCATAATACCAGTTCGACGGTTAATGATCACATTGGATATAGCTTAAAACGGGCGACCTAAAATTACCGGTATCTAGTTCTCTGGGTCAGTGAAAGGTTGGGTATCTAGGATAACAAAATCCACTGGATAAATAAACTTGTCGACCTCTATAAGAACATCCTCGATCACACCACGAGGAATTTTAACGGACCTATCAGCTAAGTGAAGAGTCATCTGGGTAGGTTTCATCTCACCAAGTCCTAGCTTAAGGTACACATGGCATGGGAGTAAGTTCGCACTGGCTCCTAAGTCAAGCACTGCTTTACCTATTGTACAAGAAATGGTAGGGGACCCTGGGTATTTGTACTTAGGAGTAGTGGTATTCTGAATAATAGAACTCACGTGACTAGCTAGGAAGGCTTTCTTTTGAACACTAAGCTTACGCTTTCGTGTACACAAGTCCTTAAGAAACTTGGCATAAGCGGGAATCTGCTTAATCGCATCCAACAATGGTAGGTTGATAGTTACCTGCTTAAAAACCTCCAATATATCATTAAAGTTGGACTCCCTCTTAGTTGGAACTAGCAGCTGGGGGAACGGGGCTCTGGGAACAAAGCCTAGCTCAATATGACCTTCATTGGTCTCTTTAGAGACTCTATCAGTCTCCTCGGTTTCTAGTTCGGAAGGGTGAACTACAACATGTTCACTTTCAGGCATGGTGACCTGATTGTCAACTTTCTTTCCAGTCCTAAGGGTTGTAATAGAATTCACATGATTGTACGATTTCTCTCCTTTGGGATTAGGATCAGTATGACTAGGTAACCTTCCGTCTTCTCTCTCACTTATAAACTTAGCTATTTGGCCGACTTGAAGTTCTAATTTAGCAAGAGTCTGGGAATTATTCTTCAAATTCTGCATGGTTTCTTGTTGAAAGCTAAGGTGGTTATTTGATAACATATCATGGTTCTTTGCTAGCATAATGAGAGTTTCTTCTAAGGTAGAGATCTTTTTCTCAGAAGGGTACTGAAACTAGGCTTGACCTGAAGGGTTCTTATTATAATTAAAACCTGAGGGAGGCTAAAAATTACTAAACTGACCTTGATTCTGGCCATTAGACTAAGAGAAATTAGGATGGTTCCTCCAACCAGGGTTGTAGGTATCTGAGTATGGGTCAAACTTCTGACGGTTTTCAAACCTAGCATTGTTATAGATAGCATGGGCTTGTTCTTCACTAACATGACCTTCCCAAAATGAGTTATTGGGTTCCACTCCATAAATAGAGACTTGAGAGGCTCTAATCCTATCATCAGGTTCAACAAGAGACCTATGTTTAGGATGATTCAATTCCAAAGCTTCTAACCTTCTAGACAAAGCATCAAACTTAGCATCTGACCCGAAGCTTGCATCTACTACTTCTATTGACCAAGAATCTTTTAGGGGGTTCAACACAAGACTCCCACTGTTGGGATTTTTCAGCGATAGCTCCTAATAAGGTAAAAGCATCATCAATATTTTTATTAGTGATCTCACCAGCGCACATAGACTTGACCATGGATTTGGTCGAATAATATAAACCATTATAAATAATCTCTACAAGTTTCATCTTATCAAATCCATGGTGAGGACACTGGGATAGGATATCATTGAATCTCTCTAAAAAGATATAAAGAGACTCTCCCTCTTGTTGCACACTAGCACTAATTTTCTGCCTAACAGCTGCAGTTTTATGCTTAGGGTAGAATTTCATATAGAAAGCAGCAACAAGTTCCTGCCATGTTTCAATGGATTCAGGTGGTAGGTTGTTCATCCAGGTCTTGGCTTTATCTCTCAAGGAAAATGGAAACATCTTAAGTTTCAAGACTTCATCAGTAAGGTCTTTTATTCTAATTGTCCCACAAATTTCCTAAAAGTCCCTAATATGAAAATAAGGGTTCTCATCATCTTTTCCTAAGAATATTGGGATCATCTGAAGAATACTAGGTTTTATCTTGAAATTAGCTGTAGTGGCTGGCAATTTAATGCACGAAGATCGGTTGGTCCTAGTTGGAAACATGTAATCTTTCAAAGTTTCCATCGCTGGCACAGCTGAAGTACTAGGGGTAATTTCCTCGCGAAGAGATAGATACTCAAAACTAAAGTTTCCAAAAACAGGGCTCTCAAAAGAAGAGTTACTAGGTTTTTCACTATTCAAATGACCTAGATTGTCTCTTTTCCAAGCCCGCTCTCTAATAACCTCGGGCATACACTAGAAAAGAAAAAGAAAAAATCCTAAAAGGAAGGGAAGTCATATGCAAACACAAACAAAGCTGACTCCACCACAGCAAACCTACTGATTTCTAGCCATGATGGCTCCACTTAGATTGTTTCTAGACCAGCTTCTAATCCATCAAAATGGAATTCGTTATAATTTAAGCAAACCCCTCTAGAATCAATCTGAGTCAAAGTAAGTTGAATAGAGGCGAGGGAAGATTAGTGTAGCTTTGATACCCAAGGCCTCACCGACATTACAAGGCGGCGCAGTCACGCATTCAACTCACAGAAACCATCATGAACTTCGAAGTATGCTTAAAATAGTAACCAATATTTTTCGAATGACTTTCCTATTAAGCTCGTTACCCTATCGGTCTCATTCTATTCCAAATTTTAAAGCTTAGGTTCGTGTTAAGTATCGTTTTCCTAAGGCAGGAAAGAAGAGAATGATGATGAAATCCGAACCCTTATCTTGTATGGACAGTCCTTGCCCTTTACTAGGAAATTAAAGCATCCGTATTCAGTTCCTCGACATATATGCAAACGAAATAATACAGTAACTCGCTGACAGGGGATTCACGAGTGTTTCGACAAACTTACCTCCCGTTCCAGACGGGGTTTCCGTACGCGTACCCTTCTTCTTATTCATCATCTCTTTGTCTGCGTTCATGAATAAGGGAGTTTATAGGGTTCACGTACCATCTCCATTAATCTTCTTTTGGAAGTTAAAAAGGGTCAAAGGCGTGTCATCATCTTTAAGGAGCATATCAAATAAGATTTTCTCTTCCTTATTACTCTGAATTTTTAGGGTTCATAGGGAAAATCAATAATGATGATAAGAATTCAAAGAAGATGTCAAAAAATCATAATTCTTCTCTTATGGGTGTGAACATACCAATTGACCAAGATTTTATTAGAATTATATTTATCAATGATTCTAGTAGCAGGTCCTTTGAAAAAAATTCTTCTAGTCGTTTCATCCTATAAAAGAAATTGGAAAAGGAAAGTGGTCATAAAGAAGATTTGACGTGATTTTAAAAATATAATCTTGGTAACATTTTTAATGGTCTTGTTGAAGGCCTTGACACTCTCACAAGAATCTTTTATGCTAACATCCATTATGTTAATCTTGATGCCTTAGAATTCAAGACTATGATATATAGGAAAAGGATTCTTGTTGATAGAGAGTTGCTTTCAAGGATTACTAAAATTCCATTGGGTAATTTTTTCCTTCCTAGACCAAGAGGAGAAAGTCCATCTTATGAAACTATTTCTAATGGTCTTTGTAGCAAGAATGTTGATTGGTTTGAAGGGAAATTTCCTTCTCATTATCTTATTTTTGCATTGATGAATTTCAGAAAACTTGGCATTTTTAATCTTTATCCTTCCACGATTGAGAACTCTCGGTGGAGTCGTGATTTTGCAGAGTTAGTCTATTTCCTTGAATTGGGTGCTCAAGGTATTGACATTTGTGGATTTATCATTCTTCAAATGGTCTCGATGACATCATCCAACAAGAAGTTAGGCTTTCCATGCTTAATAGAGCAAATATGTCGTGTCATTACTCCCATTGGAAATTCTATTACAACTTCCAAACTTGTTTGTCCTTGTACTTTCAAACGTATGAAGGAGAATGCTTGCAAGAGACAAAGATGTGATTCCCTTGACGGTTCTTGTGATCCTACCACCTTGAGTATTCTTCATCAAATTCGCAAGGGTGTTCGTAAGATCAATTCCAAGGTCAAATGTGTGCAAGAACAATCATGTGTGATTGCTACAAAGTTTCCCGAAATCAAGGAAGAAATGGAAAAAGTTCAAGCCTCTTGGATGGAGTCCGATGATGAAGATGATTATTGAACTCTTATTTTTATTATGACTAGGAAACTTCTTATGAGAATTCATTCTTGTGTTTTAAAAAGGATAACTAGGGTTTGGAATAGCAAATATTGTGACTATATAGCTATTGCCAATGATTTTCGTCTTGCAATGTTTTAGATTTATTTATTTAAATTCTAAGTTACTTGGAAGGTGATTTTGCAGTATTAATCTTTATTGGTTTTATATATTACAAAATTGTTATGGGATATGTGTGTTTACATCCGTAAACTATGATTGTTCCATATATGTCAAACGTTAAGTCTATTATGTCTTTATCCAAATATTGATAAAAGATAGAATGAACTTTTGTATATTCCGCAGTATTGATCTTTCCCTGATCCACTTCTATGTGAAAGTATTGTACGGCTCCGTAAGTTTTTTTATGTTGAGCATTTCCAATTAAATTAATCATTAAGGTTCCCTTGTGGTTCATTTAATTGAGTTTTTGGATACAAATTCATGTTTCATGTGATTTGTACTTGTGCTTAATTTCCAAATCTTTGTGGGGAGTGCGACTGTGGAATATTATAGGAGTTATCTTGTATCTTTATAAACTCCTTGATGAATATACTAGGTTTCGACTATGTGAAATCATCGAAACAAAGTTGACATGTTATATTTTAGTCATGAATAATCTCTTTGAGAATTTCATTATGATCCCGCTAGTTTTCGTACCTTTTCCAATTTATATTAACAAAAAAAGGGAGAATTATTTAGTAGTTCACACTACATACATATGGTTTATGGATCATTATATACGGGAGGAGAGGGGGGGGAGGGATTTCATTGTGAGATGAAGTTTTAGTTGCTGGAATTCCCACAACACACCCCTTGTAATATCTTGATAATAATTTCTTGATCTAAACTCATTTGATATATAAAATAATGATTAAAATACTAAAATTATAAATAGACACACATATTTTTACATGGTTCGATCAATTTGATCTACATCCATGGTTCTTCACTATGATTGTTTAAGTTTACATTTGATTTACATTGATAATCTCCATTAATGGGTATAATTCTAGATCTAGTTTTTGGGGAAGAAAATGATAAATAAAATATACATTCTCTCTGCAAAATATCTCTCTCTCTCTTACCAAAATTGTCTCTCCCCTTTCTCTCTCCTTCTCTCCTCTTTATATAAGTGCTTACATGGTGGATGACAGCTCATAGACAACTAGGTTAACCTTTAATTTCGGGTTTGTCTTGCGATATATTCGCAAGTATAAAAATATTAATTTCGCTTCACTCATTAAATATCGCAAGGTCTTCATGTCTTTCTCATGTTTTGTCTATCGTCCTTTGTTGCGTTATTTTTGTAATCATTCTGCGACACTCGCAATGTGTCATTTATGAAAACTTCGCAAGTGTATCCTTGTTGAGATATTCTGATCCTATATTTTGCCTTTTTTTTCTTGAATATTGCTTGAAGAGCGATCTTTAAGAAAAAATATGTTCTTGTAGTAGTCTTTGATCTTTATTGATGAAGGAACGAGCGAAAGAATATTGGACTTGAAAAGTATGTACTTGCCTCTATTCTTTTGTGAAGTTCCGGATCTTTGCTAAGTAAATTAGAAGTATCAACTCTTGAAATATACGAAGTATGAAGTATCCTTGAAGAAATATAAGAAGTACTCAATCGTCAAAATATAAGAAATATCCATCCTTGAATGAAAGTCATAAGTATTGCCTCTATTCATGCGAAATTATTACTTCATTTTTGGTGAGAATTCTTGTCCATTTTGGAAATGATTCTTGCCGAGAAGATAAAGAACATAAAATTTTTTCTTGGTAATCCATAGTTGCCTCTGTTCTTTATATTTTAAGGTAGAATCCTTGAGAAAATGTTGAATGAGCGAATTATTTCTTTATTCTTATCTAGCCTCTGCCTCATGCGATAATCTCTTAAGAAAATAATCACATTCTGCGAAATAATCACATCTCCTGCGAGATTCTGAATGTGTCTGCGAGATTCTGAATTAAAGAACATAAAATGTTTTCTTGGTAATCCATAGTTGCCTCTGTGCTTTATCTTTGAAGGTAAAATCCTTGAGAAAATGTTGAATGAGCGAATTATTTCTTTATTTTTATCTAGCCTCTGCCTCATGCGCTAATCTCTTTAAGAAAATAATCACATTCTGCGAAATAATCACATCTCCTGCGAGATTCTGAATGTGTCTGCGAGATTCTGAATAATCTGCGAATTTATGAATAGTGTTCCTGAAATAGTGCCGCGAAATTATGAATAGTGCTGCGAAAATGCAAATAATCCTTTTGAGAAATTATGAATAATACTTCTGAGAGATTCTAATGGTATTTCTAAGAGATTCTAAATAGTACTTGATATCTCTCTTACGATGAACAAATCTTTCATGCATTCTTAAAAGAAAATAGTTAATGTTTGAGATTATTCTATTGGTCTTATTTTGCCTTCCTAGTTAAAGGTATTATTTTGCCAATTTTTCTTTTTGCGACAAAATCGCAGGATGTTCTTACATTTATATGAAAAAACCCATTGATCGTGCCTTATCCTTGTTTTGTCAATTTCTCTGCGACAATATGACAGGCCTAAGTTTTCTTGTGAAGATAAATCCCCATGACATTGCCGTCTTGCGATGAAATCGCATGATGTCTTTACACTTTCATGTAAAAACCCATTGATCTCATCTTATCTTTTCTCTTAGCTTTTTGCCTCTTTATAATATTTGTCATGCGACAATATGACAGGCCTAAATGTTCTTGCGAACATAAAGCCCCATGAAATTGCCGTCTTAAGACACTTATCAGCTCCCTAATGGAGGGTGCCGCCCTTATCTTCCCCCTGGTTGCCCCTTCAAGGAGGGAACATCGGCCATACAAGACTAGATCCTCCCATCCGTATTTACCAACAACCAGCTGTTTTCGGAGCCTCTTGTTCTTTATGCCTATATGGATTATAGTTACAAGACTGCACCCTAAGTGGGGTTTTCTTCGAGCCGAGTGCATCATAGCCAAGACTTGAAAAAATGTCCAGGGTAGGTTCGTCCGTCCCGGGCACTCTTGGCTCAACCGTGTACCTCGGCGCCTTGGTCATATTCTGCACCCCTTAGAAGAAACCCTCGGTCGTCCAACCAGGGTATAACCTTCTATAGTTGGAAATCCAAGGTACCTCTCCTGGATAGGTATGTCAAAGAGATGGACCCCAGCTCTCTATGACTCAGGTTCCAGCAGCGGTATAACCTTATCCCTGAGCCATGCAAACAGATACCCCCTAATATGACGCACTTTAGGTCTTACATTTGCCTCATGCGAAATTGTATCCGCGAACTAGGGTGTACGACATAAAGGTTCGTCCCATTCTTATGTCTCTGCGAAATTTTATTCGCGTTTCTCGCGATATTTTCATGTTTCTTTATTCTTTCATTTCTGTCAATTCTTTCAATCATTCTTTTTTTTTTTTTTTGATCATTTTTTATTTTTATTGAAAGAGCAAAAATAAGGAGGGGGGCTCATCCTGACCTCCAAGAACAAGGGAGAAGGGGAAAAAAATAAAAAGGAGGAAAACCAAAAAGAAAACAAAGACCAACACCCAGCTACAAGTTACATATTACGAAAGCGATACAGCGGAAATTCCGAATTGTCCAAATCACAACTCCGCCTAATAAAGTTCGGCGCATTTAACCACCACTGTGATTCCACCGTCGCACCATGCTTCGCCAGCAGATCTGCTACCGCATTTCCTTCTCGATAAACATGAGTGAAAACCATCTGAATAGAATTTGCAAAAGCCATACAATTGATCCAGTGAATCAAAAGTTTCCAAGGCACTATATCCGGATTCTTGATGGCATGCAGAGCGAAGATTGAGTCACATTCCAATCACAATATTTGAATACCCCTAGAACTTTCCAAACACACAACATAAATCACTCCCCACAGCTCCGCGTGCAAAGAGTTAGTAAAACCCAATCTCTGCGCCAAGCATCCCTGCACCCTCCCTTTATCGTCTCGAAAGACTACACCACAGCCCGACAACCCTGGGTTTCCGATAGAACAGCCATCCGTGTTTGAAGTAAATATTCTTTCAGCCCTACACCCTCCCTTTCAATCATTCTTTCATTTCTGATACTTCTTTCATTCTCATAACATCATATTTGAAGTAAATATTCTTTAAAATCTTTTGAAATTTTAGAAATATTCTTTGAAACCTTGCGATTGTTTCACGTTGTTAAATCAGAAATCTTTTTCTATAAAAGAAATATTCTAGAGAAATCTTTGAAATCTTCTTTGAAATCTTGCGATTGTAAATATATAAATTGATTTTTCTCGGTTTTTTGTAATTTTGGAATCTTTGTTGTTGTAAAATCTTTGTAATTCTGCGATTGTATCGCTCATTTTAAATCAAATCAATTTTATTTTTTTGAAATCTTAGAAATCTTTGCGATAATTTTGCTTTCTATAATCTTTGAAATTTTTTGAAATCTTTAATTTTTTGCGATAATTTCACATTTTGAAATCTTTGAAATCTTGCGATTGTATCACTTTTTGTAAATTAAATCAAAAATCTTTTATTTGCGGTAAGTAAAATGTTTTAGGAAAGGGTACTTAGCTCTTATGTGAGTTTTTTGAACGTCTCGTAGCAAAAAGAAGAGTGAGAGATGAGACTTGAACCCTTGACCTGCCTCTTGCATTTTCTCGCAATAAACCAATTGTGCTAGCCCTCTCTTGCGAATTAATCAAAGATCTTGCGAAGTAATCAAAGTTTAACTGTTCAAGAGACAATTATGTAGAAATTTCTCATAACAAAAATAAACTTGCGAGAAGCAAGAATTGATCCCGCGATATGCTGCTTGCATTCATGCTTCCCAACCAACTGTGCTAGTTCTCTTTCTTGGAAAATTTATCTGCGAAATAATTAAAGGCTGACTTGAGAATTTCAAAAATAAACTTGCGAGAAGTAAGAATTGATCCCGCGACCTGCTGCTTGCATTCAAGCCTCTCAACCAACTGTGCTAGTTCTCTTTCTTGCGAGATTTCTCTTCGAAATTATCATGAACTCTCTTCTGTGTGAAATATACTTGCGAAATTATCAAGGATTTTGCGAAAAACCATGAACTCATTAACTTCGCAGATCACCAACTGTGCTGCTTCTTTCTTGCGAAATAATGAAACAATGATGATAGATTATCTATTTTTTCACCCTCTGTAAAAAGAAGAAAATTATGCTCGCAGGCAAATTCGAACCTGTGACTACAATCTCCCATACTGTTCTCTGGACCATCTGTTCAAGAACCTCTCTGCGAAATTAACGCAGAACTTTTTTCCTTCTTCTTTTACTCGCCAATGAAAATGAGAAGAAAATGAAAAATATGAGTCTATGCGAATTCGAACCCGTGACCTCTTGTTTGTTCTTTGAACCTTGAACCATCTGTTCTAGTATTTCTTTGCAATATCTTCGCATAACACTTATTAATTGTTCTTTTATTTGTCCTTCGTATTTTATCAAAAATCTGTGAAAATATCGCAGTTAGGAAGAATCGATCTCGCGACCTTAAACTTGTACGCTTCTGGTTTGACCAACTGTATTGTCTTCAACTTGTGAAAGAGTGGCGAGATTCACATGACTTATTCTTTTTATTTGTCCTTTGTGTAAGCTTTCTCTTTGTTCCTTTCTATTTTCTTTTCTAGCAATGCAATTTTTATCTTTTTTTCTTGCGAGAGTTCATTCCCTGCGAGCAATAACCATGAGTAATGCAAGTTTTATATCAACTTCATAAAATTGAAAATAAGGATAATCATCAATTTTATTTTATTTTTAAAATCGCATAACCTAAAAAGTACGAAATTTTATGATGCTCCGAAATTCAAGAAATTCGCACAATCTAAAAAAATTGAGATTCACATGGCCTAATTTTTTTTTTCATAAGTTTTCTGTAATTTTTTTTTTTTAAGACGTAATTTTTGAATATAAAATTAGAAAAGAGAAGAGATTTTGTCCTGTAGAATTATTTGTTGGTGTAACTTCATTTGATTTCTTCACGATTGTTGATGAAGTACTTGGTGAATAAATCATTAGTCTTCTTCCTTTATCCACTGTGCTGTCTTTGTCCTTTGTGCTTTCTCCTCCGTTGGAATCTTAATTTTATGTTAAAATGTTGGTATTGGTTTAATCCATTTATTCGCTGACGTTGTGTATTGATAAGTTTGTGGATGCATCTTATCGCAAAAGAGAAATTTCACTGGAACTTTTGATTCCTTCATTTTTGACTTTAATCACAAAAATTATGTTCACATTAGTTTTTTATACGATCAAAATTTGTAAGGTTTATGGATGTAAATTTATGATCAAAACTCTTGTTAATTCAAAATATCAACTAAAAAGAAATTTTTGTGAAAAACAAAGATTAATAGTTTAAAACTCCAAATCTTCCAGATCTATATTATGAACATATAATTTAATAAGATAAGAGAGAATTTGTCCTATTTTGAACAATTAATTGATGCAGATTCATTAGATTTCTTCCTTGGTGCATTTTCTTGGTCTATAAGCTTTGATGTGGCACTAATATCTGTGAATGATTCTAAATCTCTGATGTTGTGAACTCCTGATGTTTTTCGTTGTTCTCTCATTGGAATTTCTGTTTTCTCCTGGGTAGCTTATAGATCCAGTTGAACTCATCATCGACCGTAGCTAATTTATTTGAATCTTCTTGGAATAAGCAAGTAGTAGGTAGTGTTTCTAGAGCCAAAATGTAGTTGCTGGAATTCCCACAACACACCCCTTGTAATATCTTGATAATAATTTCTTGATCTAAACTCATTTTATATATAAAATAATGATTAAAATACTAAAATTATAAATAGACACACAGATTTTTACATGGTTCGATCAATTTGATCTACATCCATGGTTCTTCACTATGATTGTTTAAGTTTACATTTGATTTACATTGATAATCTCCATTAATGGGTAGAATTATAGATCTAGTTTTTGGGGAAGAAGATGATAAAGAAAAAATACATTCTCTCTATAAAATTATCTTTCAGCAAAATATATCTCTCTCTCTCTTACCAAAATTGTCTCTCCCCTTTCTCTCTCCTGCTCTTTATATAGGTGCTTACATAGTGGATGATAGCTCATAGACAACTAAGCTAACCTTTAATTTCGGGTTTGTCTTGCGATATCTTCGCAAGTATACAAATATTAATTTCGCTTCACTCATTAAATCTCGCAAGGTCTTCATGTCTTTCTCATGTTTTGTCTATCGTCCTTTGTTGCGTTATTTTTTTAATCATTCTGCGACACTCGCAATGTGTCATTTATGAAAACTTCGCAAGTATATCCTTGTTGCGATATTCTAATCCTACATAAGTATTAACCAAGGTGGAGTGATACATATCACCATAGTATTATTTTTAAAGTTGTGATACAATTGAACTTGGATATTGTACAATAATACTATGACACTGTATAATAATAATCGAGAACAACTGTTTTCTTATTGTTATGGCTACAGATCTTGAACAACTATGATGCTGAGTTGAACACGTTCAAAATCTCTGGAGTACTTGGAATGATGAAGAATTCAAGGAATGTTGAAGAACCAAGGAAATCAAGCATGTTGGATGAGAAGCTACAAAATTTATTTATTTTGTAATCCATATGTATTGATAGTTTTGTCACTAAAATTGACAAAGGGGGAGATTGTTAGAGCACTGCTCAGTCGAACTCGCAAGTGTTGCTATCTCAACCTTGTTTTTCAAGTTTAGGTGATCAAAACTATAAGTCTTGATTTCTAGTCTACTTATATTTATGTCTCGTATTAGGATAAAATGTGTAGTTGAGCTTTAGACTTCGCGGTATTCATCGATTGAAGACGAAGATCTACTGAGGAGAGCTTGGAGGAAGTTCATCAACAAAAGGTATGCGGAGACTTAAACTTATCTATCATTCAGAAGTCTATTCTATTATATATCCTATTGAGACTAAGTCGTATAGCTATATAAACTTTTACATTATACACATTTGATATTTCGAGCTGAATTTAACTCGATTATATCTTTCTCGAAATATATGTTGGAAGCTTTTTGATTTAGCTACGTTCATCATTATTCTTGACGAGTTTAGTTGGAAACAATTTATTTGTTGGAAACTAAACAATAAGTCAAAAGATGATCATGTGAAAATTTCCTTGAAACATCTTACATGATTTGTGTGAGACAGTCATTTGATGTCGACTCGAATGTTTTATATTGATCATTCGATCACTTGAAAATTACTTATAAGCTAATAGTTTGCGTGAGACATCTATTGTCGTCTTCTAAGGATGTTTCAATGATTGAAATGGGAGTTTAGAACAATTAACCATTATCTGGATATAACACAGCATGCATACCAGTATGCAAACTATTGTGGTATGATTCAGGTCCGGAAACCAAGTTTGCATACCAGTATGCAAACATTTTTAACTGTTAAAGTCCGGGAACCAAGTTTACATGCCAGTATGCGAACGGTTCTACCTGAGTTAGGTCTGGAACGACAGTATGCATATCGGTTTGCGAATTGTCGGACAAGACCAAAGTGTGAAACTTAAGTTGCATACCCGTTTGAAAAATCAGTTGATAAAGTTCTAAAATCGGTTAAGTATAATTCCATACTCATGAACAAATACATTTATAAATTAAGGAATGCAATCTTTGCAAACCGTGGCTTAATATTCAGGAATTGATTCTTAAATAAGTACTTTGTACAATTATGAATAAAATCCGATTTTGTTTGAATTGTGTTTAGTATACTTCTATGAGAATATAAACAATTGAACAACTCTATGATTATCATTTGATCTAGAAGTGTTAGATGAATGTTATTAATAGAAAAGTGTTCATCTGGCTAACTTCGGTCAACTATTGTTGAGCCAACTCAATATACACATTTAGGTACGGTTACCCATATCTAAATGAAGGTGTATTTCATTTGTGTGTAACAAGCTAAGACCATATAACGGTGGATAGATATTGCTTTGGTTATAAGCAAACTTAGATTGAATATTAAATCAAGTTTTCATCTAACGGTGAATATTGATTGCTTTGTTTCTTATCTATCAAACCCTGATTTGAAGACTATATAAGGGAGAACTCTAATAACTGGAAAACCTAACCCCCACACTTATGTGTGATACTAGTTGAGGACTAGAGTCGATTCTCCTTTAACCTAGGTTTTTCCTAAAACCATTATAGGTTAACGACTTAAAGACTTCATTAGGATTCCGAAGTCAGGCCCAACTATTTTCTCTATAGTTGCATGTTCTTATCTTACTTGTTCTATCGTATTGGGTACTATCTTCTCTAATATTGGCTCGAGATTTATCTCTGATAGGTAAAATATAAAAAGTAATTACAAAGCTCTTCATCTCATTCTTTGTGATTCCACAATAACTTCTTATACTACCATATAGTTAAGTTATCGTGAGTTGATTGATATTCCTAGGTTGTTCTTCGGGAATATAAGACCGGGTTATCAATTGGTTCCTGTTCACCTTGATTTATCAAAAGACGGAACAAAAACTTCATAGGTATTTTCGTGGGAGATAAATTTATCTATCATAATAGACTTTTCTAAGGGAGATAGTTTTTTTTATAAAGTCTTCGACTTTGGGTCATAAAAACTCTTAGTTGTGGGTGATATCAGTTAAGTGAACCAAGTGCGTAGAGTCCTATTGGGATTTAAAGGATTAAGGAATGCGGTTGTACCTTAGTCGGTGTGAGACTTGGTTAGGAATAAACTACATTCCAGTTCGAATTTAACTTGTAGTAGGATATTGTCGGTAGCGGCTTATTACAGTGTGGTGTTAAAATCTGGACTAGGTCTCGGTGTTTTTCTGCATTTGCGGTTTCCTCATTAACAATTTTTTTGGTGTCTGTGTTATTTATTTTCCGCATTATATTTGTTTATATAATTGAAATATCACAGGTTGTGCGTAGTTCAATCAATTGGTAAATCCGACCTTTGGTTGTTGATTGAAATTTATTGACACTTGAACGTTGGTCTTTGGTACCGTTCAAGTTATTTATCATATCAATTAGGCTCACAAATATCTATCTGTTCGATTGCAGATTGTGTTGAGAAATTGAGATATAACTCTTGGATATATTTCCTTTATTGAATCTGACTGTCTAGTTTATTCTCTTGGAATTATATTAGAGTTAGTTCATACAGATTGCCGAACGAAATATTGGGTGTGGTTGTTAGACCCCACCTTTTCAGTTACCTCTGATTCAGAGAGTGTTTTAATAACCTCTTGTGATATGTTAATTGAGTTTTTCTAAATTTTTTTCTTTCGCTTAATCTTAATTTTCAGTTGTATGTGTAACTTAAATTTACATAAACACATTTATATGTGTAACCTATAGATACACAAAAAATTGAATTCACTGGTGTTATCTTTGCATGTGTAACTATAAGTTACACAAACATATTTAAATGTGTAACATATATCTACACATGACAATTTTGATTACATCTAACTTATATCTAAATTATAGTACCATAAATTTACAAAACATATAACACTTACCGAAAACTCTGTCATGTTTGTTCTAGAAATGTAATCTGAAATCTAGTATAGATCCCACCTTCCAACCCTTTGGATATCTTGTTCGTGGTTCGCAACTTTCTGGATTAAGCCTTCTGGTGTGTGTTTAGCAAACAATATATGCAACATATAAATTTAATTAGTCGATTGAACTAAAATATCCACAACGTAACAGTAAAACCGCTGAAATAAAAATTACATACAAGCTTACCAGTAGGTATTGCACACACGCCTTCACATTTAACATACAATCAACATTAGTATGAATCTCTTCAAACAAGTTCTCATGTATTAAATCAGGTCACGACACCTTGAGCCTTGTCTCATAAGTTTCAACGATACTAAGATATCGCATATTCACTCCATTAGAATTTACGTCGCCAAAAAATAATACACAACAAAGATAAAAACCTATCAAACAAACTACATTCTTGTCATCAACTTTATTTCTTCTCCCACTTTTTCTCATAAGTTATTTTATCTTCTCTATAATGTTCTTCTTAGTCATTGTCGTCTGATGTGTTGTAGATTTGATATCAGTAAAGAACTTGTTGTATAAAACATTATCAACCAACTCACGATGATTAAAGTACTTTAACAGCTTTTGACCCTTTCTACTTCCAATCCTTTGCATGCAAAATATACTAGACAACTTTTCCGGTGTAGACTCTATAAACTTATCATCACCAAACTTGAACGAACACGGTGTCTCATAATCTACATCAAAGCAATTCAGAAGCTTCAAGACGTCATGTTTGTTGGTACTGATTTGTCTTGTTGTACTTGGTTTTGCTTCATTATATTCATTGTAGAACATCATTACGAGATTACCGTAAACAGCTCTCCTAAGATATTTTTGAGCCCTATCAGTTAGGCCTATAGGTTTTATTACCTTTACCAAATCCTTAACTGCATTCAATGATTTCCCTAATTTTCCTGTACACATCACATACAAAAATAGCATGAGTTAGTATGTTGTGTACTTATCAAATACACTCCTTTTTAATTGCAAAATCAAAATCATGTTAAAAACAATGTATATTTTCCAAGTACACAAACTAAATCATTCTATTATGTGTTGTGTAACCTTAACTTACACATGCATATGAATCTGTATTTGCTGTGTAACTATCAGATAATCACACCACAAGGCAAGTCAGTGGTGAGATTTTGAGTGTGTAGCTTGTAGTTACACATTCATTCAATATACAAACCATTGTAGAGTCATTGGTGAGATTTTTGAAAGTGTAACTTATAGTTACACATGCCCTTAGAAAGTCATTGGTGAGATTTTGAATGTGTAACTTATAGTTACAAAGCTAGGCTCATTTATATAAGATTTTTAATGTGTAACTATAAGTAACACAATCAATATACAAACCATGCTTTATTTCTATAAGATTTTGAATGTGTAACTTTTATTTACACGCTCTCTATTTATATAAGTTGCACAAGGAAAATTTACAAGCATATCATGAGATCAAATTTAGTTCATGACATCATCACAAGCAAAACTCAGAAGAAAAAATCACAAAAGAGCACTAACATTATATCATCACAAACGATTGAAAGTTTAATCACTAACATTATAGCATCACAAACGATTGAAAGAACACCGACATATACTCTAGACGATTGAAAGATTAATACCTGTTAATGCAGGATCTTCTTCAGGTTTTCTCTTTCTTCTTTTCATCATCATAGATAAATAATAGTTCGAAACTGAATCTGCAGTTGTTCTTCTTCTACGATCTGTAAATTTTTTTGAATCAACACGAATAAACAACATGAATCAAAATTAATTAGTAACAACGGGAATCAACAAATATTCAAAAGATTAAACAGGAAGATTGATCTAAAACCTACCTTTCTTTTCTTCCCCTGATGTTTGTTTTCAGTATGATAGAGTGATTTTTTATGATTCTGAATTTGATTTTGGTTTTCGGTTCGATCTGGAAACAAATTTCTGTGCACTTCTTTGAAGGTTTTAGACCGGTAGTTTTCTCAGGTGAGATCCAGTTTCTCTCTCTTGAAATGAAAATTAATGTGTTTGGTTGAAAGAAAACCTAGGTTAGATAGTTATATAATGAAGGTTATTCTGGTCATTTCGACCGAATTAAAATTTATTTTTTAATTCAGGGCCTAGTTTTAAAACTCTATTAACTAAGGGACTCATTTTATGGGTTATCCATGGGTTGGGCCTTAGCCTAATTTTCCCAATGCAGAAAAACCCCGGGACCTAGTCCAGATTTGAACACCAAACTGTATTAAGCCGCTACAGACACTAGCCTACTACAAGTTAACTTCGGACTGGAATTAAGTGGCTCCCTAACCAATCTCACACTGATTAAGGTACAGTGACATTCCTTACGCTTCTATTCTCTTGAACACACACAACCTGTGATATTTCAATTATATAAACAAATATAATGCAGAAAAGAAATAACACAGACACCAGAAATTTTATTAATGAGTTAACTGCAAATGCAGAAAAACCTCAGGACCTAGTCCAGATTTGAACACCACACTGTATTATGCCGCTACAGACACTAGCATACTACAAGTTAATTTCATACTGGAATGTAGTTGAGCTCTAACCTAGTCACACACCGATGAAGGCACGGTCGCATTCCTTATGCCTTCGGAACCACGTCGGATTCTGCGTACTTGATTTCCTTAGTTGATCTCACCCAAAACTAAGAGTTGCTAAGACCAAAAGTCGAAGACTTAAAAAAAAATTATCTCCCACAAATATGTTTATTCTTTATTCGGTTTTTGTTCTGTCTTTTGATAAATCAAGGTAAACATGAACCAATTGATAATCCTGTCTTATATTCCTGAGGAATAGCCTAGAAATATCAATCACCTCATAATAACTTAACTATATGGTAGTAGAACAAGTTATTGTGGAATCACAAAGAATGAGACGCAGAGCTTTGTGATTATGTTTTATATTTTACCTATCGGAGATAAATCTCGAGCAAATATTAGAGAATATAATACTCAATATGATAGAACAAGTAAGATTAGAACACGTAACTACAGAGAAAATAATTGGGCCTGGTTTCAGAATTCCAATAAAGTCTTTAAGTCGTTAACCTATAATGGTTTTAGAAAAACCTAGGTTAAAGGAGAATCGACTCTAGTTGCAACTAGTATCATACAGGAGGTGTGGGAATTAGGTTTCCTAGTTTCTAGAGTTCTCCTTCATATAGTCTTCAAATCAGGGTTTGATAACTTTGGGACAAAGCAATCAATATTCACCGTTAAATGAAAATCTGATTTAAGATTTAAGCTAAGTTTGTACCGTTAGATGGTCTTAGCTTGTTACGCACAAATGAAATGTACCTTCATTTAGATATGGGTAATCGTATCTAAACGTGTATATTGAGTTGGCTCAATAACAGTTAACCGAAGTTATCCATATGAACACTTTCGTATTAACCATGTTCATCTTAACACTTCTAGATCAAATGATAATCAAATGAATCTAATTGCGTTACTCATAGAGTTTTTCAATTGTTTATATTCTCATAGAAGTATACAAGACACAATTGAAGCAAAATCGGATTGATTTAGAAGAATCAGTTCATGAACATTTTAGCCACGGTTTGCAAAGATTGCATTCCTTAATGTATAAATGTATTTGTTCATGAGTACGAAATCATACTTAACAGATTTTAGAACTTAATCACATAAGTTTGCAAACGGGTACGCAAACTTAAGTTCCGGACTTGATCCTTTCCGACAATTTGCGAACGGGTACGCATCCTGTCGTTCCGGACCGAATTCAGGTGAAATAATTTTCAAACGGGTACGAAAACTTAGTTCCCAGACTTTGACTGTTAAAACCGCTCGCATATGGGTATGCATACTATCCAATATCCAGACAATGATTAATTGTTCTAAACTCCCATTTCAATCATTGAACCATTCTTAGAAGACGCTGTCTCATACAAACTACTAGCTTATAAGCAATTTTCAAGTGATCAAATTGTGAATACGAAACATTCCAAGTCTACATCAAATGACTGTCTTACACAAATCATGTAAGATGTTACAAGGAGATTTTCACATGATCATCTTTTGAATTTCGTCAAATATAATGATGAACGTAGTTGAAGCAAAAACTTTCCAACACATATTTCGAGAAATATATAAGCGAGTTTAACTCAGCTTAAAATATTAAATGTGTATAATGTAAAAGTATATATAGCTATACGACTTAGTCTCAATAGGAGATAAAATATAATAGACTTCTGAGTGCAGATGAGTTCAATTCTCCACATACCTTTTATTGATGAAGTTCCTCCAAGCTCCCCTTAGATCTTCGTCTTCAATCAATGAACGTCGTGATGTCTAAAGCTCAACTAAACATTCTATCCTAATCCGTGACATAGCTATAAGTAGACTAGAAATCAAGACTTATAGTTTTGACACCAAAACTTGAAAAATAAGCTTGAGATAGCAACGCTTGCGAGTTCGACCGAGCAGTGCTCTAACAATACTCATAAAAGAGGAAGAAATATGATTTTTTGACATCTTCTTAGAATTATTATCATCAATATTGATTTTCCCCATGAACCTTAAAATTTGAGAGTAATAAGAAGGAAAAATCTTACTTGATATGCTCCTTGAAGATGATGACAAGCCTTTGTCCCTTTTGGACCTCCAAAACGAGATTTAATGGAGTAACCCCGTGAACCATAGAAATGCCCTTGTTTACGAATGCGGACAAAGAGATGAAGAAGAAGAACGGTACGCATACTGAAACCCTTAAAAACCCGGTAGTGGGCATGGACCTCGTACTGGTTCGGTAACCCACAAAGGAAAACCGGATTCCATTTATAAATCCTAAACCATGAAGTTCGCTCACTGTAGAGAATTTAAAATAATATGATAACTAAAGTAGTATAAAACTACATAACAATTTTAACCCTTAGGTGAACAGAATTTTTTTTTGTCAAACGAGTTTTTCTTCAAGGTGTTGATGGTGGTTTTTATTTTAGGGCGAAAACTGTAAAAGTATGTCTACCTGACCCGGTATTAGATGTAGTAGACCTTGATATGTTTGTATTCCGCAAGGAATTTGAAGAATATGTCAAAATATGATGAGTACCTATGCCTCTCTTCATATTGTATTGAAACTCAAGCTCCTAGCTGAATTGTTCACTAGTATAAAGCCTAATGAGTATTTAAAGCTCTTAGATGCATTATTCACTAATGCATGACCTGTTGAGTATTTTCCTATTATATGTTCCCCAGCTGGACTCTTAATACTGACATGACATGACAATTAATGTTCGCTAGCAGCGGAGTAGCATGAATTTCCCGAAATGTCGGGATTAATATGTGCATGTAGGTACTCAATCAGAAGCATGCAAGTTGCTCTTCCCTTTGAGATAAAAAAATTAGTGATTTTGTGTCAGCGCGCAAAATTCATCAGAAATTGATTAATTTTGTGTCTGCACGTAACTTGGCTAGCCAATTTCATGAATTAACACAAACTTATGCAAATCATCTCAGCCATCCAACTTGGCTAGTCAATTTAACCGGTTTAGATTTAATTTGGGCCAACCAATAGGATGTCAAAATGGCTACCAGCCATCATTATCCTATAAGGACCGACCACCACATCTTTAATGTACATGGATAACTCCTGGAAGCTGTTCAAATATAACCGCCTGCCGCCTAGCTTGCGCGTGATTGGTCAAAATAATTAGGTCTTGCAAGAAAGACCCACTCAGCAACTTGCTACATATTTTCCACGAAAATAATCAAGACATCAAACATATCACAAACTGGGGGATATTCATCATGGTATTGGTCGGCGGTTTACAACTCCCCCTTAGTCAATACTCCATCTCACATGGAAACCACACCCCCTTACATAATGATCCGAAAACCATATGTATTTGTAGTGTGAACTACAATTAATTCTCCCCCTTTTTGTAGAATATGGAACTAAAATTAAGTTCCATATTCTGATTACTAATACAAGTCATAAAACAACCACACCTTCAGTGTTAACCATTCTGATCTCAACACCTTCTTCACTTCCCTCCCTAAGATCAACCTTTCTCCTTCATTTTGTGACCGAAGCAAGACTGGAACAGTCATTTTTCGGTTTAGGACAGAATTGTACAGATTGATATCTTGAATCTAAAGTACTCCTGTGCAGTGCATTTATTTAGGGTTTAGATTCGTTTCTCGATGGCACACTTAAATTTACCATTTCCAGCAGAATCAGTTTTTACCCTAAAATTGAAGGAAAAGTAAATTTCAAAAACTAAACTAACCTATTGTACAAAGACACAAAACTAATCAAACCGTTACTTGCCTCATTTCAAGTCAATCTTGATACCAATAGGCTAGATGGGTAGAGGAACCTTGACGCACCTTATCCAGTTGATATTCGTGAAATGTACCAGAAGTATAATCATAATAATGATGGTACTCAGGTTTAGATGAAGTTTTTGACTCCTTTTTTTTTATGATTGAGGAAAGTATTTTTCCGACATCTGGAACTTGTAACACAAAAGGCAGATACCCTTTTATAGGTTTTACATGAGTAGTTAACAAGACCCGACTGTTTGTCACGAAATACTGAGTCAAAAAATTTACCAGTACAAACCTTTTCCTTAATCGAAATTAATCGTTCCAGCGATTTAAACACGTTTTCAAAAGCCATAAATAAATCTTTGTCAATTGATCCATCACAATAGTATTCCTCAAAAAGATTGATAAGCAGTCTAGAGAGGTTCCATATCCTTGAGCTTTTGTTCACACATTTCCTGCAACGAACCTTTTTGAAGGAATCTTTATTTTTTCCTTTAGATTGTTTTCCATCATATAAGATTTCTAATGTTTTAGATGATGTGAGATTATCTTGAGAGACCAGAGGTCTTGAGACTTAATAAAATCTGAATAATCTTTGAGGACTTCTGGTGTATGTTAAAGATGCACAGAATAATTTTCCCAAAGATATTTCTTATAGGAACAATCTTTAGGATCAAACAAACACAAACTTATTAGGTTTATCGTGCTTTCCAGCTCTGATACCAATTGAAAAAATGGGGGTCTAACAACCACACCATATATTTCGTTCAGAAATCTGTATGGACTAACTCCAATATAATTCCAAGGGAATCAACTGGACATTCAGACTCAATCAAGGAAATATATCCAAGAGTTATATCTTAATTTCTCAACACAATCTACAATTAAACAGATAGAGATCTATGAGCCTGATTGATATAATAAATAACTTGAACGGTACCAATGACCAATGCTCAAGTGTCAAGCAATTTCAATCAACAACCAAAGGTTGTATTTACCAATTGATTAAACTACACACAACCTGTGATATTTCAATTATATAAATAAATATAATGCGGAAAAAAAAATAACGCGGACACCAGAAGTTTTGTTAACGAGGAAACCGCAAATGCAGAAAAAACCTCGGGACCTAGTCCAGATTTGAACACCGCACTGTATGAAGATGCCACAGATACTAGCCTAATACAAGTTAACTTTGGACTGGAATGTGGTTGATCCCTAACCAAGTCTCACACCGATTAAGGTACCGTAATGTTCCTTACGCCTCTGAATCCCATCAAGACTCTATGCACTTGATTCCCATAACTGATCTCACCCACAACTAAGAGGTCCTACGACCCAAAGTTGAAGACTTTATAAACAAATTTGTCTCCCACAAAAATGTCTATTCTGATAGATAAATCTGTTTCCCACAAAAAATTCCTATGAAGTTTTTGTTCTGTCTTTTGATAAATCAAGGTAAACAGGAACCAATTGATAATCCGATCTTATATTCCCGAAGAACAGCCAAGAAATATCAATCACCTCACAATAACTTAACTATATGGTAGTAGAAGAAGTTATTGTGGAATCACAAATAATGAGACGAAAAGCTTTGTGATTATATTTTGTATCTTACCTATCGGAGATAAATCTCGAGCGAATCTTAGAAAAGATAATACTCAATACGTATAACAAGTAAGATCATAACATGCAACTACATAGAAAATAATTGGGTCTGGATTCATAATCCCAATGAAGTCGTTAAGTCGTTAACCTATAATAATGATTTTAAGAAAAACCTAGGTTAAAGGAGAATTGACTCTAGTCCGCAACTAGTTTTACATATAAGTGTGGGGATTAATTTTTCCAGTTGCTAGAGTTCCCCCTTATATAGTCTTCAAATCAGGGTTTGATAGCTTAGAGACAAAACAATCAATATTCACCATTAGATGAAAACCCGATTTAAGATTCCCAAAGAAATATCTCTCCCCCATTAGATGGTCTTAGATTGTTACACACAAATGAAATATACCTTCATTTAGATATATGTAACCGTACCTAAACGTGTATATTGAGTTGGCTCAACAATAATTAACCGAAGTTATCTTTATGAACACTTTTGTAGTAACCACATTCACCTAACACTTCTAGATCAAATGATAATCAAATGAATCTAATTGTGTTACTCATAGAGTTGTTCAATTGTTTTGGTTCTCATAGATGTATAAAAGACATAATTGAAACAAAATCAGATTTGATTCATGATTATAGAAAGTACTTATCCAAGAATCAATTCATGAACATTAAGCCACGGTTTGAAAAGATTGCATTCCTTAATTTATAAATGTATTTTTTCATGAGTATGGAATCATACTTAACCGATTTTAGAAATTTAACCAATTCAGTTTGCAAACGGTTATGCAAACTTAAGTTCCAGACTCTGGTCTTGTCCGACAATTCGCAAACCGGTATGCATACTTTCGTTCCAGACCTAACTCAGGTAGAACCGTTCGCATACTGGTATGCAAACTTGGTTCCCGGACTTTAACAGTTAAAATCGTTCACATACTGGTATGCAAACTTGGTTTTCGGACCTGAATCATACCACAACAGTTTGCATACTGGTATGCATACTGTGCTATATCCAGACAATGGTTAATTGTTCAAAACTCCCATTTCAATCATTGAAACATCCTTAGAAGACGAAAATAGTTGTCTCATGCAAACTATTAGCATATAAGTAATTTTCAAGTGATCGAATGATCAATATGAAACATTCCGAGTCGACATCAAATGACTTCACACAAATCATGTAAGATGTTTCAAGGCAATTTTCACATGAACATCTTTTGACTTATTATTTAGTTTCCTACAAATAAGTTGTTTCCAACTAAACTTGTCAAGAATAATAATGAATGTATCTAAAGCAAAAAGCTTTCAACACATATTTCGAGAAAGATATAAGCGAGTTAAACTCAACTCGAAATATCAAATGTGTATAATGTAAAAGTCTATATTGCTATACGGATTATTCTTAATAGGATATAAAATAGAATATACTTCTGAGTGATAGATAAGTTTTAGTCTCCACATACCTTTTGTTGATGAAGTTCATCCAATCTCTCTTCAGTAGATCTTCATTTTTAATCGATGAACGCCGTGAAGTCTAAATATCAACTACACATTCTATCCTAATCCGAGACATAGCTATAAGTAGACTAGAAATCAAGACTTATAGTTTTGATCACCTAAACTTGACAAACAAGCTTGAGATAACAACTCTTGTGAGTTCAACCTAGCAGTGCTCTAACAGTAATGAAAAGTGATAATGGATCATGTTAATACCAATATTCTGTGGACCACGTGTCACGATCTTAGTGGTCGTATACAAATCTAACTGTGTAACCTTCGCTGGACAAAGAAACCTAAGCAGCAAAGGATACCTCCGCAGATATACTCTATCTCTCCCCAATAAAGGAGACCTCAACGGTAGAGATAAGAAGAGTAAAATCATAGTCTACAAATAGGCAGCTGGCGAGGGTACAGAGGTAGATGATGCATCCAATCATCATTAAATGAAAAAATCTCTTATCTACATGCATAAATCAAGGCACGTGGAGAGAGGAAGCGTGGCAGAACCCGATTGGCAGAAACTGGCGGTGAACGAAGGTACAACCTATACTAAGGTTGGGTAGTTCCCGAAGGAACGTGGGTTAGATGAGATGGCATAATACTACTGGAGAAGGTACGCGATTGACAAAGGTACCATTAGGTACGAAAGGTATATCAGCAGACGATGAACTCGTGTGAAAGATATACCAAGCGCAGAAGGGTCTATAAATACCAAGCCTTACCAACAAACTAAAGGCATTCAATACCTAGAAGGAGAAGATCTAGTCTTAAGCTTATACCTCTTTAATATTTAAAACTTATGTAGTTACTTCGACTCGAGTTCTCTCTATTACTTTGGGAATCATTTAAGATCTTTTGTAACCTCTACAACTTAATACAAAACAATCACTCATTACCCCGTGGACGTAGACAAATGTCGAACCACGTAATCTCTTGTGTCTCATGATAACTTAGAAGCTTTTACATTATATTTGTGTTCCTCATTATTATTGTGATCTTACACATCTTTTATTATTTAGCATTGTTAGTTCAATAGAGGTATTGATACTACTTAGCATCAGATCCTATGAACTGTATACATCACGTAGACTACGGGAAAATGAGTAGTCACAGTTTGGCGCCCACCGTGGGGTGCTCACAACCTTGAGTTTAGACACTATTTTACTTTTAACTTCTACATCTTCGGAAATGAAGGAATCTGTGTTCCAAAATGATGAATCTCGCTCTCTAGTGATTCGTTCATTCATTATTTGTGTATGTTTTTGAGTTCATAGCCTCTAAAAACATACCTTTTTACAGATCTACACAAAGTTTTTCACAAAAGCGTACTCACAAAACACAAAAATATTTGTTTTAAACTAAAAACAGCCTTTTTTAAACAAAGCATATCCCATATCTGAGAACCTTTGACTAAACAGAGGAATCTCAGTGAGATTTTAAGGAAAAAAAATCTTCTAAAGAATTTAATAAACTTGTTTTTGGAGAAGATATGACAACCCTTTTTTGGTTTTCAAAATTTTAAGGTTGTTTTTTCCAAGGGTGTCATAAGCATTTAATACATATCTATCAAAGACATTATTTCAGTCTTTTTTCTGAAAAAGCTTCTTAGCCATCTTCTATGTCAGAGCATTAATTGCTACTTTTGATGAAAATACCCAAGTAGCAGATTTATTCGCTTTTCTGTGACCGCAGGATATCAAAATCCGAAGGCATGCAGAAACCAAATGATGTACCAACATGCTCACGACCAACACTCACAAGAGGAAGATCCCAAAATCCATCTCAAGCAAATCAAAGGAACGAAGCGGAGGACGGACAAAGTGAGATAGCAAGAAGAACAATTGATACCAAAATACCTATTCCTACTGAGGGGATGTGGCAGATATCGGGATCTCAACCAATCTACGACATGCCGTTACCAGAGCGTCCTTCCACTACAAAGCCACATGTGGCCGACGCATATTTAACCAGAACCTTAGCTCCTACATGACAAGGGTTGGGAAACCTAACACCAATTCAGATAGATCCAGATGCACCAATTATAGATGAAGGGGTGGAAAACTCTGAAGATCTAGCCGACAAAACTCCTTAAGGAGGTGGAGCCCACAACGAAGACCCAATGGTGGCACAAGTAGCAGCCTTGCTACTCCGAAACAAGGAAAAAGAAGATGCATTGTAGGAGATGGCCCAGCAGAACAAAAATCTCAAAGGTATGCTGGAAACACAGATCGAAGGTTCCCAAGCTCGCCCTCCGCAAAAGAGGCATGATGACGGATCTATCTCAAGAAGACGAAGGTTGGATATCAACCCACCAAAGACCAACCAACCTAAGGGGGATGGAAAAGCGCTCCATGATCCGGGAGAAGTGGACTCAACATACAAATCCTCTTAATCCTACTACGACAAAGCATTTTCCAAAGATGCTCACAATGTGAACATGGTTATGGAGCAAATGGAGAAAATGCGGAGGGAGATACAAGGCCTAAAAACTGGTCATGCAGGCGCAAGACTAGAAGAAGCGCTACAAGATGCAACCACCTCTCCGCTATCTTTTTGCATTTTGAGGGAGCCCATCCATCCAAAATTCCTGGTACCTACGTTCCAAGCATACAATGGTACCTCCGATCCCGTAGCCCACCTATGGTATTACACTCGTGTCCTTGCCCATTGGGAAAAAGATGAGATAGTACTTTATATGTACTTTCCAGCAATCTTAACATGATAAGCACTAGCCTAGTATGACAATTTACCAGCAAACACAATTGACTCCTTCGATCAATTGTCTACGGTGTTTTGGGGGACATACATGTACAACAAATCAACAAATGCAGGTTTAGATATGTTATTTTCTTTAGCTACCGGACCTCGGGAAACACTGATGCAGTACACAAACAGGTGGCAAAAGACATGCCAAGCAATCGGGAAAGTCAATCCATAAATTTGCATTAACTGCTATAAGTACGGGCTTGATAGAACCTCAGCCATCTTCGTGGAACTCCACAACAGAGCCCTCGATTCTGAAGGAGATCTCAGGGTCATCCAAGACCATTAGATCAGACTTGAGGAGATCTAGAATGATAACCCTAGGGCACAAGCAAAGACAACAACAGCTCCGCAACGAACAAACTCTATGGAATCAATTCCGGAGATACCTAAGCGACAAAATGAATCCGGGGGAAGAATTAGCTATCGAGACATGCGATCCAAGTACGGCGATAGAAAAAGAGGCAAAGGAATAGAATAATTTGCTGACAAAATCTACACGAAGCTAAATACAACTTTCTCTCACATCCTAAGAAAGGAGGGAGCAAATCCAGGCTTTCCTTACCCTAACACTAGGGGAAAGCAACCGGAAAAAATAAAGGAGGCTAAGGAGTATTGTGCGTACCACCAATACTACAGACATACAACAAATACTTATTACCACTTACGAAGTGTGATCCGAAGATTCATCGACAAAGGAAAATTCATGGAGTACGTACAGCTACAGCCAGCGGAGACCGAGGAGACCCCAAAGAAAAGGGTGGAACTACCTCAAGATGGCAAATACATCAACATGATTACCTTCTCCAGCGGAAGTCAAGAAGAAACACTAGTACATAAATGGCCTTTAACCATGCCAAATATAAATTTCCATGTCACGCCTTTTTAGTTTTGGCGTGTCTATAGGGTATACTTCTACCCTATAAACACGCCATGTTCAATGGGAGTGTTCATATAAGTGCTTTAGGCTACGACAGGTGTGACGGCCCGGAAAATTTTTCGCTTCCGGCCGGCCGTGGAGTTCGGTCAACCGGCAAGTTCCAAATTCTCCGAGCTGACATTCGGGGTGAAAGCCAGTTTGTAAACAATAGTAAAGTTACGGTTTAATAAAAAGTACATGAATGCTTTATTCACATTATCAAAACAGTTAGCCAAAAAGTGTGGAATTCAAATTATAATACTCTTTTTACAAACAATAACTTCAATAAGAGAAAGTAACTCTTTTTACAAACAACAACCTCAAGAAGAGAAGATAACTCTTTTACAATTCAAAATAGAATGAAACTACAACATTAAGAAATATAGAACCATTTTTCCTAAACCAACCCAGATAACATGAATATATATGAACACAAAGTTATGTACTCACTTTTACCCCCAAAGCTCAATGCACTAAGCTTAAGCAAGCTTACTACCTCAATCCGACCTGAAACTCTGTGGAAAACAAAACAAAACAAAAGGGTGAGCCACGACCCAGTAGAGAGTTAACGAAACGATAACACGAATATAAAGAATGCCCAAATACGATAATGATAATAATTCAAACCAAATAAAGCATAAACAATGCATTAAGTTGTTGAGCACATCCAAATCGAAGTATCAAAGGCCTTACCAAGCCAATACACAATTGAAATCATCTTAAAACTAATAGAGTTCGCAATAATCTACTGTGAGGGTCTGAATAACCAATTATTGAAGTTTATCAGAAAACTACCCTATAGTCCCAGACGATCTTCCACAGGTCACCATTAATATGGATTGCTCAACGCAGTTCATAATTTAGTTCGCAAACATCGATAAATACGAGTATCGAACAAATCATCATCAAACATTGATTCAAAAACCTTGAAAGCAACTTACCTTAGATTTTATCGCATTAAACAGGATCAAAATACAGGCTAGTATTAAACCATAGAGCTGGGAAAAACTATGAATCATCAGCCACATCAAATCAATGAGTTTGTGCAGAAAATCCTTTTTAAACCAAACCCGTTTTAAACCACTTATACTCATAAACTTCCATGGGATTTGATGCAAGTTAAAATCGAACCAATCTTATCACTTTAAAGACTACAAAAGATCTCAAATCATGTAAAGATTACCATCAAAATATTAACTTTAGTAGTTCAAATAACTAGAGATGCAAGTATAAGACAACAACATAACTTTTCAGAAATTACATCTCGCATAGCTTGTTTTCAAATAATTGTGTAGACTTCGTTACAAAACGAATACGAGTGTTTCTTGGCTCATTTTAAAGAAGAAAACATAAGTCTTTATATAAAAATGATATGAAAATTTATTAAGAGATTTATATTTATCAAAACAGTTCAACGAAACTGGACAGAATTCACGTTCTACAGAAATTGCAGTTTTGGTAATCACAACTCGTGCAAAAATCATTACAAAACGAAATTCAGTGAATTTGGTACCGTTTGAAATCTAATAAACCCCACTTCGACATAAAAATGATAAACAAGGGTAATGAGGTACATAGATGTGTTTAAATATCTCAAAAACACATGACATATGTGCAGTTCTTCAGAAAACTCAGTTTTGGTAGTCTGCAATAAAAAAATTGTGTAAAATTCATCACACAACGGAATTTAGGAAACTTGGTTTCGTTAGAAATCTGAGAGAGTCCTATAAAACATAAAAATATCAGGAGAAGAAGTTAAAATAGGTATCCATATGGAAAGGTCATGACAAAACAGGACAGCAGTACCCTTTTTCAGAAATATAAGTTTCTTTTCACAAACACGTGATGTGCTATGCTAAAAGCTCTATTTAAGAATTGATTTTGACATAAATCAGAAATTAAATGAATACCCAATACTCCATTTAACAAAATGAATGAATAACAAGTTCATGTAAGAGTTATATTGTTCATGGAGGAAGAATAAAATTAGGGAAAGTGCTTTGAATTGAAATACATGCAAGAAATCATTACCCAATGAATATTGAAAGAACCCATGGATAAAATTACATGTAAAACATTTTAAACATAAAATTAAGAGAAACTCTTAGTTCTTCATGAACCCTAAAATCAAATTGAAGAAGAACAATCACCAATACGTTTAAAACATCTCAAATTCATCACAAGAGCATAAAGAAGATTCAAATATTATTGGTTATGAAACCAGGGAATCAAAAATCATGTAAATCAATTCAAAATATTTTCAAAGATGATTTTCCCCATACCTTTTGTGGAATTAAAGCTCCCAAATAAACCAAATCCAATCAGCCAATCGAAAGATATACATCGTGCTTCAACCCTCAAGTTTCAATTTTGAGTTTTGTGATAAAATCTCTTTTCTTTGATGTAGGAAGAAGAGAAATTAAGAGAGAAAGGAAATAGTTGATTTCGGTAATGAAATCAGTAGGAAAAGATTATAAAAGAAGGTGAAAAGTCTGAAATACCCTTCTTTCAACACAAACAAGACACATACCCCTTAGCATGTGTCAATTTGTCGCAAATTTAAGTTTAAAAACTCTATTAACGTTCGTGCACGCTACGAGCAGGCTCACACAAAGAGAAATGTAGTTTCTCAGGTAAAAACCAAGTGTTTCTCAACCGAAACACAACAACAACTAGATTTAACGCTCCATATTGTGCTAGTTCTAGTCTTCCAATCCAAATGGATTGGCTCGCATCCTAATATTTTAAGAAAAAGATCGCGGGTATTACACCAGGGCTAGTAGAATGTCAAAATTTCAACTGTTTAGTCACGTTAACTTCAAATTTCCGATTGGGCGTGTTTATAGACTAGTCTATGGCCACATTAGGTAGTTGTAGCGTGTCCAAAAGGTTAATCACGCCATTTAAGGCGTGGTTTTTAAGT